>CM067171.1:58405405-58479293 GCA_034093135.1 Erigeron breviscapus | reverse complement strand
ATGCCATACCGTTTGAGAAGTTTTCCAAACTGAATTTTTTTGAAATGAGATCCCCCATCGCTTATGATCACACGAGGGATTCCAAATCTTGAGAAAATGTTGCTTTGGACAAACTTGCACACAACGGTATGGTCATTGGTCTTGGTGGCAATGGCTTCTACCCATTTAGACATAATCTACCGCCACTAAGATATAGTAATTACCAAAAGAATTAGGAAAAGGACCCATAAAATCAATGCCCCAAACGAGTCAGTATTAACTGGCTCTCTAACCTTGACAAAATATTTTCATCAGATGATACCTGAGCCTTTCCAGTTGACTGGATTCGAGGCTTGGGTAGGGGATTGGTCTGAGGCAAAGGTTTATTCCGATTAACCTTTTTAACTGGAGCAGTCATCTGGAATGCTCCAGTCTTAACCTCTGGGGATTGAACTGGGAAAATATTGGCCTTGGGTGTTACAGGCTCATCATAAATAGTGGTGGGCCTGAACCCCTCTGGTAAACGATCAAGTACTGGTATTAATGATGCTACATGAGTATTTCCATCTAAATATGCACGTTTTTGTGTGGGAAATTGATTTACTCCAGCATCATATGGCTTTCTGGTTTCAAGCCATGATTTAATCACCAGTTTTTTCCTTCTAAAATGACTTTAAGATCTTGTTTTTCTTGAATCAATTGTTCAGTTAGCAGAACCTGGGCTTGGAATGCCAGTTCAATGTCTTGAAGTTCCTTTAATTTTTATTTGAAAACAGTTATTTCAGAAAAATCTGTTTCTAGACCATTTACACAGTCAGATCTAACAGTTTCAACAAATATTGAATCAGAATTAAGAGCTTCAGCGATGTCCAGTTTTAATTCTTCGTCAGTTTCAGTATCATAATCACTAACCTTCTTGATAACAATGTCCACCCATCGTCCAGATGTGACATCTTCCTTCACCAGGTGCTCTTCGTCTGCCAGAGCCATGTAACAGCAATGTCTTTCTTTTTCTTCATCAGCAGATGAATCATCAGAAGGAACCCACTTCTCTTCAGTTGTTGCAATCATGCATTTATTATTCTTTTCCATTTGTTGTGCCATGAGAGCAATCTGAGCCTTAAGCTTTTTGTATTTAGATTTATAGCTATCATCAAGCTTTTTATTAGAAGAAAAAGGACCAGGTTGGGATACAAACTGACTGGACTTGCAATCTTTCATGAAATGACCTTTTCTGCCACACTTAAAGCATGTCAGATTGGTCTTATCAGTTGAAGAACTGGATGCAAATTATCCAGATGGCCGATTTGCTCTTACTTTGAAACGGTTAAACGTTTTAGCAATCATAGCAACCAGGTCATCATTTTCAGATTCATCACAATCTGGAGAGATTTGACTAGCTTTTCCAGAATCCATAAGTTCAGACACCATCTTCTTCATAGAAAATACATTCTCAGAAGATATCAGTGCTGTACTTTGTGGTTCAGTATGACAACCACATTAGGACTACTGGAGGCATGGTTATAAGCATCTTGTTCTGCCACAACTCTCTGAGCTTGATTTTCTTCAGTGTACCTGAAAGCTCCATATAAAGTTGAAAGAGTGTGTGTGTGCAGACTTTTACCTTGTCGTAAGACCAGGATCATGTGAGACCATTTGGTGGGAAGAATATCACAAAATTTCTCCAGAAGTATATCCTTGTCCTTCTCAACCTCGAGATCTCTCAACTGGTTTATGATACTCATAAATCTGGTGTAAGTACCAGTGAGAGACTCATTTGGCTGAGCAAAAAGTGACTCATACCACTTATTTAAGGAGACTTTTCTGGTGACAATGGTGTCATCTCCTCCTTCAAACTGGTTCATTAGTTCATCCCACATGGTTTTAGCACTGGGAAAAAGAACTAGTGTGGGAATTAGGGTTTCTGGAACAGCCCCGAGGATCAAGTTTTTGAGAAGGGTATCTAGATTTACCAATCTCCTCTCCTCTTTAGACCAATGTTCCTCCCTCTTTTCCCGACCTCTTCTAGATCCAGTAGGATAAAGAAGAGCATTGAGAGGTGATGTGGGGACATAAGGTCCTTCATTTAATATTTTCATCATGTTTCTCTCAATACCAGCGATATGCAATATCATCCTAGCCTTCCACGTACCAAATTCATCGCTATTCCCACTGAATTTAGGAACAGGATTATTTGAATAGTGCACATGCACATGTGGAGAAGCAGAAGTAGGAGGAGGAGGTGGTGGATTAGTGTTAACAGGTGGTTCATTATTTTGATCATTAACATTAGCATTAGGATCAGGACCAAAATTAAAATTTCCTTGTGTATTTTCTGAGTTGGCCATCAAAGGAACAGATCTAGGCAATGTTTAGCCTTCTGCTTTGATACCAATTGTAAAGTCCCATACTCTCTAGATGGTTAACCCGAAGTGTAAAATACAACAAGTCTAATAATCACTAGAATGGACTAGTATTACTTGAATATAAATGCAAGTATATAAACAAAGTAATACACGACTAAAAGTAAAGGTGGAACACAATGTAATATTTTCAAGTGTATTTTATTTATGATGTTAAATAAAATACAAGGTTGTGCGGAATCAAGATAATACAAATATGTAAGTATCCTAACAACCTATGAATTACAAATGATCTATATTTGCCAAATAAACTCTTTGGATCGAGATACTTAAAGTTGTGAAGTATCCCTGTTTAAGATCGAGAGTATTTAGATAAATTCACCTTTAATATCTAAAAGTAATTTTAACGAAGAAATGACTTTGTATTTATAGGCAAACAAATTCACCAGTGAATTTTTGCCGTACAAATATGGTTGCATGCATTTAATGAACCGACAAGGTCATTAAATGAATTGGTTAAGGTACAAGGATAAAGTCACATTAATATGACTTTATTCTTTTAACCAACCACCTTTACACATGTATGCATTTTAGTAAAGAACAAGTGGAATGTTCTTTGAAAAGTGTGTTAGGTCGAAAATCGACCAAGTATAATTTGTTCAGATATAGCTGAAGCTCAGTGAAGAATACTTGTATAGAATTCTGAGGTCGCTCAGAATTTGTTCACTGAAGCTTCACTTCAGTTCAGATCAACGTATCAGAAAACCGTTCAGAATGAAGTCAAAGACTGAAGTCTGAAGAATGAGAATCAGTTCAGATGTGGAGCTCAGAAACTGATTCTATCTGATCGAAGACTGAAGCATCTCAGTGTAAAAGTACTTACACACTTTTACACTGATTACGAGGAAGACTTTTTACTTTACATAACTTTGGGAATAAGGTTTGATAAGGTAAAGTATTAACTATTAATTAAAGTACAAGGTAAAGTAAAGGTTGGGAATAAGGTTTGATAAGTCACATCAACGACTTATATACCTAAACCTTAAAAGTACACATGTAAGGAATTAGCTTTAATTCCTTAAATACACCCAACCATATTTGTACGATCTGGTCCACGTCATCATGAACTTAGTCTATAAATATAAGTCTTCTCACAACTTGCAAATAGCTTGAAACCTTTGCATTGCAACTTGTGAGATATACTCTAAGTAATCCTTACGAGTATTTCCAAGTTATTAGATCACTTGTATTTCTAGGTTGTTTAGATATTTACACTTGGGTGTTTATCTTTGTTCCGCAACAACCTTTGTATTTGTTTATATATCAATAAATCAAATACCTTGAAAAATACATTGTGTCTCAATGCTACATACTTTATCTATACATATTATTTATATAGTTTCAGCCCTTATTGTTTCTTGCAATTACTTTCAGTACCTTATCGTATTGTTCATCCATATCTGGATCGTATTCTGAACTGGTCATCTTCCAGTTAGAATTACTTGCCAGTCGGGTATTTAAGCCATCTATATTTGGGACTCACAATTGGTATCAGAGCAGCAAGGTTGAATTATTTTAATTCATTAACCTTTGATCTGCAAAATGGCTGACCAAATGTTCAATACAAGCCCTGAAACTAACGCTAATGCTAATACAACTCCACCCCCTATCATCAACAACAATATACCATCACATAATGTGCATGTACACTTTCCGAATAATCCTGTTCCCAAATTTGATGGGAACAGCGAAAACTTTCAAACATGGAAAGCATGCATGCTAAAATATATTGCTTGTGTTGAAAGACATTTGACCGATATTCTAAAAGAAGGACCCTTTGTCCCCATGAATGCCTCCACTGTTGTCAGAAATGCCGATGGGACTCCTAGGGTTTCACCCAAGGAGAAGGATCATTGGTCTGAAGAAGATCATAGGCTGGTAGACCTTGATACCAAGCTGCAAAATATGATCTTGTATGCTGTTCCTGAAACTCTTATGCCCACCCTTGTTTTGCTTGAAAATTCAAAATTAATATGGGAGGAACTCATGACACAATTTGAAGGCACCAATGAGACAATTGTCACAAGAAAAGTTGCTTTGAATAAAAGATATGAGTCTTTTTTTGCTATCCCAGGTGAAACTTTAACACAAACATACATCAGATTCACTAATCTGGTAAATCAACTGAAAGCCCTGGGTGTAACTAAAGATAAAGAAATTTTGTTGGAAAAGTTTTGTGACATCTTACCTTCTAAATGGGAAAACTTGATCTTGGTTTTGAGACAAGGAAAAACCTTGCACAGTCACACTCTAGCCTCCCTATATGGAGCCTTCAGGTACACTGAAGAGAACAAGGCTGAGAGAGCTATGGCTGAGCAAGATGCCAAAAATCATGCTTCTACCAGTTCAGTCATGGTTCATAATTCTGAACCACATGGGACTGCTCTATTATCTTCTGAGAGTGATCATTCTGACTCGATGAAGAAGATGATATCTGAAATGTTAAAAACTGGTATTTCTGATAATGTAACTCATAATTGTGATGAGGATGACAATGATGATCTGGTTGCCATGCTGGCTAAAACGTTTAATCGTTTTAAGGCCAAATCTATTCGATCTGGCAAACCATTTGCTTCCAGCGCTTCTATTGATAAGTCTAATCTTGAATGCTTTAAGTGTGGCACGAAAGGACATTTCATGAAGGAATGCAGATCTAGTCAGCCTTCATCATCACAATCTGCCCCTAATCATTCTATTTTTCAGAAACCTGATGACAGCTATAAGGCTAAGTACAAGAAGCTGAAAGCCCAAAAAGCTCTCATGGCTCAAAACAACTCAAGCAATAATAGTTGTATGATTGCCAAGACTGAAAAATGGGAGGAATCTGATGAATCATCTGATGATGAAGAAGAAGTAAGGGATATGTGTTTCATGGCACGAGAAGATCAAGGTCATCTGGTCAAATCTGATGTTGAATCTGGTCGTTGGGTGGATATTGTCATGAAAAAGGTTAGTGACTTTGGCTTTGAAAGCAATGAGGAACAAAAACTGGACCTTTTGGTTCTTTTAGAGGCAGGCATTTCCTTTGTCGAAACTGTGCGTTCAGAAAGTCTAAAAATGTTTGAAAATAATACTTCTGAATTGAACGCCAGTCAGGCCAGACTAAAAGAACTGAAAGATGTTCATTTGGCTTTAAAAAGTTATCAGTCTATGGTTGCCACTTTAGAGTTGGAAAAAGAAGAATTAAAAACCATCCTTGAAAAAGAACAAGCAATCATTAAATCTTGGATGAAAGCACCAAGGCCAGATGCTGCAATTAAAAATACCTTTGCAACTCAAAGAATGGCATATGAATCTGGTGATCTTCATTTGGCATCTATAATCACTGATTTAGATGCTCTTCCAAAGGAAATAAAACCTGAAATCATTTTTCCTAAAGTTGGCAAGCAGAAAACTGTGACTGATAAGGCCCAGGAACAATCTGAGGGCAAATCTGAAACAGCTCAGACAACTGGTTCAGAAAGGAAGGCTAAAACCAAAAAGCCATCCCCTCAGACTTCATCTAAGGTTTCTAAAAGCCAAAAGAAGAAGAAAAATATCTCCCCCACTGAGCCTTCTACCTTAGATTCAGGTAAGGCTCAGGTGTCTAATGAAGAATCTATTTTGTTGAGGTTAGAGAGTCAATTTCAGTTATTGGCTAGACAAGTGTAGAGTTGCAATGCACGTTTAAAAAATGTTGAAACCACTCCTCTTCAACCTAAACAAAATGCAAAACCTTTTTCAAACAAATCAAGCAAAAATCTGAGAAGAAAAAGGTTGAGCTCCCCATCAAACCAACTGTTTTTATATCATCTGAAATTATGACTGAGATCCCCTTTGATCCTTCTGTTCCTTATAAACCAAAGAAATCTGAGACTGCTAAGGGAGAGTCTAGCGAACCCATCACCAGATGGGTTCCCAAAAAGAACTGATCTTTGTGTTTGTGCAGGGAGACCGAAAGAAGAATATATGGTATCTTGACAGCGCTGTTGGCAGAACCATGACTGGTTATCAGACCCTGCTGGAGGAATACAGGGTGCAAGAGGGGCCCTCAATAACATTTGGAAATGATGAAAATGGAAAAACTGAGGGATATGGCGTTGTGAATAATGGACAAGTCAAATTCACACGTGTTGCATATGTGAACGGTTTGAAATATAACCTGATCAGTGTCGGTCAACTATGTGATGATGGCTTTAAGGTATTATTTGATGTTTCACAAGGCACCATATTCAACAGGGATGGAAAGGTAGTTTTGATTGCACCGATAAAAGGAAACATTTATATCATTGATATGAATAGTTCACCCACTGAACAATGTTTCTACACAAAGGCAGATGAAGACACAAATTGGTTGTGGCACAAGAGATTATCCCATCTGAACTTCAAGAATATTAATAAGTTGTCAAGAAAACAACTTGTTGATGGGATACCCTCAATGTCTTTCAACAAAGACAAGCCATGTCCAGGTTGTGAAATGGGTAAGCAGAAAAGAGCTTCATTCAAGACAAAACAAAGCTTCAGTATAACTAAACCTCTTCACATGCTTCACATGGATCTCTTTGGACCAGTGAATGTTCAGACAAGAGCAGGAAAGAAATATACCCTTGTTGTTGTTGATGAATACTCAAGATATTGCTGGGTAATTTTCCTCAGATCTAAGAGTGAAGCTGCTGCTGAAATCATTGCTCTCATCAAACAAATTGAACTAAGCATAAGCGAAAAGTTTGTCAGCTCAGAAGTGACAATGGCACTGAATTCAGAAATGCCACTCTGGAGTCCTTCTGCACTGAAACTGGCATATCTCAGAACTTCTCCTCAGCCCACACACCAGAACAGAATGGTGTTGTAGAAAGAAAGAATCGTACGCTGATTGAAGCTGCTAGAAGTATGCTGAATGAATCTGGTCTTCCCAAGAATTTCTGGGCTGAAGCTGTTGCAACTGCTTGCTACACTCAGAACAGATCTGTCTATCTCAAAAGACACAAGAAGACAGCCTATGAAGTACTCAGAAATAGAAAGCCTAATATTGGATATTTCCATGTATTTGGATGTCCAGTATACATTCTGAATGATTCCAGTCAACTTGGAAAATTTGATGCAAAAGCTGATGAAGGGTACTTCCTAGGATATTCATCAAATCGCAAAGCCTTTAGAGTCTTTAACAAGAGACTTGAAAAGGTTGATGAGTCAATTCATGTTACCTTTGATGAATCTAACTCTGCAATCTTTAAGAAGGGGGGGGGGGGGGGGGGGGGGGGGGGGGGGGGGGGGGGGGGGGGGGGGGGGGGGGGGGGGGGGGGGGGGGGGGGGGGGGGGGGGGGGGGGGGGGGGGGGGGGGGGGGGGGGGGGGGGGGGGGGGGGGGGGGGGGGGGGGGGGGGGGGGGGGGGGGGGGGGGGGGGGGGGGGGGGGGGGGGGGGGGGGGGGGGGGGGGGGGGGGGGGGGGGGGGGGGGGGGGGGGGGGGGGGGGGGGGGGGGGGGGGGGGGGGGGGGGGGGGGGGGGGGGGGGGGGGGGGGGGGGGGGGGGGGGGGGGGGGGGGGGGGGGGGGGGGGGGGGGGGGGGGGGGGGGGGGGGGGGGGGGGGGGGGGGGGGGGGGGGGGGGGGGGGGGGGGGGGGGGGGGGGGGGGGGGGGGGGGGGGGGGGGGGGGGGGGGGGGGGGGGGGGGGGGGGGGGGGGGGGGGGGGGGGGGGGGGGGGGGGGGGGGGGGGGGGGGGGGGGGGGGGGGGGGGGGGGGGGGGGGGGGGGGGGGGGGGGGGGGGGGGGGGGGGGGGGGGGGGGGGGGGGGGGGGGGGGGGGGGGGGGGGGGGGGGGGGGGGGGGGGGGGGGGGGGGGGGGGGGGGGGGGGGGGGGGGGGGGGGGGGGGGGGGGGGGGGGGGGGGGGGGGGGGGGGGGGGGGGGGGGGGGGGGGGGGGGGGGGGGGGGGGGGGGGGGGGGGGGGGGGGGGGGGGGGGGGGGGGGGGGGGGGGGGGGGGGGGGGGGGGGGGGGGGGGGGGGGGGGGGGGGACAAGATGGGTCTTCAGAAACAAGATGGACGAAGATGGTCATGTTATTCAAAACAAGGCAAGACTTGTTGCAAAGGGTTACTCACAAGAAGAAGGAGTAGACTTTGATGAAACTTTTGCACCAGTTGCTAGACTGGAAGCTATCAGAATTTTCTTAGCTTTTGCAGCTCATCATGAGTTCAAAGTCTATCAGATGGATGTTAAAAGTGCATTCTTGAATGGTGAATTGGAAGAAGTTGTGTATGTGTATCAGCCACCAGGATTCATAAATGAAGAAAGACCTCATTGGGTGTACAGACTGAACAAAGCTTTATATGGTCTGAGACAAGCACCTAGAGCCTGGTATGATACTCTTACTAAGCATCTTCTGAAAAATGGTTTTAAAAGGGGTGCAATAGATAACACTTTATTCATATTGCATGATAAAAATGATATCTTACTAGTACAAGTTTATGTTGATGATATTGTGTTTGGGTCTACGAATAACAAAATGTGTGAACAGTTTTCTAAAATAATGTCATCTGAGTATGAAATGAGTATGATGGGCGAACTGACATATTTTCTAGGTCTTCAAGTGAAACAAACCAGTGATGGTATTTTTATAAATCAGGAAAAATATGTCAGAGACTTATTAAAGAAATATCAATTTGATTCAGTCTCATCGAAAGATACTCCTATTTCTGCACCATTAACTTTGGACTCAGATCCCAATGGAAAACCAGTGGATCCCACAAAATATCATGGTATGGTGGGATCCCTCATATACTTAACTGCTAGTAGACCTGACATAATGTTTGCAACATGCCTTTGTGCAAGATTTCAGTCTGATCCCAGAGATGCACACGCAAATGCGGTGAAAAGGATCTTCAGATACCTTAAAGGTGTCCCCAGACTTGGTCTTTGGTATCCCAAAGGCTCAAGTCTAGATCTAATGGGTTATTCAGATTCTGATCATGCAGGTTGTAAGATAGATAGGAAAAGTACCACAGGTGGTTGTCATTTCCTAGGTGGCAAATTGGTTAGTTGGACAAGCAAGAAGCAGACTGCAGTATCACTCTCCACAGCTGAAGCTGAATACATTTCTGCAGCCAGTTGCTGCGCTCAGATTTTGTGGATGAAGAACCAACTAACTGATTATGGTGTTAAGTATACAAAGACTCCAATATTTTGTGATAACACCAGTGCCATTGCCATCTCTCACAATCCTGTTATGCACTCCAAAACCAAGCACATCGACCTCAGGTATCATTTTATTAGAGATCACATTATTAAAGGTGACATAGAGCTTCATTTCATTCCCACTGATAAACAACTCGCTGATGTTTTTACAAAACCCTTGGATGTCAAAACGTTTAAACATCTCATCAGTGAATTAGGTATGCTAAATCCTGTATAGCATCACCTCAAGGGGGAAGTGTAAAATATTTTTATGTCAAAAAGAATTTCTCTCTAAGGGGGAACTTTGCTTTTAGAAAAATATTTTTACTGAAATGCTTCAGAATTTCTGAAATGATTTCAGAATAAGTGTGAAAACTGAGATGGCTCAGATTTCTTGATTCTGATCATGCTCGGATTTTGTATATCATTTCTGAAATGAGTCTATCCTTTATAATGTATTTTGATACTTGGTCTTTGAATGAACACGTGAAGGTTACTGTTTAACGTTTAAATAATGATGTTTTTGGCTGACGTGGCACACAAGTGGCGCCGTAAAAGGAAAGTAATGATCACTCTTTCTTAAATGTGTTGAAAAGTTTTGTGAAAATGTGGGGTCATAGCCGTCGTTGCATTAAATGCAGACGTGTACCAAAAAATTATTTTCGGACTTCAAACCCGATCAAAACTGATTTCATTTTAATAATATTTCATTTTTGGGTTTGAATTTCAAAAATCATTTTATTTTTTATTTATTTGGAAAAACCTTTTGTATTCCATCATAAATATAAATACCCTTTTCCAAAACAATTCCTTCATTTACTTCTCCTTACATTTACTCCCAATCATCATTCTCTCTCTCTACTTCTCATTCCTTCATAACTTCAAAACCCTAAATTCATCTTTCACTTTCAGTTTTCCCTTGTAGATATAATGGCTAAAGTAGTCAAATCTTTAATTGCTTTCGAATATAAACCATCTAAGGCAGTCAAGGCCAGTGCTCAATGGCCACAAGGGTTCGATGCGTCGACCCTTAGATTCAATATGAATAATTTTATGGCCGCACTGAATGCCAAAGGCAACAACTTAATGGAGAGGATAAATACTTTTCTTGAACAATCCCCTCTCCATTACGCCTTGACTGCTGATCCTCAGGTAATGTATCATCGATACTTACTTGAATTCTGGTATACTGCTACTCTTAGCAAGGATGAAAAGTCCATTGCTTTTTCTTTACATGAAGGCACAAAGCAGTATATCCTTTCACTTGATGGATTTTGGGAGGCCCTTCATTTGAACTATCTTCCCTCCTCTACAGCCTATGCTAAAAGGCTCAAAGGGATTAATTTCAGGGAAGTTCTGCTGGCCACTGGTCATAATGACATGGTTGATGCAGATGGCAATCTGAGAACATCTGGACACATCTTTTTGTCTGGATTTGGAAATAGTTGGAAATATTTTTGGACCCAGATTGTCGAGTGCCTTGGAGGAAATTATGGTGGCTTGGACCAGATTTCCTTGACACAAGTAGAAATAGGGTACTACTTGTGGCATGGGATTGAGGTGGACTTTGCTGAGATACTTTTCTCTCAGCTGGTTGCAAAATTAAAAGGGAAAAGAAGTCCACATATCTCATTCCCTAGATTTCTGAGCGTTTGCTTCATAAGCATGCTTGGAGATGCGTATCACTTTGAGGGGCTTGAATCTTCGGCGACAGAGTTCTGCAGGGATCTATCAAAGCTTCCTACTTCAGATCCAGAACCAGAACTCTCCGCTGCAATGCTTCAGGTAATTTCTAAAACTGAAACAGCACGACCGGCTGGCTCAGAAAGGTCACCGAGCGGGTCGCAAAAGAATGCGAGACCCATTGGTGCACCTGGTGGTAAAATGTTGAAGTTGTTTAAACCCCCAACAACTTCTTCTACCCAACCACCACCTCCCTCATCTACTGACCAACCTGAGGATCTCCCAAAAGATCCCTCAGGATCTCCAAAGGGCGTTTTAAAACGACGTAAATTTAAGAAGCCCTCACAGACCAAGGACACTAGTACCGAAGCAAACCCCTCTGGATCTTCCCAACAAGAACCAGAGGAATTGAGTCTAAAGGGAAACCCACAAGCAGCCATCTCCAAAACTTCTTTAGGGGGAGATGGTGAAGAAAATGTTAGTGTGTCCGCCCAGCACACAATAGAGTCCGTGTCTGCACGCGCACCCCTGAAACTTCACAAATCTCACACTCTTCTGCAGCACGAATTGATGAAGTCTTTGGTGTGACACCACCTGAGACTGAAATTCCAGATTCTACGGACGATGAAGTGTTTCTTGTTGACGGTACGAGAATCATTAAGGCAATCCACGTGTCTACTGTCTCTGGCGATGAAGCTATGGCTAAGCCAACCAATAAATCTGGTGATGATGCATCTGCAGCAGCAGTTGTTGAACCAGAAGCTGGTTCAGGTACCAGTGATCTGAACCAGGGCATATCTGATCAGACTGCAGTTACGACTGACCTCTGGGATGAAGATGAGCCACCTCAAGGGAATCTTGATTCCTTTGCTGACTTTGAGTTTGACGAGGGTCTACTGGAGGAGAATCAGTCTTCTGATTCTGAGCCAACCTTCAGCTCGCAAACGTCCAACCTCCTCCCCAGAAATCCAAAATGTTGAACAACCATATCGCCAACCAGAAACTTCACATCAACATCCATTTTTTCCACCCGGCTCTACACCTGCTTTTGTTTCATCACCACGTTTTCATCCACAACTCCAACACTTACATCCCAAATTCACAAAGTGCCAAGGCCCACCAACTATGATATTGAAATTGAGAAAGAGTTGGACTCTACTACTGAATCTGAGAGTCCAACTGAAATGCAGTTGGAAAAGGCATTGGATGGGCTTGGTAAAATTCCCTTTGTTGCTTCTGTTTCTGCACAACCACCTCCTCCTTTGAGTGTAGAAGCACAGTTAGAGAAACAAAATGCCGAAGTCCAAAGCCTACTTATCAAGGTGGAGGACTTAACTAAATCTCTAACTGCCAATACCAGTTCCATCGCTGAAATGAAGGGTGCTCAGACCAGTGCCATTGCCATCTCTCACAATCCTATTATGCACTCCAAAACCAAGCACATCGACCTCAGGTATCATTTTATTAGAGATCACATTATTAAAGGTGACATAGAGCTTCATTTCATTCCCACTGATAAACAACTCGCTAATGTTTTTACAAAACCCTTGGATGTCAAAACGTTTAAACATCTCATCAGTGAATTAGGTATGCTAAATCCTGTATAGCATCACCTCAAGGGGGAAGTGTAAAATATTTTTATGTCAAAAAGAATTTCTCTCTAAGGGGGAACTTTGCTTTTAGAAAAATATTTTTACTGAAATGCTTCAGAATTTCTGAAATGATTTCAGAATAAGTGTGAAAACTGAGATGGCTCAGATTTCTTGATTCTGATCATGCTCGGATTTTGTATATCATTTCTGAAATGAGTCTATCCTTTATAATGTATTTTGATACTTGGTCTTTGAGTGAACACGTGAAGGTTACTGTTTAACGTTTAAATAATGATGTTTTTGGCTGACGTGGCACACAAGTGGCGCCGTAAAAGGAAAGTAATGATCACTCTTTCTTAAATGTGTTGAAAAGTTTTGTGAAAATGTGGGGTCATAGCCGTCGTTGCATTAAATGCGGACGTGTACCAAAAATTATTTTCGGACTTCAAACCCGATCAAAACTGATTTCATTTTAATAATATTTCATTTTTGGGTTTGAATTTCAAAAATCATTTTATTTTTTATTTATTTGGAAAAACCTTTTGTATTCCATCATAAATATAAATACCCTTTTCAAAACAATTCCTTCATTTACTTCTCCTTACATTTACTCCCAATCATCATTCTCTCTCTACTTCTCATTCCTTCATAACTTCAAAACCCTAAATTCATCTTTCACTTTCAGTTTTCCCTTGTAGATATAATGGCTAAAGTAGTCAAATCTTTAATTGCTTTCGAATATAAACCATCTAAGGCAGTCAAGGCCAGTGCTCAATGGCCACAAGGGTTCGATGCGTCGACCCTTAGATTCAATATGAATAATTTTATGGCCGCACTGAATGCCAAAGGCAACAACTTAATGGAGAGGATAAATACTTTTCTTGAACAATCCCCTCTCCATTACGCCTTGACTGCTGATCCTCAGGTAATGTATCATCGATACTTACTTGAATTCTGGTATACTGCTACTCTTAGCAAGGATGAAAAGTCCATTGCTTTTTCTTTACATGAAGGCACAAAGCAGTATATCCTTTCACTTGATGGATTTTGGGAGGCCCTTCATTTGAACTATCTTCCCTCCTCTTCAACCTATGCTAAAAGGCTCAAAGGGATTAATTTCAGGGAAGTTCTGCTGGCCACTGGTCATAATGACATGGTTGATGCAGATGGCAATCTGAGAACATCTGGACACATCTTTTTGTCTGGATTTGGAAATAGTTGGAAATATTTTTGGACCCAGATTGTCGAGTGCCTTGGAGGAAATTATGGTGGCTTGGACCAGATTTCCTTGACACAAGTAGAAATAGGGTACTACTTGTGGCATGGGATTGAGGTGGACTTTGCTGAGATACTTTTCTCTCAGCTGGTTGCAAAATTAAAAGGGAAAAGAAGTCCACATATCTCATTCCCTAGATTTCTGAGCGTTTGCTTCATAAGCATGCTTGGAGATGCGTATCACTTTGAGGGGCTTGAATCTTCGGCGACAGAGTTCTGCAGGGATCTATCAAAGCTTCCTACTTCAGATCCAGAACCAGAACTCTCCGCTGCAATGCTTCAGGTAATTTCTAAAACTGAAACAGCACGACCGGCTGGCTCAGAAAGGTCACCGAGCGGGTCGCAAAAGAATGCGAGACCCATTGGTGCACCTGGTGGTAAAATGTTGAAGTTGTTTAAACCCCCAACAACTTCTTCTACCCAACCACCACCTCCCTCATCTACTGACCAACCTGAGGATCTCCCAAAAGATCCCTCAGGATCTCCAAAGGGCGTTTTAAAACGACGTAAATTTAAGAAGCCCTCACAGACCAAGGACACTAGTACCGAAGCAAACCCCTCTGGATCTTCCCAACAAGAACCAGAGGAATTGAGTCTAAATGGAAACCCACAAGCAGCCATCTCCAAAACTTCTTTAGGGGGAGATGGTGAAGAAAATGTTAGTGTGTCCGCCCATCACACAATAGAGTCCGTGTCTGCACGCGCACCCCCTGAAACTTCACAAATCTCACACTCTTCTGCAGCACGAATTGATGAAGTCTTTGGTGTGACACCACCTGAGACTGAAATTCCAGATTCTACGGACGATGAAGTGTTTCTTGTTGACGGTACGAGAATCATTAAGGCAATCCACGTGTCTACTGTCTCTGGCGATGAAGCTATGGCTAAGCCAACCAATAAATCTGGTGATGATGCATCTGCAGCAGCAGTTGTTGAACCAGAAGCTGGTTCAGGTACCAGTGATCTGAACCAGGGCATATCTGATCAGACTGCAGTTACGACTGACCTCTGGGATGAAGATGAGCCACCTCAAGGGAATCTTGATTCCTTTGCTGACTTTGAGTTTGACGAGGGTTTACTGGAGGAGAATCAGTCTTCTGATTCTGAGCCAACCTTCAGCCTCACAAACGTCCAACCTCCCCCAGAAATCCAAAATGTTGAACAACCATATCGCCAACCAGAAACTTCACATCAACATCCATTCTTTCCACCCGGCTCTACACCTGCTTATGCTTCATCACCACGTTTTCATCCACAACTCCAACACTTACATCCCCAAATTCACAAAGTGCCAAGGCCCACCAACTATGATATTGAAATTGAGAAAGAGTTGGACTCTTCTACTGAATCTGAGAGTCCAACTGAAATGCAGTTGGAAAAGGCATTGGATGGGCTTGGTAGAATTCCCTTTGTTGCTTCTGTTTCTGCACAGCCACCTCCTCCTTTGAGTGTAGAAGCACAGTTAGAGAAACAAAATGCCGAAGTCCAAAGCCTACTTATCAAGGTGGAGGACTTAACTAAATCTCTAACTGCCAATACCAGTTCCATCACTGAAATGAAGGGTGCTCAGATGTTTCTTGGAACTGAGTTCACCAAGGTTGCTGGAAATGAGGGACTGGTAGGTGGGAAGCTAAATGAGCTGGTGCATTCATGCAATAAGATCAGTATAGCTATCAGGGAAGCCTTCAGACTGGCCAAAAGAGATGTGCAAGCTTCAGTAGTTGCGAACTTGACATCTGGTATTGAATTGCTTAAACAAGAAGTTCTGGCAGTCGGAAAGGAGGTGAATGAGTTTGTAAAAAGGCCAAGTGTCAATGAGGAAGAACTTGGGTCTGTTGTTGGTAATAATGTGATTGAGAAGCTGAAGTTTGAAATCTCTCAGACTCTTGTTGATCAGATTTCAGCTTCTGTGGCTGAAAAGGTTGAAGATGGGGTCAGAAGGATGGTCTTAGAACTTACTGCAGACACTTCCGAGAAGGTAGATCAAGCTGTTGCAGAAGTTCAGAAATCTGTATCTACTCTCGAAGAAGTTGTTAAAGGCCATTCCAAGCAGTTAGATGAAATTCTGACCCTACTTAAGAAAGAAAGTGTTGGTGCTGCTCCTCCTCCTCCTTCATTCTCTGAAGAAGATAGGAAATTGCTGAAAGAATTGAATGAAAAAGAGAATCTGAACCTTAACTCATCATTCAGGTTAAGGGCTCAATTCTCCACCATGGAAAAAGGCATTTCTGATTGCCTTCTGCAGCAGAGTTGGGAACCTCTGAAGGCCATTCAGACGATGATTAATGTTTATGCAAAGATGCCTTCTGAGGTCCCCAAAGGGGGAAATGTGCCTATTGGTTTGCTCTCAAGTACTCAGGAATTAATCGAAGCAACCAAGAAGCAAGCTGAGGTACCATCTGGTAGTGCCTCAGTTCAGGGGGAACAGGTTCAGAAATCTGAAATGCAAGCTTCTGAACCTGCTAAGAAAGATAAGGGCAAGGCCCAAGTGGTGGAAGAACCAACAAAGAAAGATGTAAAAGGTTCTGGTTTGGTGGTTGGTGAGAATGTTGATGAACAAGGTTATCCCATTCATGATCCGAATGCCGATGGCAAGAAACTAGAGGCTTTGCAGAAGCAAGTCTCTAATCAATTTATTATGTGGGGAGAAAATAAGGAAAGAGAAATGGTTCAATATCAGAAAATGGGAACCCTTGATCATATTGATGCTGCAGCTCTTGGTCTCTCACTTGAAAGATATCTGAAAATTAAAAATGATCCAAGAGTGCAGAAGGCTGTTGTTGATATGCTCGAGTATGAATATGGGGTGAATTATACTCCCTTAGAACAAAAGCTGGACCATCTCACATTCAAAATGTCCATTGAGGACTTGGTGAAAAATAGAGAGAAAGAGATGGCAATTAAAAAGAAGGAAATTCTGGCTGGAGTTCTGAAGGTGGAAAAAGAATTGACAAGGCCACCCATTAAGTCCAAAGTAACTGGACCAAGATCATTAAGAAAAAATATTCGTGATGCTGATCTCTCCACCTTCAAACCAATGTCTGATGATGCTATTGAGCTCTAAAGAAAGCATGAGAAGGATCAATATGAGCATTATCTGAAGCATCGATCTCATCCAGCTAAAATAGTTGATATGGAGGTAACAAAAGCTGATGGATTGAAGCTTTTTGATTTGATGATAAAAAGAGAAGGTAGAGCAGCTGAAGAGTATAATCAAGTTTCAGTGCATGAGTTTGGGATATCTGAGCATAGGGAGATGATCCAAATTCTGAGGGGGAAGCCGAAATCTGCCTTGATTGGTGCATGGTTATCAAGAATACAACAAAAGATGCAGGCCAAGGTAGAGATTGAAGGCAGATTGTTTGGAAAGAAGGATCATTCTCCACTGAAGAGGAAACCTACTGAAGCACCTTCTGGTTCAAGGCCTGCTAAGAAGTAGTTTCTTTTTCAGATTATCATGTACTTGTATAAATATTTACAAATGTAACAAACACTTCAGTTTGTATATATATGTTACATTTTGTAGCTTATAAGTAGATGATAGGTTTAAGTTAGAAAAACCACAAGTAAAATTCTGATACATCAATGATCTATAAGATGTACTTAGAAAATTTTTACAACTTAAACAAAAACTTGCATTTCAGACTTACAAACATGTATAGATAGAAGTCTGAGATGCATGCACTATTTCAGAACAAATAGGGGGAATTTGTTAGGTCGAAAATCGACCAAGTATAATTTGTTCAGAAATAGCTGAAGCTCAGTGAAGAATACTTGTATAGAATTCTGAGGTCGCTCAGAATTTGTTCACTGAAGCTTCACTTCAGTTCAGATCAACGTATCAGAAAACCGTTCAGAATGAAGTCAAAGACTGAAGTCTGAAGAATGAGAATCAGTTCAGATGTGGAGCTCAGAAACTGATTCTATCTGATCGAAGACTGAAGCATCTCAGTGTAAAAGTACTTACACACTTTTACATTGATTACGAGGAAGACTTTTTACTTTACATAACTTTACCCGGTTAATAGAATTAACTATTAATTAAAGTACAAGGTAAAGTAAAGGTTGGAAATAAGGTTTGATAAGTCACATCAACGACTTATATACCTAAACCTTAAAAGTACACATGTAAGGAATTAGCTTTAATTCCTTAAATACACCCAACCATATTTGTACGATCTGGTCCACGTCATCATGGACTTAGTCTATAAATATAAGTCTTCTCACAACTTGCAAATAGCTTGAAATCTTTGCATTGCAACTTGTGAGATATACTCTAAGTAATCCTTACGAGTATTTCCAAGTTATTAGATCACTTGTATTTCTAGGTTGTTTAGATTTTTACACTTGGGTGTTTATCTTTGTTCCGCAACAACCTTTGTATTTGTTTATATATCAATAAATCAAATACCTTGAAAAATACATTGTGTCTCAATGCTACATACTTGATCTATACATATTATTTATATAGTTTCAGCCCTTATTGTTTCTTGCATTTACTTTCAGTACCTTATCGTATTGTTCATCCATATCTGGATCGTATTCTGAACTGGTCATCTTCCAGTTAGAATTACTTGTCAGTCGGGTATTTAAGCCATCTATATTTGGGACTCACAAAGTGTGTAAAGGCAAAAAGTCAATTCCTCGATATCAGTGATCAGACTTGTAAGGTCTAGAACACTGACAAACCTCCAGTCGTAGATCTGGTAAGACTTCCAGTGGACTCTGCCATTTGTCAGTCTTCTTTATTCTGACTTCAGTCTTTGACTTCAATAAGAATGTCTTCAATAGAATAGATCTGGACTGGGGTGAAGTCCAGTGAGCTAATCTGGAATACTCCAGATTTCCTATACAAGTATTTGCTCACTGGTCTTCCATTATTTCTGAACAAATCTTCAGAGGGACTCCAGTTTCCAAGTCTGGAGTAGGTCCAGTAAATATCATTTCTGGACAGATCTTCAGTAAGGCTCCAGTAATCGAGTCTGGAGCGAGTCCAGTAAATCTGGACCTAACAGATTTGTTAATTGCATCAATATCAAAGTATCCTGAGTCTATAGAAATTAAGAATAGTTTAATAAACTACTTAAAGATGGAATTTTAGGCAACACGTTTATAATAGAAAACTTACCTGACATGACAACAAGTTGATTGGAACTGGATGGACTAGGGGATTCTGGTAAAGCTTGAAAAGTCCTGATTTCTGCTGGGATTGATAAGATGTTTTTGACTCTGCTTGGTCCTGAATCTTCACTTGGGGGAAATCCTTCAAGGTTGGCTGTATTAAAATAAATTAGGAACAAAAAATGACAAGATCAAACAGATATGACAAAAAGAAAAATGAATCCCTACCCTTTTCTGTCCAAGTAGTAGGAAGATAGGATCCCTTAGGAAGAGACTTTTTTGAGACATAGAAAAATCTACTTTTCCATGATGGGTCATTTTGAGTAACACCCAAAGCCAACTTCTCATTCTTCTTAGGAGCCTTAAGCATGTAGTAACCAGGGCCAAAAGTTTGCAAGTTGTATGCTAGGGGAAGATCTGATAACTTAAATTCAATCTTTTTCTCCTTAACTAGGTTATCTAAGACATATAGGGTTCTCCATAGCATGGGCATAGCTTGAGGATATGCTAATTTTGAAAATTTAAAGAACGGTTCATAAATTTTAGGAAAGGGGAATGATAATTTTAGGTTTTCAAAGGGAAATCTAGGAAAACAGACCCATAAATCTGATTGCATGTCAGAAGTAAGAGTAGGATCGAAAGCCCTAAATTCAGTACCTTTAGGAAAATATTCTTTGATCCTATCAATGTCACTATCAACAAACAAACACTTACTAGGGTTTTTAGCGATATAAGTAGGAGTGAAGTCTTCACTCCCTTTGATTGAAGAACGGGAAGAAGATATTCGAGGCATAGCTTAATAATCAAAAGTAAAACAAAGAAAAATATGAAAGATTGAAGAAAAAATAAAGAAACTAACCTTTAGGGTTTGGAGAGATATTGGCTCAAGATAGTAAAGAAACTGAAAGGAAAATTGTATATATATGCGGATGGTGGGATATAAATGTGGGTAGTTGTAGAAATCCCATAAGTACAAAGTTTACCCCTTGACTTCGCTTTCACTGCTAAAAGTAACCGTAAATATTAAAACTTATCTTTATTTGCAATGAAATATAAGTTTTGGGGCAATTGTTTAGGGTAGAATTTTCACCACTAGGATCCTAACAGAATTTACACTTTAAGCCTTCTGAGATATTTACTTAAACAATACGTTGTTCTGAAGGATCCTTAGTTTCGTTTAATTCATTAGTTCTGCTTGTGTTATCTTATTATCTTGATATGGCAGGATCTTGATATCGCCAGGATCTATAATTCCACTAACGAATATGTATCTAGTACAAAGGATACTATATGCAGGATCAAAGTTTAAGCTTATAACATGAAGAAAACGTGTTTCAACGGATAGTTTGCCACTTCAACCACAAGAATCGGGATTGATAACAGTTTTACCGTGTGAAGAATAATACCCAACGGTCATCTTTACCCTTTCTTCAGCGTAAGGAGCAAGTCCAGGAAGATCCCAGATATTTCGGAGATATAGTTCAACGTCTAGCTCTATAAATAGAAGAAGATCTCATTCAGAAGAGGACAGACATTCTGCACACAAACATTCATCATTCAAGCACTCATTCAACACACTCAATCGCTCTACAAACACACAACTACTTAGTCTCTTTTCTGTTATTTGTACTCATTCATTCATATCATTGTAATCGTTCACAAACAATAATAATAATAAAAGAACATCAGGTAGGATCGATTGAATCCTCCCAGGGTTTTTTACCTAAGATTTCTTAATTGAATCAAGGGTTTTTCTCCGTTAACAAAATTCTGGTGTCGTTGTTATTTTCATTTATCTTTAAGATCTTAGATTTACATTTCATTACTTTAGTTTTATCTTCAACAGTTTTCTTAGATTCTCAAAGTATTTCTGTCTCAAAGGCTTTCATAAAACTCTTTTTAGCAAAACTCTTAGTTTAAATCGTTATCTTTAAGAAAACTTTACTTTTATTTGAAGATCCTAAAACACCGAATCCCACTTACAAATCTTCGGTTCTTAAATTATCTTTAATCCTTTCTAAAATTATCTTAGGTAATTTTTGCCCGAAACACATAGTACTAAACGTATCCTTTTATGGGCTTTCAAATAACAGAAAACCATTATATGTAGTTGTCTGCCATATATATTATGAGCCAAAATACTAACCTTTGGCATGGCAAGTCATAGTATTGATACGTTCCAATGCAAGATCTATCAAGTGAACAATCTTTCAAAATAACTTCACGAAAAAGTCAAACTAAATTAAATACAATAATGCTTGCAGAATTATAGGTAGCTAACTAAATGTTAAAAAAAACATAATAATAAATAAATAAACAAAAACAACGGATACAAAGTTAAACAAAGATTAGTCAATGATAATAAAAATAGTCGAAACCTGTAAGCATACATATTTGCTATATAACTGTAACCTTGGGTCTAGGCTGAAACATCAATACATATAATAGTATAGGCAGAATAGAGAAGATGGGCGCTCAATACGTGGGGAAGAAAATGGAGTAGACCTGTTTGATAATTTTTGATTTGATAGAGATATAATGGAAGAATAGTCGTAGGTTTTTTTTTGTGGGTTGAGAATATGTTAGGGTTTTTTCCTAGGTTGTATATAATATACATAATTTTTGGGAGATTCTTAAGGAAAAAAAGATTTGTTTTTTTATTTTTAATTTATTAAAGGTCGGCCTACCTAATTTTTAATTAAAAAATATAGAAAAATAGAGGATTAATTAGGAGGGAGATTAGGCTCAAAGAGGGGGATTAGGGGTGCCAAGTGTACCCCCAACCTCCTCTTTTAGTTATATTATAGATTGTATGGAATGTTTTCTCCATGTCACTCAAGTAACATATGCCGGAGTATAATACGTTAACTGATCAATAATAAAATATGTGCAATTTATTGTGTAAGTATACTATATTTGAAGGCTCTAGAGGACTTAGTGTATATTTGTCACAAGAAACAAATATTTAAAACTATTGAAACACTAACGTTTTGGTATTCTACTAAGGGTTGTGATCATTTGAAAACTAAAATTTTCGTGAAAACTAGAAAACTGGCCAAAACACACTGTGATCTAAATTTAACACAATGTGTTTTTAATGTGTTTGAACAATTTTCTGATTTTCACGCACTATCAAAAACACACTGTGATTTAAAACTTAACACAATGTGTTTTTAGAAAACACAATAAAAAAACATTGTGTTTTTAGAAAACACAATAAAAAGACATTGTATTATATTTAGATCACAGTGTGTTTTGGCCAGTTTTCTAATTTTCACATAAATTTTAGTTTTCAAATGAACATTTCACTTCTGAATAATATCAAAGAACATGTTTATGTTCATGTTATCATGTATTATAATTTACGGACCTTGATTATTTGATCTTTGATATAGTTAAGGTGATAAGACAAGGTGTGACTAACGATGATAAGATCGATGAGTATTAACAATGTGCAAAAGATAAATGTGTCATTAAACGAGATGTACATTTTGGCCATGAATATGAAAACCACAATTGTAGAAATGTCGGAACATGAAAAGATATATGTGTACAAATATTATATTTAATTGTGCGAAAACTCAAAAGAGTTTAAATTAATTTGAAAGAAGAATTTGAGTTTCAAAGTACCAATGTACATCAAGTGCAATTGAAGCACATGTGGTCATAAACTAGATTTTTATGAATCAAGATTTACTTGATTGATTGGCATGACCGGTTAGAGAATTACGGGTCAATAATGATGCGAAAAATATAGAATAACTAAAGATTTTTCAGAATGATTATTTATTTTATGGTCATTTGCTCCATAAAAGTATGTGCCAAGTGCGATAAGGATTGATTTGTTTTATTTTGATGGAACATATGCAAAGGAGATGTAGTATACTATACATCGTCCAAAAGACCATTTAGTGTTTTAAATCGATACATCGTCTAAATGGGTCATTAAAGTCGCAACATGAAGTTTGCGTGATTAATTGCTCATCTTATAAGATTCAGAGCATGTTCCATATTTGGCTATTATTGGCAATAATGATTAATTTTACAAAGATTATTTGAGAGCAAAATGAATGACTTGTAGTTTTTGGGGCCATGTTATTATTTAATCAAGCCTGACATGTGTTACAATTTCCGAAATGTATGTTTATTTAAAAAGTGCCATAGAAATTATTATGATCATGAAACTCTATAAAGAAATCAGGATGTAAATATAATATAAGTTTCATGAACTTTGATGATTTGAAAGTCAATAGAACTCTGAGGGAGTGTCTAATGGTGATTGAATTAATAAATGTGATATAAAAGACAAAGTTTATCTTGATTCAACATCTAAAGGATATATATAAAATGCATGAAGCATGTCTCGTGATTTAAAAAGCTTATAACATATGCGAAAAGTTCTCGAGAATATTATTTAATCAAGCCTGACATGTGTTACAATTTCCGAAATGTATGTTTATTTAAAAAGTGCCATAGAAATTATTATGATCATGAAACTCTATAAAGAAATCAGGATGTAAATATAATATAAGTTTCATGAACTTTGATGATTTGAAAGTCAATAGAACTCTGAGGGAGTGTCTAATGGTGATTGAATTAATAAATGTGATATAAAAGACAAAGTTTATCTTGATTCAACATCTAAAGGATATATATAAAATGACGTCGAGACTAATTGAATATGATAGCGCTAAGAGTATGTATAATGGTGAGGATCTTGAAAGCATGCATGCACATAAATTGATAAAATATGGATGATTGGTCAAAGTTGGAAAGACGCTAGTAGTTTGGGACACGAAGTCCATGCACTTGAAAGTACGGATATTATATAATGTAAATCGGTGTGTGTTCAAATATTGAATGAGAAAAATGAAATATGGCACATAGGTTATTGAACAAACCTTGCATTGATTGTGGACAATAAATGTCATTGGTGGAAGCAACTATTGAAAGTCTGGCTATAAAAAATACTTGATTCGCGTCTAAAGAATATGAATAGAGCTCGTTTGATGTTGATATTCCATGAGGGATATAAAATGCATGAAGCATGTCTCGCGATTTAAAAAGCTTATAACATATGCGAAAAGTTCTCGAGAATATTATTTAATCAAGCCTGACATGTGTTACAATTTCCGAAATGTATGTTTATTTAAAAAGTGCCATAGAAATTATTATGATCATGAAACTCTATAAAGAAATCAGGATGTAAATATAATATAAGTTTCATGAACTTTGATGATTTGAAAGTCAATAGAACTCTGAGGGAGTGTCTAATGGTGATTGAATTAATAAATGTGATATAAAAGACAAAGTTTATCTTGATTCAACATCTAAAGGATATATATAAAATGACGTCGAGACTAATTGAATATGATAGCGCTAAGAGTATGTATAATGGTGAGGATCTTGAAAGCATGCATGCACATAAATTGATAAAATATGGATGATTGGTCAAAGTTGGAAAGACGCTAGTAGTTTGGGACACGAAGTCCATGCACTTGAAAGTACGGATATTATATAATGTAAATCGGTGTGTGTTCAAATATTGAATGAGAAAAATGAAATATGGCACATAGGTTATTGAACAAACCTTGCATTGATTGTGGACAATAAATGTCATTGGTGGAAGCAACTATTGAAAGTCTGGCTATAAAAAATACTTGATTCGCGTCTAAAGAATATGAATAGAGCTCGTTTGATGTTGATATTCCATGAGGGATATAAAATGCATGAAGCATGTCTCGTGATTTAAAAAGCTTATAACATATGCGAAAAGTTCTCGAGAATATTATTTAATCAAGCCTGACATGTGTTACAATTTCCGAAATGTATGTTTATTTAAAAAGTGCCATAGAAATTATTATGATCATGAAACTCTATAAAGAAATCAGGATGTAAATATAATATAAGTTTCATGAACTTTGATGATTTGAAAGTCAATAGAACTCTGAGGGAGTGTCTAATGGTGATTGAATTAATAAATGTGATATAAAAGACAAAGTTTATCTTGATTCAACATCTAAAGGATATATATAAAATGCATGAAGCATGTCTCGTGATTTAAAAAGCTTATAACATATGCGAAAAGTTCTCGAGAATATTATTTAATCAAGCCTGACATGTGTTACAATTTCCGAAATGTATGTTTATTTAAAAAGTGCCATAGAAATTATTATGATCATGAAACTCTATAAAGAAATCAGGATGTAAATATAATATAAGTTTCATGAACTTTGATGATTTGAAAGTCAATAGAACTCTGAGGGAGTGTCTAATGGTGATTGAATTAATAAATGTGATATAAAAGACAAAGTTTATCTTGATTCAACATCTAAAGGATATATATAAAATGCATGAAGCATGTCTCGTGATTTAAAAAGCTTATAACATATGCGAAAAGTTCTCGAGAATATTATTTAATCAAGCCTGACATGTGTTACAATTTCCGAAATGTATGTTTATTTAAAAAGTGCCATAGAAATTATTATGATCATGAAACTCTATAAAGAAATCAGGATGTAAATATAATATAAGTTTCATGAACTTTGATGATTTGAAAGTCAATAGAACTCTGAGGGAGTGTCTAATGGTGATTGAATTAATAAATGTGATATAAAAGACAAAGTTTATCTTGATTCAACATCTAAAGGATATATATAAAATGCATGTGTATCATGCAAGCAGGATAAGATGTTTTAATATATTTTATGTGGATAAATGATACTCAAGGCTATGAGGTCACATGATATTGAAATAACCCCTTCGACTTTCAAAGACAATGATCACAATGTTGGTTCAAAAGTGTCACTAAAGCATTGATAGTTATCGATTGCTCATTATGCATCATTTAAATTGAAGTTGTTTATAGAGCTTAACTTATGAAGTACGGGTATGTACTTAAAAAGTGCCATAGAAATTATTATGATCATGAAACTCTATAAAGAAATCAGGATGTAAATATAATATAAGTTTCATGAACTTTGATGATTTGAAAGTCAATAGAACTCTGAGGGAGTGTCTAATGGTGATTGAATTAATAAATGTGATATAAAAGACAAAGTTTATCTTGATTCAACATCTAAAGGATATATATAAAATGCATGAAGCATGTCTCGTGATTTAAAAAGCTTATAACATATGCGAAAAGTTCTCGAGAATATTATTTAATCAAGCCTGACATGTGTTACAATTTCCGAAATGTATGTTTATTTAAAAAGTGCCATAGAAATTATTATGATCATGAAACTCTATAAAGAAATCAGGATGTAAATATAATATAAGTTTCATGAACTTTGATGATTTGAAAGTCAATAGAACTCTGAGGGAGTGTCTAATGGTGATTGAATTAATAAATGTGATATAAAAGACAAAGTTTATCTTGATTCAACATCTAAAGGATATATATAAAATGCATGAAGCATGTCTCGTGATTTAAAAAGCTTATAACATATGCGAAAAGTTCTCGAGAATATTATTTAATCAAGCCTGACATGTGTTACAATTTCCGAAATGTATGTTTATTTAAAAAGTGCCATAGAAATTATTATGATCATGAAACTCTATAAAGAAATCAGGATGTAAATATAATATAAGTTTCATGAACTTTGATGATTTGAAAGTCAATAGAACTCTGAGGGAGTGTCTAATGGTGATTGAATTAATAAATGTGATATAAAAGACAAAGTTTATCTTGATTCAACATCTAAAGGATATATATAAAATGACGTCGAGACTAATTGAATATGATAGCGCTAAGAGTATGTATAATGGTGAGGATCTTGAAAGCATGCATGCACATAAATGAGGTTCACATTTAATTAAGTTGACAACAATAATCGTGACAAAATTAAGACACAAACTGGTAGCACCAACGTTTGTAAAATTATTTCAATCACCTAATTAATCAGTTTCTTTTAAAAAGCCGGTACCACCAATGCTCAAAACAATTTCTTTAACCAATTAGTTTATTTGATTATCAAATTAACAATTGTATCTATGTGAAAACAACGTGGTACCACCAACCGTTATTCAACACGTTGACAAAATGATTCCTTTTATTAAAATGACATTCACTATCATACCATGAACTAGCGACAATTGATTAAAGATAAACAATTAAAATCACATATATATTCGACTAGTACCACTAACGAAGAACATATATATCACCAATATCAAAATAATAATTAATAAAGAATCAATTCATCAAGATCTCGACACAACGATAATTTAAATAAACTTTGAATTAATAAAATAGTGCAATCCTTACATATTGTCTCACTTCATCAAGATGAATGATAAAGTGATTAGCCACTCATATTAAATATGAAATAACAAATCAAAATAGAAGAATTCATCGTTACCGAATACAAGGAATTGAAAACAAATAACGAGAATAATCCAATCGTGTTCTTGATCTTCAAAGATGATTAATCAGATGAAAAACCTCTCAAAAGATGCTTAAAAACGGCTGGAGAGTCAAAGGTAGGGTTTTGGAATGATTTTGCAAGCAATTTATAGTTCCTCAAAAATAATCTAAAAAATCGTATCGTGCTGCGGCGCAGTCAGACACTGCGGCGCAGTGGTACTTTGACTGCGTTGACTGGCTTTGACCTTGAACTGGCTTGAACTGGAACCTACTGCGTCGCAGTTTGGCTCACTGCGGCGCAGCCTAAATTTCTGTCGACGTGTTGCGGCGCAGTCTCGGACTGCGACGCAGTGGAGCTTTGACTTTCGTTGACCAGTGTTAGGTCCAGATTTACTGGACTCGCTCCAGACTCGACTACTGGAGCCTTACTGAAGATCTGTCCAGAAATGATAAATTACTGGACCTACTCCAGACTTGGAATCTGGAGTCCCTCTGAAGATTTGTTCAGAAATAATAGAAGACCAGTGAGCAAATACTTGTAAAGGAAATCTGGAGTATTCCAGATTAGCTCACTGGACTTCACCCCAGTCTAGATCTATTCTAATGAAGACGTTGTCACTGAAGTCAAAGACTGAAGTCAGAATAAAGAAGACTGACAAATGGCGGAGTCCACTGGAAGTCTTACCAGATCTACGACTGGAGGATTGTCAGTGTTCTAGACCTTACAAGTCTGAACACTGATATCGAGGAATTGACTTTTTGCCTTTACACATTTTCCAAAGAACATTTCACTTGTTATTTACCAAAGTGCTTACGTGTGTAAAGGTGGTTGGTTAAAAGGATTATTGTCATATTGATGTGACTTTATCCTTGTACCTTAACCAATGCATTTAATGATCTTGTCGGTTCATTAAATGCATGCAACCATATTTGTACGGCACAAATTCACTGGTGAATTTGTTTGCCTATAAATACAAAGTCATATTCTTCGTTAAAATTACTTTTAGCATTAAAGGTGAATTTGTCTAAATACTCTCGATCTTAAACAGGGATACTTCACAACTTTAAGTATCTCGATCTAAAAGAGTTATTTGACAAATATAGATCATTTGTAATTCATAGGTTGTTAGGATACTTACATACTTGTATTATCTTGATTCCGCACAACCTTGTATTTTATCTAACATCATAAATAAAATACACTTGAAAAATTACATTGTGTTCCACCTTTAATTTATTGCTTTTAGTCTTGTATTACTTTGTTTATATTCTTGCATTTATATTCAAGTAATACTAGTCCAATCTAGTGCTTATTAGACTTGTTGTATTTTACACTTCTGAGTTAACCATCGAGTTTGGGACTTTACAATTGGTATCAGAGCAGAAGGCTAAACATTGCCTAGATCTTCTTCTTTGATGGCCAGCTCAGAAAATACTCAAGGAAATTTTAATTTTGGTCCTGATCCTAATGCTAATGCTAATGTTAATGATCAAAATAATCAAAATAATGAACCACCTGTTAACACTAATCCACCACCTCCTCCTCCTACTCCTGCTTCTCCACATGTGCATGTGCACTATTCAAATAATCCTGTTCCTAAATTCAGTGGGAATAGCGATTAATTTGGTACGTGGAAGGCTAGGATGATATTACATATCACTGGTATTGAGAGAAACATGATGAAAATTTTAAACGAAGGACCTTATGTGCCCACATCACCTCTCAATGCTCTTCTTGATCCTACTGGTTCTAGAAGAGGTCGAGAAAAGAAGGAGGAACATTGGTCTGAAGAGGAGAGGAGATTGGTAAATCTAGATACCCTTCTCAAAAACATGATCCTCGGGGCTGTTCTAGAAACCCTAATTCCCACATTAGTTCTTTTTCCCAGTGCTAAAACCATGTGGGATGAACTAATGAACAAGTTTGAAGGAGGAGATGACACCATTGTCACCAGAAAAGTCTCCTTAAACAAGAGGTATGAGTCATTTTTTGCTCAGCCCAATGAGTCTCTCACTGGTACTTACACCAGATTTATGAGTATCATAAACCAGTTGAGAGGTCTTGGTGTTGAAAAAGACAAGGATATACTTCTGGAGAAATTTTGTGATATTCTGCCCACCAAATGGTCTCACATGATCCTAGTCTTACGACAAGGTAAAACTCTGCACACACACACTCTTTCAACTTTATATGGAGCTTTCAGGTACACTGAAGAAAATCAAGCTCAGAGAGTTGTGGCAGAACAAGATGCTTATAACCATGCCTCCAGTAGTCCTATTGTGGTTAGTCATACTGAACCACAGGGTACAACACTGATATCTTTTGAGAATGTATTTTCTATGAAGAAGATGGTGTTTGAACTCATGGATTCTGGAGAAGCCAGTCAAATCTCTCCAGACTGTGATGAAGCTGAAGATGATGACCTGGTTGCTATGATTGCTAAAACGTTTAACCGTTTCAAAGCAAGAGCAAATAGGCCATCTGGACAATTTGCATCCATTTCTTCAACTGATAAGACCAATTTGACATGCTTTAAGTGTGGCAAAAAGGGTCATTTCATGAAAGATTGCAGGTCCAGTCAGTTTGTATCCCAGCCTGGTCCATTTAATTCAAATAAAAAGCCTGATGATAGCTATAAATTGAAATATAAAAAGCTTAAGGCTCAGATTTCTCTCATGGCACAACAAATGGAAAATAATAATAAGTGCATGATCGCAACAACTGAAGAGAAATAGGTTCCTTCTGATGATTCATCTGCTGATGAAGAAGAAGAAAGAGATTGTTGTTACATGGCTCTGGCAGACGAAGAGTACCTGGTGAAGGAAGATGTCACATCTGGACGATGGGTGGACATTGTTATCAAGAAGGTTAGTGATTTTGATTCTGAAACTGACCAAGAATTAAAACTGGACATAGCTGAAGCTCTTAATGCTAATTTAATTTTTGTTGAAACTGTTAGATCTGACTGTGTAAATGGTCTAGAAACAGATTTTTCTGAAATAACTGTTTTAAAATCAAAATTAAAAGAACTTCAAGACATTGAACTGGCATTTCAAGCCCAGGTTCTGGTAACTGAACAATTGATTCAAGAAAAACAAGATCTTGAAGTCATTTTAGAGAAAGAAAAACTGGTGATTAAATCATGGCTTAAAACCAGAAAGCCATATGATGCAGGAGTAAATCAATTTCCCACAAAAAAACGTGCTTATTTAGATGGAAATACTCATGTTGCATCATTAATCCCAGTAATTGACCGTTTACCAGAGGGATTCAGGCCCGTTACTGTTTATGATGAGCCTGTAACTCCCAAGGCCAATATTTTCCTAGTTCAATCCCCAGAGGTTAAGACTGGAGCATTCCAGATGACTGTTCCAGTTAAAAAGGTTTATCGGAATAAACCTTTGCCTCAGACCAATCCCCTACCTAAGCCTAGAACTGGAAAGGCTCAGGTTTCATCTGATGAAAATGTTTTGTCAAGGTTAGAGAGCCAGATTCAACTACTTACTCGTCAATTTCAAAGTTTTAATGCAAGATTGAACTTTATTGAGGGTACTTCATCTGGCCCTAGACAAAATACAAAACCTTTTGCAAAGAAAGATAAATTTATTTCTCCAGTTGAGAAAAAGAAAAAGGTTTCAAAACTATCAACCCCATTGGTCTTTTCAACTAAGACAACTGTTGAAGAAAGTGAACTAAACCAGATTGCCCTAGGGACCTATAAGGGAGGGTCCAGTGAACCCATCAGTCGATGGGTTCCCAAATCTATCTGATAATATCTGGTGGATATGCAGGGCGATCGAAAGAAATATATCTGGTATCTTGACAGTGCAGCTGGCAGGACGATGACTGGATGTAAGACCCTGCTGGAGGAGTTCACCATTTCTGATGGACCCTCCATTACTTTTGGAAATGATGGTTGTGGAAAGACTGAGGGATACGGTGTTCTGAACAATGGACAAGTCAAGTTCAGACGAGTTGCATTTGTGAATGGTTTGAAATATAACCTGATCAGTGTAAGCCAACTGTGTGATGATGGCTATCAAGTTCTATTCAATATTGCTTAGGGTATCGTATTCAACAAGGACTGGAAGGTAGTGTTGATTGCTCCCAGAAAAGGGAATGTGTACGTGATGGATATGGAAAGCTCTCCTTTAGAGCAGTGTTTCTATACTCAAGCTGATGAAGACACAAACTGGTTATGGCATAAAAGGTTATCCCATTTAAATTTCAAAAATACTAATAAGTTGTCTAGAAAACAACTTGTAGATGTGATACCTTCAGTTTCCTTCAAAAAGGAAAGGCCATGTCCAGGATGTAAGATGGGAAAGCAGAAACGTACCAGTTTCAAGACAAGACAGAACTGCAGCATATCTGAACCTCTTCATATGCTTCATATGGACCTCTTTGGTCCAGTGAATGTTTAGACTCGTGCTGGTAAAAGATACACCCTGGTGATCGTAGATGAATTTTCTAGATATTGTTGGGTTATCTTTCTCAGGTCTAAAAGTGAAGCTGCTGCTGAAATCATCAGTCTTATCAGGCAAATTGAGCTCAAGTACAGTCGAAAGGTGTGTCAGTTAAGAAGTGACAATGGAACAGAATTCCAGAATGCAACTCTGGAGTCATTCTATACTGACACTGGTATCTCCCAGAATTTCTCATCAGCCCGCTCTCCAGAACAAAATGGAGTGGTGGAAAGGAAAAATCGAACGCTGATAGAAGCTGCCAGGAGTATGCTTGCTGAATCTGGTCTGTCTACCAGTTTCTAAGCTGAAGCAATTGCTACTGCTTGCCACACCCATAACCGGTCAGTGTATGTGAAGCGACACAAAAAGACAGCCTACAAAGTCTTAAGAAATAAAAAACTAAATATTGGTTATTTTCACGTTTTTGGATGTCCAGTTTACATCCTGAACGACTCCAGTCAGTTAGGCAAATTTGATGCCAAAGCTGATGAAGGGTATTTCTTGGGCTATTCAGCCATTCGCAAGGCCTTCAGAGTCTACAACAAGAGACTGGAGAAGGTCCATGAGTCAATTCATGTCACATTTGATGAATCAAATGCTGCAATCAATAAACAGCCAATCCTTGATACTCCCCCAGTAACTCCAATTGTCTTCTGTGAATCTGATCCTATCAACTACAATAAAGATTCAGAAGACACAGTTTCCAGTCATCCTGATCTGGAACCTGTTCAGAAAAAGAAACTCTCCAGTGGTACTCCATTCTATCCTTCTATTATTTTCAAACTACCCTCTGAAACTAATATTGGATCAGATGTTCGTACTACTCCCCCAGTAACTCCAATTGTCTTCTGTGAATCTGATCCTATCAACTACAATAAAGATTCAGAAGACACAGTTTCCAGTCATCCTGATCTGGAACCTGTTCAGAAAAAGAAACTCTCCAGTGGTACTCCATTCTATCCTTCTATTATTTTCAAACTACCCTCTGAAACTAATATTGGACCAGATGTTCGTACTACTCCCCCAGTAACTCCAATTGTCTTCTGTGAATCTGATCCTATCAACTACAATAAAGATTCAGAAGACACAGTTTCCAGTCATCCTGATCTGGAACCTGTTCAGAAAAAGAAACTCTCCAGTGGTACTCCATTCTATCCTTCTATTATTTTCAAACTACCCTCTGAAACTAATATTGGACCAGATGTTCGTACTACTCCCCCAGTATCAGTATCAGTTGAGAGCATACCAGAAATGTGTTCAAATGAAGAATTTCAAACTGAACCAGTACTTCAAGAAATGCCTTTAAATGATGAATTTCATGATGCAAATCGTGATTTAAATGATTCAGATGAAGATGTTGAAATAGTCTGGCAGGATCCTCATCCTGAAACTCAACTGAACTCTTGCACTGATATTGTTGTCAGTAACAATCCTGGTCAGTACTCCAGATGGACAAAAGCTCATCCTATCGATCAGATAATAGGTGACTCCAGTAGAGGAGTTCAGACAAGAAGAGCCTCCAGTGATCAATGCTTATATGTCAGTTTCTTATCACTGAATGAACCAAAGAAGATTGGCGAGGCTATGGAAGATCCAAGCTGGGCGACTGCTATGCAAGAAGAGCTTCACCAGTTTGAAAGGAACAAGGTTTGGTACCTGGTCCCTTTCCCAGTTGGAAAGAAAGAACCAATTGGAACAAGATGGGTCTTCAGAAACAAGGTAGATGAAGATGGCCACGTAATCAGAAACAAGGCCAGACTGGTAGCACAAGGCTACTGCCAGTCAGATGTCGGTTTTGATGAATCATTTGCTCCAGTGGCTAGACTTGAAGTGATCAGAATATTCTTAGCATTCGCTGCTCATCATCAGTTCAAGGTCTACCAGATGGATGTAAAGAGTGCATTTTTGAATGGAAAGCTTGAAGAAGAAGTTTATGTCAGACAACCACCAGGTTTTGTTGATGAAAAGCATCCACATTGGGTATATCGTCTGGACAAAGCGCTGTATGGCCTCAGACAAGCCCCACGTGCCTGTTATGATACTCTGACTAAACATTTATTGAAAAATGGTTTCAAAAGAGGTGCAATTGACAATACCTTATTTATTCTTCATGAAAAAGGTAATCTGTTAATGGTCCAAATTTATGTTGATGATATTTTTTGGCTCTACTGATGATAAAATATGCAAGAAATTTTCGAAAATAATGTCAACTGAATATGAAATGAGTTTGATGGGTGAATTAACGTATTTTCTTGGACTCCAGATTAAACAGACCAGAGATGGTACTTTTATTAATCAGGAAAAATATGTTAGAGATCTTTTAAAGAAATATGATATGAACTCTTCACCATCTAAATCCACTCTAATTTCTGCACCATTAACACTGGACTCAGATCCAGATGGTAAACCAGTGAACACTACTGTCTATAGAGGTATGGTTGGTTCACTGATGTATTTAACTGCCAGTAGACCAGATATTATGTTTTCAACATGTTTATGTGCCAGATATCAATCTAATCCAAAAGACTCTCATATGCTTGCTGTAAAGCGCATACTGAAGTACCTTAAGGGTGTCCCCAGTTTGGGTCTTTGGTATCCCAAAGGCTCAGGTATGGATCTAATGGGTTATTCAGATTCAGATCATGCAGGTTGTAAGATAGACAAGAAATCCACTACTGGTGGATGTCATTTCCTTGGTGGCAAACTGGTCAGCTGGACCAGTAAGAAGCAAACTTCAGTTTCATTGTCCACTGCTGAAACTGAATACGTGTCTGTAGCCAGTTGTTGTGCTCAGATACTCTGGATGAAGAACCCGTTGCTTGATTATGGTATTAAGTATTCAAAGACCCCAATCTTTTGTGATAATACCAGTGCCATTGCTATCTCGAACAATCCAGTCATGCACTCCAAAACAAAGCACATTGATCTCAGGTATCACTTCATTCGTGATAATATTGTGAAAGGTAATATTGAACTCCATTTTATTCCCACTGACAAACAACTCGCTGACATTTTTACTAAACCACTGGATGTCAAAACTTTTGAATATCTTGTTGGTGAGTTGGGAATGTTAAACCCTTAAATCTGGAACCTTGGTATTGAACGCCGTTGTGTACTACTGGGGATCCTTGATTTAAAGATTTATGAATCTATAACTGCTTAGATATTGAACGCCGTTGTGTACTATCTCTGCATGAATAGATTTCTGGATCAACATTCCAGGGGGAAAGACTTTGAAAGATATAATTTTGTTCTTAAAAATGTTTTAAGTTCAGGGGGAATTTATTAATTTATTTACTCCCAAATCCTTCAAATTCCTTCATTTAATTATTTCTTCATTCAATTCACAATCATAAATCACTCTCGTATTTAATTCATCAAATCTTCATCAAAAACCCTAAATTTTCAATTTCATTTGCATTTACTTCGAATATATTTACTCCCAAATCCTTCAAATTCCTTCATTTAATTATTTCTTCATTCAATTCACAATCATAAATCACTCTCGTATTTAATTCATCAAATCTTCATCAAAAACCCTAAATTTTTCAATTTCATTTGCATTTACTTCGAATATATTTACTCCCAAATCCTTCAAATTCCTTCATTTAATTATTTCTTCATTCAATTCACAATCATAAATCACTCTCGTATTTAATTCATCAAATCTTCATCAAAAACCCTAAATTTTTCAATTTCATTTGCATTTACTTCGAATATATTTACTCCCAAATCCTTCAAATTCCTTCATTTAATTATTTCTTCATTCAATTCACAATCATAAATCACTCTCGTATTTAATTCATCAAATCTTCATCAAAAACCCTAAATTTTCAATTTCATTTGCATTTACTTCGAATATATTTACTCCCAAATCCTTCAAATTCCTTCATTTAATTATTTCTTCATTCAATTCACAATCATAAATCACTCTCGTATTTAATTCATCAAATCTTCATCAAAAACCCTAAATTTTCAATTTCATTTGCATTTACTTCGAATATATTTACTCCCAAATCCTTCAAATTCCTTCATTTAATTATTTCTTCATTCAATTCACAATCATAAATCACTCTCGTATTTAATTCATCAAATCTTCATCAAAAACCCTAAATTTTCAATTTCATTTGCATTTACTTCGAATATATTTACTCCCAAATCCTTCAAATTCCTTCATTTAATTATTTCTTCATTCAATTCACAATCATAAATCACTCTCGTATTTAATTCATCAAATCTTCATCAAAAACCCTAAATTTCAATTTCATTTGCATTTACTTCGAATATATTTACTCCCAAATCCTTCAAATTCCTTCATTTAATTATTTCTTCATTCAATTCACAATCATAAATCACTCTCGTATTTAATTCATCAAATCTTCATCAAAAACCCTAAATTTCAATTTCATTTGCATTTACTTCGAATATATTTACTCCCAAATCCTTCAAATTCCTTCATTTAATTATTTCTTCATTCAATTCACAATCATAAATCACTCTCGTATTTAATTCATCAAATCTTCATCAAAAACCCTAAATTTCAATTTCATTTGCATTTACTTCGAATATATTTACTCCCAAATCCTTCAAATTCCTTCATTTAATTATTTCTTCATTCAATTCACAATCATAAATCACTCTCGTATTTAATTCATCAAATCTTCATCAAAAACCCTAAATTTTCAATTTCATTTGCATTTACTTCGAATATATTTACTCCCAAATCCTTCAAATTCCTTCATTTAATTATTTCTTCATTCAATTCACAATCATAAATCACTCTCGTATTTAATTCATCAAATCTTCATCAAAAACCCTAAATTTTTCAATTTCATTTGCATTTACTTCGAACATATTTACTCCCAAATCCTTCAAATTCCTTCATTTAATTATTTCTTCATTCAATTCACAATCATAAATCACTCTCGTATTTAATTCATCAAATCTTCATCAAAAACCCTAAATTTTCAATTTCATTTGCATTTACTTCGAATATATTTACTCCCAAATCCTTCAAATTCCTTCATTTAATTATTTCTTCATTCAATTCACAATCATAAATCACTCTCGTATTTAATTCATCAAATCTTCATCAAAAACCCTAAATTTTCAATTTCATTTGCATTTACTTCGAATATATTTACTCCCAAATCCTTCAAATTCCTTCATTTAATTATTTCTTCATTCAATTCACAATCATAAATCACTCTCGTATTTAATTCATCAAATCTTCATCAAAAACCCTAAATTTTTCAATTTCATTTGCATTTACTTCGAATATATTTACTCCCAAATCCTTCAAATTCCTTCATTTAATTATTTCTTCATTCAATTCACAATCATAAATCACTCTCGTATTTAATTCATCAAATCTTCATCAAAAACCCTAAATTCTTCAATTTCATCTTCATATATCTATCATATTCAATGGCACCTAGACAATCCAATTCACCAAAGAATCTGCTTGCCGCCGAATATGCTCCTGTTCCAACTATTGTTAGGGTACCTCATATAACATTAGAGGCAAAGGCAATAAGAATCAATATGAATAACTGGATGGCCAAACTCTCACTTTCAAGTGTTCTAGATGCCCAATCACTCATTGGGAGATTGAATACCTTCTTTCTCTCATGTCCACTCTATGGTGCATTAACCCTAAATCCAGGGAGAATGTACCATGACTATCTTTGTGAATTCTGGTATTCTACAGTTTATGATGATGAAACTACATCAATCTCTTATACTCTTAAGCAAGGTACCAGACCCTTGGCTTTCACTGTTGATACACTCAGGTCTATTCTTCAATTGAACTATTTTGAACAGAATAAGTTGCCCATTGAACTTCCCCCTGGGATAAATACAAGAGAAGTATGCAGATTGATGGGGCATACAGATATTGTGGATAAGCATGGCCAGCTATCCAGAAAGGGAACAGTCTACATGAGCAGACTATCAGACTCATGGAGATTTTTCTTCACTCACATTGTTGAATGTCTAGGAGGCAGTTCTGGAGGACTTGACCAGATAAATTAAACGCATCTCCAGATTGCGTACTGCCTCTGGTTTGGATACAGAGTGGATTTTGCCCAGATATTATTTGATGATCTGGTAGAGCGTCTTAAGGTGAAAGGTAGAAAAGCATTTATTCCATATATTCATTTCCTTTCACTTATTTTCAAAAGAGCTCTAGGTGATCAATACGATTTTGAAACCACTCACTTTTCTGTAAGTGAGTATATGCGTGATCTGACCAACCTTAGGTCTCCACCAAATGAGGTAAATATCCCTCAGTCAATGCTCACTTTTCAAAGGGAAGAAAATGAGGCACTGGAAGTTGAGCAGGAAGTGGCTCCAGGTGGGGGTCAAGTTGGTGAAGGACCAGAAATTGTTGAAATTGTGCCACCAATAAGACAAGTGGCCCCTGACCAACAACAACAACCAGAAAACGCTGACCCTCCTAGACGACCAAGGTCAAATAGGCGTCTTATGATAGATGGAGTTCAGGTGAATCCAGAAAGACATCCAGGGGGTGTCATGAATATAGATGGGTCTACTATTTTTGAAGAAGAGAATGTTGTACAGATTGTTGAACAAGAAGAAGATATACAGGTTGTTGAGCAGGTAACTGGTGAGCAAGATGCTCAGATTGATCTAAATGTAGAAGTTGGTGAACAAGCTGGTGATCAGGCCGGTGTTGAAACAGTTGGTGAAACTTTTGTCTGGGATGAGGCTGATTCACCCATGTCAGAAGGTCATAACTTTGATACTGACATGAGTTTCCTTGGTGATGATGTAATTAATGTTGAACACCTACCAAAAATGCCACCACCTCCACCAGAATCAAATATTCCACCACCAGAATCCGAAATGCCACCACCACCAGAATCCATTACTACACCACCACTACCACATTCAATTCCACAAAACACTCCATACTTCAATCCTCCCACAATTCAAAGTTCACAAACTCAACCTCCACCACTTGAAACTCCAATCGACTTTACTGAACAACGTGTGCTGGACTCAACAGTTGTAACTGCTGAAACTTCTTCTGAAGAGGTCTGGACACAAGTACCTTTCATGACCAGAATGACTTCCAATCTTGATCCTCCCAGTGGTCCCTCCTCTTCTTCTTCAGCCGAGGTTCAAGGCCTTTTAAGTAAGGTGGCGGACCTGGAGAGATCACTCCAGTCTTCTTCACAGGTCATTTCTGATTTTAAATCCTTATTATCCAATAATCTATCTTCAGAAATGAATGTTTTTGCTGGGAATGAGAAGATAGTGTTTGAGAAGCTGGATGAGCTGGTACTGGCCACAAATCAACACACTGAAAATCTCAAAGTGGCAGTCCAGGGATTAGAAGCAAGGCTGGTTAGTTCTGTTCAGACTGCAGTGAAAGGTGAACTTGTTCAACCACTGGCAGGTCTGACAGATGAAGTTCAGAAGTTGACAACCAGGATAAGTAGTTTGGAGGGTAGGCCAACACTTGACCAGGATGCTGTTGTTAGCAATATTAGTGATGAATGTACTAAGAAGTTCAGACATGGCATGTTGAAGGAAATATCTGAAGAAATTTCTGGGTCTGTACTTCGAACCATTCAAGATAGTTTGTTGCCTCAAGTAGTTCATATGATTGAGAATGAAATGCCAAAGCACTTGCCTTAAGAAATTGAAATTGTTAAGAAGGAAGTGCAGGCACTCAGACACACTGTGAACATCACGACTCCAACTGCTGGAAGAACTTTTGGTGAGACAGACAGGTACATGATTGAACAATTATAGAATGCCCACAAGTCTCAAACTGGTGGACATTCCAAGGGGGAAAAGTCGTCTGTTCCAAAAGGTTTGGTTGGGAAACAGAAAGAAGTTGTTGCCAGTGCTATTGAAAAAGCCTTTGCTACTGAAAGCATCGTGCAACAAGAATAAGTGACTGGTACTGATGCCAGTGCACAAGAAGCACAAAGGGCACTTTGCACTGAAGCCATTGTGCAGGTTGAAGAGGCTGCTGGTACTGATGCCAGTGAGCCCCAGTTCGAAGCATTCCCAGATATCATAACTACGCAAAAGTCCGTAAAAAGAAAGCAACATGTGATATCTGGAGAAGAGACTGAAATTGTTGGAAGTTCATCAGAGTTTCCTACTGCTGATGATGACACCTCGAAGAGACTGGAGCAAGAATGTATAATGATAGAAATCTTCAAGAAAAATCAAAAAGATGAACTGCTGGCCCACCAAAGGGAGATGGCAAATATGGGGACTCTGGATTCGTACAATGCTGGCAGGTTGGGCATTCATATTGATGTGTACAAAAAGATGAAGGATGACCCTAGAGTTCATCAATGTCTGAATGCATTGGATGATGTACACATTCGCTCCAGGTACTCTGAAGAAGAACAAGTCTATGATGCAGTTACGTATGGTGTCAGTGTGGAACTGATCAGACAAAGGACAGAGGAACTGGTGAATCTCCAGAGAAAGATTAGAAAGAATGCTGGTGCTCTGGAGATAGAGTACAGGAAGAAGATTAAAGGCTTGCCTAAACTTACTGCCAAACAGCTCAAAGCAATTAAAGATGTAGATCTGAGCACATTCATTCCTTTAGATACTTCACTCAAAATTAATCGTGAACAACTCCAGTCTGCCGTCGAACAGCAGAGAGTATCCAAGGAAACTGAACAGATGATCCAGATGGCTAAGCAGAAAGCCAAGTATGATGATATATTAAAATTCAGGGCTGATACCAGAAGGATCATAAGTGTTGAAATCAAACTCGCTGAAAATCATCAAGGCATGACCAGGTTTAATATAAAGTTGACCAGAGAGGGTAACTTTACTGATGAAAGGAAGAATGCATCTGTCCAAGCTTTTGGATGGACTGAACTGAAGGAGATAGGATTAACTTTCAAAGGAAAAACTGATTTGACTCCTGATGTCAAGGCATTTATGAAGAGGATTGAAAAGGTTTGGATAAGAATACAACAGATGGAAGCTGTTCTGGGTATGAGACCACCAGTTTCTGTTCCATCCTCTCCATCACCAAAGAGAAAGGCTTCTGAAGATGCTCCTGGACAGACATCGAAGAGAAGGGCCTAACTCTTGTATCGTTTACTTGTATTTGTATTTAAATTCACAAAATTGTAACTTATTTTCTGTTGATGGCTGTAAATATAATTGCATATTTTGTTTCACAAAGTAAATGATCAGATTTAGTCTAAGTTAGAATTAAAAGATGAAACTGGAACACTGATGATCTATAAAGTGTTTCCGAGTAACAATAAATTTTTAGACTAAGTCAAAACAAGTGTTTTTCAAGCATACAAAGTTGTATAGATATAAGCTTGAAAAACCTTGAATTATTTCTAAACAAATAGGGGGAATTTGTTAGGTCCAGATTTACTGGACTCGCTCCAGACTCGACTACTGGTGCCTTACTGAAGATCTGTCCAGAAATGATAAATTACTGGACCTACTCCAGACTTGGAATCTGGAGTCTCTCTGAAGATTTGTTCAGAAATAATAGAAGAGCAGTGAGCAAATACTTGTATAGGAAATCTGGAGTATTCCAGATTAGCTCACTGGACTTTACCCCAGTCCAGATCTATTCTATTGAAGACGTTCTCACTGAAGTCAAAGACTGAAGTCAGAATAAAGAAGACTGACAAATGGCGGAGTCCACTGGAAGTCTTACCAGATCTGCACACTGGAGGATTGTCAGTGTTCTAGACCTTACAAGTCTGAACACTGATATCGAGGATTTGACTTTAAGCCTTTACACACCTTCCAAAGAACAACCCACTTGTTCTTTACCAAAGAATATACGTGTGTAAAGGTGGTTGGATAAAAGGATACACTTGCATTTGATGTAACTTTATCCTTATTCCTTATCCAATACATTTAATGTTCTTGTCGGATCATTAAATGTATCCAACCATATTTGTACGGCACAAAATTCACTGGTGAATTTTGTTGCCTATAAATACAAAGTCATTTCTTTGAGAAAATCACTTTTTAGCAAATTGGTGAACTTGCTTAAATACTCTCGATCTAAACAGTTATACTTCACTACTCTAAGTATATCGATCAAAGGAGTTTATTTAGCAAGTATAGATCACTTGTAATTCAAAGATTGTTTAGATACTTACATACGTGTAAAATCTAGGTTCCGCAACGATCTTGTATTTTGTTTATACATCAATAAAGAAAATACACTTGAAAACTACATTTGTGTTCCACCATTTATTTACTTGTTTAAATATTGCTTAAGTCATTTATTACTTTGTTTATATTCTTGCATATTTATATTGAAGTAATACTAGTCCGATTCTAGTTCATACTTGTCTTGTTATTTTACACTCGTGGGTTAAACCATCGTGTGAGGGACTTTACAATTGGTATCAGAGCAGAAGGTTAATATACTTACCTAGATCTGTTTCGCGATGGCAATCCCAGAAAATCAACAAGAAACTCATGAAACTAATTTTAATGAACCACCCACTGGAAATAACAATCCACCACCTCCTCCTCCTCCTGCTTCTCCACATGTGCATGTGCACTACTCGAATAATCCTGTTCCTAAATTTAATGGGAGTAGTGATGACTTTGGTACGTGGAAAGCTAGGATAATATTGCATGTTACTGGTATTGAAAGGAATATGATGAAAATTTTAAACGAAGGACCCTATGTGCCAAGACTTCCTATCAATGCACTTCTTGACCCTACAGGATCAAGAAGTGGGAGGGAAAAGAGAGAGGAACACTGGTCCGAAGAGGAGAAAAGATTAGTAAATCTTGATACACTTCTTAAAAATATGATCCTCGGGGCTATTCCGGAAACTCTTATTCCCACACTAGTTCTCTATCTCAGTGCCAAAAGCATGTGGGATGAACTGGTGAACCAACATGAGGGAGGTGATGATACTGTTGTTACCAGAAAAGTCTCCTTAAACAAAAAGTATGAGTCATTTTTTGCTCTCCCCAATGAGTCCCTTACTGGTACTTACACCAGATTTATGAGCATCATAAACTAGTTAAGAGGACTAGGGGTAGAAAAAGACAAGGATATACTTTTGGAGAAATTTTGTGATATTCTTCCAACAAAATGGTCTCACATGATTCTGGTCTTGAGGCAAGGTAAAACCTTGCATTCCCATACTTTGTCAACATTGTATGGAGCCTTCAGATTCACTGAAGAAAATCAAGCCCAGAGGATTGAGGCAGAAAAAGATTCTTTAATCATGCTTCCAGTAGTTCCACAGTGGTCACTAATACTGCACCACCTTGTGCGGCATTAATATCTTCTGAGAATGTATTTTCTATAAAGAAGATGATGTCTGAACTAATGGATTCTGGAGTCTGTAATGATATCTCTCCAGACTGTGATGAAACTGACAGTGATGACCTGGTTGCAATGATGGCCAAAACGTTTAACCGTTTTAAGGCCAGAGCAAATAGGCCCACTGGACAACATGCACCCAGTTCTTCCACTGACAAGACCAATCTGACATGCTTTAAGTGTGGCAGAAAAGGTCATTTCATGAAAGAGTGCAGGTCCAGTCAGTTTGTCTCTCAGTCTGGTCCAACGGCTTCTTATAACAAGCCTGATGATAGCTATAAGTTGAAATACAAAAAGCTTAAGGCTCAGATTGCTCTCTTGTCTAAATAGATGGAAGATAATAACAAATGCATGATAGCAACTACTGGAGAAGCATGGGTTCCCTCTGATGATTCATCAGTCGATGAAGAAGAGGAAAGAGATTGTTGTTTTATGGCTCTGGCAGATCAAGAGCATCTGGTGAAGGATGATGTCACATCCGGTCGTTGGGTCGACATTGTTATTAAAAAGGTTAGTGAGTATGATCTTGAAACTAATCCTGAACTTAAATTGGACATCGCTGAAGCTCTAAATTCTGATTTAATTTTTGTGGAAACTGTTAGATTTGACAGTCTAAATGATCTAGAAACAGATTCCTCTGAAATGGTTGCTTTAAAATCAAAATTAAAAGAACTTCAAGATATTGAACTGGCATTTCAAGCCCAGGTTCTGGTAACTGAACAATTGATCCAAGAAAAACAAGATCTTGAGATCATTTTAGAAAAAGAAAAACTGGTGATTAAATCATGGCTTGAAACCAAAAAGCCATATTATGCTGGAGTAAATCAATTTCCTACTCAAAAACGTGCATATTTAGATGGAAATACTCATGTAGCATCATTAATACCAGTAATCGATCAATTACCAGAGGGATTCAGGCCCACCACTGTTTATGATGAGCCTGTAACTCCCAAGGCCAATACTTTCCCAGTTCAATGACCAGAGGTTAAGACTGGAGCTGTCCAGATGACTGCTCCAGTTAAAAAGGTTAAGCAGAATAGACCTTTGCCTCAGAACAATCCCTTACCTAAGCCTACAACTGGAAAGGCTCAGGTATCATCTGATGAAAATGTTTTGTCCAGGTTAGAGAGCCAGATTCAAACACTGACTCGTCAATTTCAAAGTTTTAATGCAAGATTAAACTTTATTGAGGGTACTCCATCTGGCCCTATACAAAATACTAAACCTTTTGCAAAGAAAGACAAATTTATTTCTCCAGTTGAGAAAAAGAAAAAGGTTTCTAAACTATCAACTCCAGTAGTGTTTTCAACAAAAACTACTGTTGAAGAAAGTGAACTCAACCAGATACCTCCAAGGATCCATAAGGGAGGATCCAGTGAACCCATCAGTCGATGGGTTCCCAAATCTAACTGATATATTTGGTGGATGTGCAGGGCGATCGAAAGAAGCATATCTGGTATCTTGACAGTGCAGCTGGCAGGACGATGACCGGATGTAAGACACTGCTGGAAGAATTCATCATTTCTGATGGACCCTCCATTACTTTTGGAAATGATGGTTGTGGAAAGATTGAGGGGTATGGTGTTCAGAACAATGGACAAGTCAAATTCAGACGTGTTGCATATGTGAATGGTTTGAAATATAACCTGATCAGTGTAAGCCAACTGTGTGATGATGGCTATCAAGTTTTATTCAATATTGTTCATGGCATTGTATTCAACAAGGACTGGAAGGTAGTGTTGATTGCTCCCAGAAAAGGGAACGTGTATGTGATGGATATGGAAAGCTCTTCTTCAGAGCAATATTTCTACACTCAAGCTGATGAAGACACAAACTGGTTATGGCATAAGAGGTTATCCCATTTAAATTTCAAAAATATTAATAAGTTGTCTAGAAAACAACTGGCAAATGGGATATCTTCAGTTTCTTTCAAAAAGGAAAGCCCATGTCCAGGATGTGAGATGGGAAAGCAGAAACGTGCCAGTTTCAAGACCAGACAGAATTTCAGCATTACTGAACCACTTCACATGCTTCATATGGACCTCTTTGGTCCAGTGAATGTTCAGACTCGTGCTGGTAAAGATACACCCTGGTGATCGTAGATGAATTCTCCAGATATTGTTGGGTGGTCTTTCTCAGGTCTAAAAATGAAGCTGCTGCTGAAATCATCTCTCTTATCAAGAAGATTGAACTGAATTCTTGCACTGATATTGTTGTCAGTAACAATCCTGGTCAGTACTCCAGATGAACATTACAGGGGATTCAGGCCCACCACTGTTTATGATGAGCTGTAACTCCCAAGGCCAATACTTTCCCAGTTCTTTGCCAGAGGTTAAGACTGGAGCTGTCCAGATGACTGCTCCAGTTAAAAAGGTTAAGCAGAATAGACCTTTGCCTCAGAACAATCCCTTACCTAAGCCTACAACTGGAAAGGCTCAGGTATCATCTGATGAAAATGTTTTGTCCAGGTTAGAGAGCCAGATTCAAACACTGACTCGTCAATTTCAAAGTTTTAATGCAAGATTAAACTTTATTGAGGGTACTCCATTCTATCCTTCTATTATTTTCAAACTACCCTCTGAAATTAATATTGGATCAGATGTTCGTACTGCTCCCCCAGTATCAGTGTCAGTTGAGAGCATACCAGAATTGTGTTCAAATGAAGAAATTCAAACTGAACCTATACTACAAGAAATGCCTTCATACGAAGAATTTCATGATGCAAATCGTGATTTAAATGAATCAGATGAAGATGTTGAGGTAGTTTATAAAGAACCTCCTCCTGAAGCAAATTCAGAGGAGACTCAACTGAATTCTTGCACTGATATTGTTGTCAGTAACAATCCTGGTCAGTACTCCAGATGGACAAAAGCTCATCCTATTGATCAGATCATAGATGACTCCAGTCGAGGAGTTCAGACCAGAAGGGCCTCCATTGATCAATGCTTATATGTCAGTTTCTTATCACTGAATGAACCAAAGAAGATTGACGAGGCTATGGAAGATCCAAGCTGGGTGACTGCTATGCAAGAAGAGCTTCACCAGTTTGAAAGGAACAAGGTCTGGTATCTGGTTCGTTTTCCAGTTGGCAAGAAAGAACCAATTGGAACAAGATGGGTCTTCAGAAACAAGGTAGATGAAGATGGCCACGTAATCAGAAACAAGGCCAGACTGGTAGCACAAGGCTACTGCCAGTCAGATGTCGATTTTGATGAATCATTTGCTCCAGTGGCTAGACTTGAAGCGATCAGAATATTCTTAGCATTCGCTGCTCATCATCAGTTCGAGGTCTACCAGATGGATGTAAAGAGTGCCTTCTTGAAAGGAAAGCTTGAAGAAGAAGTTTATGTCAGACAACCACCAGGTTTAGTTGATGAAAAGCATCCACATTGGGTATATCGTCTGGACAAAGCGCTGTATGGCCTCAGACAAGCCCCACGTGCCTGGTATGACACTCTGACTAAACATTTATTGAAAAATGGTTTTAAACGAGGTGCAATTGACAATACCTTATTTATTCTTCATGAACGAGGTAATGTGTTAATGGTACAAATTTATGTTGATGATATTATTTTTGGGTCTACTGATGAAAACATGTGCAAGAAATTTTCAAAAATAATGTCCACTGAATATGAAATGAGTTTAATGGGTGAATTAACATATTTTCTTGGACTCCAGGTTAAACAAAACAAAGATGGCATCTTTATTAATCAGGAAAAATATGTTAGAGATCTTTTAAAGAAATATGATATGAACTCTTCACCATCTAAACCCACTCCAATTTCTGCACCACTGACACTGGACTCCGATCCAGATGGTAAACCAGTGAACACCACTGTCTATAGAGGCATGGTTGGTTCACTGATGTATTTAACTGCCAGTAGACCAGATATAAAGTTTTCAACATGTTTATGTGCCAGATATCAGTCTAATCCAAAGGAATCTCATATGCTTGCTGTAAAGCGCATACTGAAGTACCTTAAGGGTGTCCCCAGTTTGGGTCTTTGGTATCCCAAAGGCTCAAGCATGGATCTAATGGGTTATTCAGATTCAGATCATGCAGGTTGTAAGATAGACAGGAAATCCACTACTGGTGGATGTCATTTCCTTGGTGGCAAACTGGTCAACTGGACCAGTAAGAAGCAAAATTTCAGTTTCATTGTCCACTGCTGAAGCTGAATACGTGTCCGCAGCCAGTTGTTGTGCTCAGATACTCTGGATGAAGAACCAGTTGCTTGATTATGGTATTAAGTATTCAAAGACTCCAATCTTTTGTGATAATACCAGTGCCATTGCTATCTCAAACAATCCAGTCATGCACTCCAAAACCAAGCACATTGATCTCAGGTATCACTTCATTCGTGATAATATTGTGAAAGGAAACATTGAACTTCATTTTATCCCCACTGACAAACAACTCGCTGACATTTTTACGAAACCACTGGATGTCAAAACTTTTGAATATCTTGTTGGTGAGTTGGGAATGTTAAACCCTTAAATCTGGAACTTTGGTATTGAACGCCTTTGTGTACTATCAAGGATCTTTGATTTAAAGATTTATAAATTTATGAATGCCAAGATATCGAACGCCTTTGTGTACTATCTTTGCATTAATAGATTTCTGGATCAACATTCCAGGGGGAAGACTTTGAAAGATATATTTTTCTTAAAAAATGTTTAAAGTTCAAAGGGAATTTATTAAGTTATTTTCTCACTGGACATAATTTTCTTACTGGACGAATTGTCCAGAAAATATTACTGGTGCTTTGTAAATGTGTCCCTCTCACTGGTAATTGGACAGGTTGAAGTGCGTGTTTGAGGTGACTTTGTCTCCTTGTAAATATGTCCCTCTCATTTGTCTGTATTAGTTGACGTGCATGTTTGAAGTTACCAGTCTTTCAAAATGGTTTTCACTGGTACTTTACTGGAGTGTCCCTCCAGTGTACCATCAGTACATGCTTCACTGGACTAATCCACCAGTGATACTGGAGTGTCTAGTAAACCTCCAGATGGACTGAATTGAGTCACAATAATTTTTTTTATACTTGGTCAGTATGCGTGCCACGTAAGCAAACTTTTTCAAAGATATTTATCTTATAAATCCTACGTGGCATGTAATTTTTCAAACGAAATGATGGTATTTTTACCATTGGAAGACAAAAAGAACAAGTTGTTAGTTTTTGTGGGCGGTGAACCATCACACATTAATGTGTGATGTGGTGTACTTAATGCGGATCTCAAAACCCGATCAAAATTATATTTGATAATTTCAAATTAACCCGTTTGAGTTCCACATTATCTCTCCTTTATATACCCATTTTCACTTTCACTTTACATTTACTTCGAACATTTACTCCCAAATCTTAAAATTCCTTCATTCAATTCTTCATTCCTTCATTCCTTTCTCCTATCATAAATCTCTCATATTAACTGCAAATTCATTAAATTCTTCATCATAAACCCTTAATTTATTCAATTTCATTTTCATCTATCAATCATAAATGGCACCTAGACAGTCAAACTCGCCCAAAAATCTTTTATCTGCCGAATATGCTCCGGTTGATAATGTTACTAAACCTAGACACATCACTCTTGAAGCAAAAGCTATTCGAATCAACATGAATAACTGGATGGCCAAACTTTCCAGTGCTCATCCTGCTCAATCTATCATTGGGAGATTGAATACTTTCTTTCTCTCATGCCCTCTGTATGGTGCATTAACCCTAAATCCAGGGAGAATGTACCATGACTATTTGTGTGAATTCTGGTACTCGGCATTTTATAATGAAGAAACCTCATCAATTTCTTATACTCTTAGGGGAGGTACCAGATCTTTAAGTTTCTCGGTGAGTTTACTCAGGTCAGTTTTACAGTTGAATTATCTTGACCAGAATGAGTTGCCCATCGAACTTCCCTCTGGCATAAATTACAGGGAAGTATGCAGGATGATGGGGCACACAGAAATTCTTGATGACCATGGCCAGTTGTTGAGAAAAGGCACAATATATATGAGTAGGCTGACAGACTCGTGGAGATTTTTCTTCACACATTTAGTTGAATGTCTGGGAGGTAGTTCTGGGGGTCTTGATCAGATAAATCAAACCCAGCTCCAGATTGCCTATTGTTTGTGGTTTGGAATAAGAGTAGATTTTGCTCAGATCTTGTTCAATGACTTGGTAGATCGACTGAAAGCAAAAGGGAGAAAACCCCATGTTCCATTTATCCGTTTTCTTTCCCTTATGTTTAGAAGTGCTCTAGGAGATCAGTATGATTATGATACTACTCACTTTTCTGTGAGTGAGTTTATGAGGGATCTAACCAACCTTCAATCAAGGGCTGGTGAGGTAGATATTCCTCCAGCCATGTTAACTTTTCAAAGGGAACAAGCAGAGGCACCAGGTAGAGTACAAGTTGTTGAAAGACCTGGTGATGACCAAGATGTTCAGGTTGTAGAGATGGTACAACCAATAAGGCAAGTTGCTCCAGAAGAAGGTGTGCAACCAGAAAATGTTGATCGTTCCAGACGACCTAGATCTAGTAGGCGTCTGATGAGAGGTGGAGTCCAGGTAAACCCAGCAAGACAGGCTAGTGATGTAATGGATTTAGATGGGTCTCCAATTTATGAAGAGGAGAATGTTGAGCTTATTGAAAATGTTGAACAGGATGAAAATGATCAGGTTGTTGAGCAGGTTGAGCAGGTAGAACAGGTTGTCCAGACTGATGAGCAAGAGGCTCAGATTGATTTGAATGTTCAGGCTGGTGATCAGGCTGGTACATCGGCTGGTGATGCTAATATTGGTGATATGTTTTAGGATGAGGCTGATTCTCCCATTTCTGAAGGTCAAAATTTTGATGTAAACATGAACTTTCTGGGTGAAGATGATGTGCAAGTTGAAAGTTTACCAGAAATGCCACCACCTCCACCAGAAAGCAATATTACTCCTCCAGAAACAGAAATGCCACCACTACCTACAGAATCAACTCAACCAACACCAGAACCAAACATGCCACCACCTCCACCACCTTCAATTCCACAATCAACTCCTTACTTCACTCCACTAATTCAACCTTCACAAACTCAACCACCACCTATCGAAACCACAGTCAACCTTTCTAAACAAGGTGTGCCAGACTCTACAGTTATAAATGCTGAAACTGAAGAGGTCTGGGCACAAGTACCAGTAATGGAAAGAATGACATCTCATCTTGAACCGCCCAGTGGTCTCTCCACTTCATCTTCAACCGAGGTCCAAGGCCTTCTTAGTAAGGTGGCGGATCTGGAGAGATCACTCCAGAGCTCTTCCCAGGTTATTTCTGATTTCAAATCCTTATTGTCAAATAATTTAGCATCAGAAATGAACTTGTTTGCTGGGAATGAGAAGTTAGTCTTTGAGAAACTGGATGAGCTGGTATTGGCCATAAATCGAAATTCTGAAAACATCAAAGTGGCAGTCCAGGGTTTGGAAACAAGGGTTGTTAGTTCTGTTCAGACTACAGTGGAAAGTAAGGTTGTACAACCACTGGCAGGTCTGAAAGAAGAGATTGAGAAGCTGGTTACAAGGGTCAGTTCACTGGAAGGCAGACCCACTCTTGATCAGACTGCTGTTGCAAGTACAATTTCTGATGAATGTACAAGGAAGTTCAGATCCAGTATGCTTAAAGAAATCACTGAAGAGATTTCTGGATCTGTTCTTCGATCAATTCAAGAAGGTTTGTTGCCAGAAGTTGTGAAAATGATAGAAGTTGAACTGCCAAAGCACTTGCCAAAAGAAGTTGAAGATGTTAAAAAGGAAGTGCTGGCACTCAAGAAGATTGTGGCTGATGCAAATCCAGTGACTGGAAGAACTTTTGGTTCTCTGGACAGACATATGGTAGAAGAATTATGGAATGATTTCAAGTCCAGGACTAGAGATCCTTCCAAGGGGGAAAGGTCGTCTGGTGACCAAATGACATTAAAAGAATTAGCACAAAGAGCATATGGCACTGAAGCCGGGCTAACTGAAGAAGCTACTGGCACTGAAGCCAGTGAGCCCCAATTTGAGTCCTTCCCAGATATTCCATCAACTCTGAAGGCAGTTAAAGGAAAAGAAAAAGTGGTATCTGGTGAAGAGGAAGAAAGAACTGAAGATGCTGATGATGAATCTGCCAAGAAGTTAGAACAACAATGCATCATGATTGAAATCTTCAAGAAGAATCAAAGAGATGAACTGCTGGCCCATCATAGGGATATGGCTAATCATGGGACTCTGGACTCTTATAATGCTGGAAGGTTAGGCATTAACATTGAAGTGTTCAAGAAGATGAAGGATAATCCCAGAGTTCATCAATGTCTAGATGCATTGAATGATGTTCATATACGCTCGTTCTATGCTGAAGAAGAACAGGTATATGATTCATTAATTTATGGTGTTACCATTCCAGAGTTGATAAGGCAAAGAAGGGAGGAACTGGTGAACCTCCAGAGAAAGATTAGAAAGAACGCTGGTGCTCTGGAGTTAGAGTACAGAAAAAGATTGAGTGGTCTGCCGAAGCTTACTGCCAAACAAATTAAGGCAATAAAGGATGCTGATGTGAGCACTTTCATTCCCCTGGATACTTCTCTGAGAATTAATCGCCAACAACTCCAGTCCACTGAGGGACAACAGAGTGGTGTATCCAAGGAAACTGAATATATGGTCCAGATGGCGAAGTAGAAGGCATCTTATAATCAAATGATGAATTTCAGGGCTAATGCTAGAAAAATTGTTGATGCTGAAATCAAGTTGGCTGAAAATCATCAAGGAATGACCAGATTTAATATAAAGTTGACCAGGGAGGGTAACTTTACAGATGAAAGGAAAGATACAATAGTCCAAGCTTTTGGATGGACTGAACTGAAGGAGATAGGATTGACATTTAAAGGTAAAACTGATTTATCTCCAGATGTTAAGGCGTTTATGAAGAGAATTGAGAAGGTCTGGAGAAGAATACAACAAATGGAAGCTGTGTTGGGTTTGAGACCACCAGTGTCTGTTCCATCATCTCCATCACCAAAGAGGAAGGCTACTGAAGATGCACCAGGGCAGTCATCAAAAAGAAGGGCCTGAATCTTTTATCATGTACTTATTGTAATTAATCGTTTGATGAAAGTTGTAACTATTTTCCAGTTGATGAAAGTAATATTAGTTGTAATTTTTAATTTCATATAAGTAAATGATCAGATTTAGTCTAAGTTAGAACTTAAAAGATGAACTGAAAACACTCATGATCTATAAAGTGTTTTCCAGTAACTTAGATTTTTTAGACTTAAATCGACTAAGTGTTTTCCAGGCATACAAATTTGTATATCTATAAGCCTGAAAACACTTGCATTATTTCTAAACAAATAGGGGGAATTTGTTAGGTCCAGATTTACTGGACTCGCTCCAGACTCGACTACTGGAGCCTTACTGAAGATCTGTCCAGAAACGTGTTCTATTGGACCTACTCCAGACTTGGAATCTGGAGTCCCTCTGGAGATTTGTCCAGAAATAATGGAAGACCAGTGAGCAAATACTTGTATAGGAAATCTGGAGTATTCTCCAGATAAGCTCACTGGACTTCACCCCAGTCCAGATCAACTCTACTGAAGACATTCTCACTGAAGTCAAAGACTGAAGTCAGAATAAAGAAGACTGACAAATGGCGGAGTCCACTGGAAGTCTTACCAGATCTGCACACTGGAGGATTGTCAGTGTTCTAGACCTTACAAGTCTGAACACTGATATCGAGGATTTGACTTTAAGCCTCCTCCTCCTCCTCCTCCTCCTCCTCCTCCTCCTCCTCCTCCTCCTCCTCCTCCTCCTCCTCCTCCTCCTCCTCCTCCTCCTCCTCCTCCTCCTCCTCCTCCTCCTCCTCCTCCTCCTCCTCCTCCTCCTCCTCCTCCTCCTCCTCCTCCTCCTCCTCCTCCTCCTCCTCCTCCTCCTCCTCCTCCTCCTCCTCCTCCTCCTCCTCCTCCTCCTCCTCCTCCTCCTCCTCCTCCTCCTCCTCCTCCTCCTCCTCCTCCTCCTCCTCCTCCTCCTCCTCCTCCTCCTCCTCCTCCTCCTCCTCCTCCTCCTCCTCCTCCTCCTCCTCCTCCTCCTCCTCCTCCTCCTCCTCCTCCTCCTCCTCCTCCTCCTCCTCCTCCTCCTCCTCCTCCTCCTCCTCCTCCTCCTCCTCCTCCTCCTCCTCCTCCTCCTCCTCCTCCTCCTCCTCCTCCTCCTCCTCCTCCTCCTCCTCCTCCTCCTCCTCCTCCTCCTCCTCCTCCTCCTCCTCCTCCTCCTCCTCCTCCTCCTCCTCCTCCTCCTCCTCCTCCTCCTCCTCCTCCTCCTCCTCCTCCTCCTCCTCCTCCTCCTCCTCCTCCTCCTCCTCCTCCTCCTCCTCCTCCTCCTCCTCCTCCTCCTCCTCCTCCTCCTCCTCCTCCTCCTCCTCCTCCTCCTCCTCCTCCTCCTCCTCCTCCTCCTCCTCCTCCTCCTCCTCCTCCTCCTCCTCCTCCTCCTCCTCCTCCTCCTCCTCCTCCTCCTCCTCCTCCTCCTCCTCCTCCTCCTCCTCCTCCTCCTCCTCCTCCTCCTCCTCCTCCTCCTCCTCCTCCTCCTCCTCCTCCTCCTCCTCCTCCTCCTCCTCCTCCTCCTCCTCCTCCTCCTCCTCCTCCTCCTCCTCCTCCTCCTCCTCCTCCTCCTCCTCCTCCTCCTCCTCCTCCTCCTCCTCCTCCTCCTCCTCCTCCTCCTCCTCCTCCTCCTCCTCCTCCTCCTCCTCCTCCTCCTCCTCCTCCTCCTCCTCCTCCTCCTCCTCCTCCTCCTCCTCCTCCTCCTCCTCCTCCTCCTCCTCCTCCTCCTCCTCCTCCTCCTCCTCCTCCTCCTCCTCCTCCTCCTCCTCCTCCTCCTCCTCCTCCTCCTCCTCCTCCTCCTCCTCCTCCTCCTCCTCCTCCTCCTCCTCCTCCTCCTCCTCCTCCTCCTCCTCCTCCTCCTCCTCCTCCTCCTCCTCCTCCTCCTCCTCCTCCTCCTCCTCCTCCTCCTCCTCCTCCTCCTCCTCCTCCTCCTCCTCCTCCTCCTCCTCCTCCTCCTCCTCCTCCTCCTCCTCCTCCTCCTCCTCCTCCTCCTCCTCCTCCTCCTCCTCCTCCTCCTCCTCCTCCTCCTCCTCCTCCTCCTCCTCCTCCTCCTCCTCCTCCTCCTCCTCCTCCTCCTCCTCCTCCTCCTCCTCCTCCTCCTCCTCCTCCTCCTCCTCCTCCTCCTCCTCCTCCTCCTCCTCCTCCTCCTCCTCCTCCTCCTCCTCCTCCTCCTCCTCCTCCTCCTCCTCCTCCTCCTCCTCCTCCTCCTCCTCCTCCTCCTCCTCCTCCTCCTCCTCCTCCTCCTCCTCCTCCTCCTCCTCCTCCTCCTCCTCCTCCTCCTCCTCCTCCTCCTCCTCCTCCTCCTCCTCCTCCTAATCTTAATGACCCCCCTCAATAATAATCCTCACCTCCTCCTCCTCCTCCTCCTGCTTCTCCACATGTGCATGTGCACTACTCCAAAGAACAATCCACTTGTTCTTTACCAAAGTATACGTGTGTAAAGGTGGTTGGATAAAGGATACACTTGCATTTGATGTGACTTTATCCTTATTCCTTATCCAATACATTTAATGTTCTTGTCGGATCATTAAATGTATGCAACCATATTTGTACGGCACAAAATTCACTGGTGAATTTTGTTGCCTATAAATACAAAGTCATTTCTTTGAGAAAATCACTTTTTAGAAAATTGGTGAACTTGCTTAAATACTCTCGATCTAAACAGTTATACTTCACAACTCTAAGTATATCGATCAAAGGAGTTTATTTAGCAAGTATAGATCACTTGTAATTCAAAGATTGTTTAGATACTTACATACGTGTAATATCTAGGTTCCGCAACGATCTTGTATTTTGTTTATACATCAATAAAGAAAATACACTTGAAACTACATTTGTGTTCCACCATTTATTTACTTGTTTAAATATTGCTTAAGTCATTTATTACTTTGTTTATATTCTTGCATATTTATATTGAAGTAATACTAGTCCGATTCTAGTTCATACTTGTCTTGTTATTTTACACTCGTGGGTTAAACCATCGTGTGAGGGACTTTACAATTGGTATCAGAGCAGAAGGTTAATATACTTACCTAGATCTGTTTCGCGATGGCAATCCCAGAAAATCAACAAGAAACTCATGAAACTAATTTTAATGAACCACCCACTGGAAATAACAATCCACCACCTCCTCCTCCTCCTGCTTCTCCACATGTGCATGTGCACTACTCGAATAATCCTGTTCCTAAATTTAATGGGAGTAGTGATGACTTTGGTACGTGGAAAGCTAGGATAATATTGCATGTTACTGGTATTGAAAGGAATATGATGAAAATTTTAAACGAAGGACCCTATGTGCCAAGACTTCCTATCAATGCACTTCTTGACCCTACAGGATCAAGAAGTGGGAGGGAAAAGAGAGAGGAACACTGGTCCGAAGAGGAGAAAAGATTAGTAAATCTTGATACACTTCTTAAAAATATGATCCTCGGGGCTGTTCCAGAAACTCTTATTCCCACACTAGTTCTCTATCTCAGAGCCAAAAGCATGTGGGATGAACTGGTGAACCAGCATGAGGGAGGTGATGATACTGTTGTTACCAGAAAAGTCTCCTTAAACAAAAAGTATGAGTCATTTTTTGCTCTCCCCAATGAGTCCCTTACTAGTACTTACACCAGATTTATGAGCATCATAAACCAGTTAAGAGGACTAGGGGTAGAAAAAGACACGGATATACTTTTGGAGAAATTTTGTGATATTCTTCCAACAAATCTGTAGAGAGACTTCCGAATGGCTAGTGGAGGTTTGTGCATGCGAGAGTTGGGAGCTCTCGTCTTCTACCCTACGGCGAACCCGACGTTGATATAGGTTTGTAACTAATTGGAGGCCAACGTTTTCTTTTTGCCTTTCACCTAACCCTGACCTCTCAACCTCTCTGGTATTTTCAACTCCTCCCTCATTCCTTCCTTGTTCCTCCGGGATGTCTATAACATCATTAGCAAACAGATTTGCATCATCATCAGATGCATCATTATCAGGAGTAAACACATCTTCTGGTTCAGTTTCTTGAAATCGTTCATACTCAAAGCGAGATCTCTTAAAAGTTTTTCGAATGTTTACAGGAATCGATTTCTTTCTGCCTTGAGTATATGTCGGTTGAGGAGATCGAACAAAGGATGATGATGAAGGTATAGTTGAGGATGGAATTTGAGTTAAACAGATTGAGGTATGATTGGTTGTTCAGGTGTTGTAATTTCAGGAAGTGGTGAAGATTGATGAATTGGTGTTATAGGTGTTTGAGGTAATTTGGGTGAAGATGGAGATGATGGTCTTTGAGGTGATGGTGATGTTGAAATTGTTGTTATAGGTGTTTGAGGTAATTTGGGTGAAGATGGAGATGATGGTCTTTGAGGTGATGGTGATCGTCTTAAATTGGTTGTTTTGGGGGGTGGTGATCGGATTGGTCTTGGAGACCCAGAAACAGATATTGTCTCCTCAGAAGATGTTGGAGAAGAAGGTTCAGCTGGAGCTTTTCTTTTGAGTTTCTTTGATGAACTCCTCTTCTTCTTCTTTTGATGCACTTTCTTACTTAATCTTAACACAAACATTTCACCTTTTTGTTTCTTTCTTTTGAGCTTACTGGAACTGGATTCACCCTCACGCTCTTTTCTTTTTCTACTTGACCCCTCACCAGGTGTCCTATGTACAGCTTGGGTAGGAACCGGGAGGCTTTCCGGTCCCAGAGCTGTTCTGATCCAGTCCAGATAAGCAATCTTATCTTCATCAGAATCTGAAACCATATCTAGCAGGAATGATGGAATCAGAAAAGTATAGTTAGCAGCTCCTGAATCTCTGACATACTTGTAAAAATGAATGGTCACTTGAGTACTGTTTCGAAGCCTTGGAATGCTTCTATCATGTCTGACTGCACTGTAGACGATTGCTGTGAGAAATCTGATGAATGGAATATACTTCTTGGGAGCAGATACTTTGCCATTTACCAATACAATCAATTGGTCCCACAGAAGTTGAGCAATGTCATAGTGTTTGTTGAAGACAACACCATAGAAAATGTGCAGCATTGGCTGTGTCAGATTGTCCATTCCTCTTGTATATGGAGTTAAGCAGTTGCTGAGGATGGAATACACATAATACCAAATCTTTGGTAGATTCTTTAATTTGAAATCCTTTGTCTTGGTTAAAGGACCTTCATACCCAAGAGAGATTAGGGCAGCAAACATCTCTTCATTGGACTCAAAAATATCATAATCAGCATGTCCATTGAAGTTTGCTTCAGGAAGTCTTAGAATTCTTCGAAAATCATCAAGATTGAATTCAAATTCATATGTTCTAGCTCCAGAATTCAATTGATATTGGAAATATCCTTGGCGACGAAGTTCAGGTGATTTATATTTAGCTTTGGCTCTTGGAATTGTTGGATTTTGAGGTTGAACAAAGGTAATGGATCTCCACATATCAAAAAGATAGACTTCAGCTAAGTCTTGTTCAACGGTAAGTACATATGTGAGAGGATGATTATGAAATATTCTTGAAACGATTGGAAACCCGGGAGCAACGAAAGGATCAAACAATGCTCTATTGTTTCTCATATTACTTGTGTTACCGGCAACAAGGATTTCTTCAATCGATTCATTTATGGCAATTTCTTCGTCATGTTCAATTTCCTCTTGATGATCCATTTTTTTTTTTCTAAGTATGGAAAGCCAGGACGATCTTGATGAGATCATCCTGAGGTTGAACTCAGGTAAGACGACTTTGGAGAAGATCGTCTCATCATTTGTTTTCTTGAAAAAAGTTTAAGTTAAGAAAGTGGGACGATCTTGTTCAAGATCGTCTTAAAGGTTGATCTGTTGAAAAAAAATTTGAAGTGAAGGATTTTGAGACGATCTTGGTAGGATCGTCTTGGAAACTTAGTGATGAAAACTTCACTTCTCTTTTGAAAAGTTTCTAACACTTAGAAACATAAGTTGAAATCATGTCAATTTCTGTAAAAAATTGGCATGACCTCCCCTTATATTAATAAGTATTAGTTTTGAGCAAACCGATCTCATACGAGTTCAGTTACCCATTCAATTTTTTTGTTTTTTTTTTTTTTTTTTTTTTTTTTTTTTTTTTTTTTTTTTTTTTTTTTTTTTTTTTTTTTTTTTTTTTTTTTTTTTTTTTTTTTTTTTTTTTTTTTTTTTTTTTTTTTTTTTTTTTTTTTTTTTTTTTTTTTTTTTTTTTTTTTTTTTTTTTTTTTTTTTTTTTTTTTTTTTTTTTTTTTTTTTTTTTTTTTTTTTTTTTTTTTTTTTTTTTTTTTTTTTTTTTTTTTTTTTTTTTTTTTTTTTTTTTTTTTTTTTTTTTTTTTTTTTTTTTTTTTTTTTTTTTTTTTTTTTTTTTTTTTTTTTTTTTTTTTTTTTTTTTTTTTTTTTTTTTTTTTTTTTTTTTTTTTTTTTTTTTTTTTTTTTTTTTTTTTTTTTTTTTTTTTTTTTTTTTTTTTTTTTTTTTTTTTTTTTTTTTTTTTTTTTTTTTTTTTTTTTTTTTTTTTTTTTTTTTTTTTTTTTTTTTTTTTTTTTTTTTTTTTTTTTTTTTTTTTTTTTTTTTTTTTTTTTTTTTTTTTTTTTTTTTTTTTTTTTTTTTTTTTTTTTTTTTTTTTTTTTTTTTTTTTTTTTTTTTTTTTTTTTTTTTTTTTTTTTTTTTTTTTTTTTTTTTTTTTTTTTTTTTTTTTTTTTTTTTTTTTTTTTTTTTTTTTTTTTTTTTTTTTTTTTTTTTTTTTTTTTTTTTTTTTTTTTTTTTTTTTTTTTTTTTTTTTTTTTTTTTTTTTTTTTTTTTTTTTTTTTTTTTTTTTTTTTTTTTTTTTTTTTTTTTTTTTTTTTTTTTTTTTTTTTTTTTTTTTTTTTTTTTTTTTTTTTTTTTTTTTTTTTTTTTTTTTTTTTTTTTTTTTTTTTTTTTTTTTTTTTTTTTTTTTTTTTTTTTTTTTTTTTTTTTTTTTTTTTTTTTTTTTTTTTTTTTTTTTTTTTTTTTTTTTTTTTTTTTTTTTTTTTTTTTTTTTTTTTTTTTTTTTTTTTTTTTTTTTTTTTTTTTTTTTTTTTTTTTTTTTTTTTTTTTTTTTTTTTTTTTTTTTTTTTTTTTTTTTTTTTTTTTTTTTTTTTTTTTTTTTTTTTTTTTTTTTTTTTTTTTTTTTTTTTTTTTTTTTTTTTTTTTTTTTTTTTTTTTTTTTTTTTTTTTTTTTTTTTTTTTTTTTTTTTTTTTTTTTTTTTTTTTTTTTTTTTTTTTTTTTTTTTTTTTTTTTTTTTTTTTTTTTTTTTTTTTTTTTTTTTTTTTTTTTTTTTTTTTTTTTTTTTTTTTTTTTTTTTTTTTTTTTTTTTTTTTTTTTTTTTTTTTTTTTTTTTTTTTTTTTTTTTTTTTTTTTTTTTTTTTTTTTTTTTTTTTTTTTTTTTTTTTTTTTTTTTTTTTTTTTTTTTTTTTTTTTTTTTTTTTTTTTTTTTTTTTTTTTTTTTTTTTTTTTTTTTTTTTTTTTTTTTTTTTTTTTTTTTTTTTTTTTTTTTTTTTTTTTTTTTTTTTTTTTTTTTTTTTTTTTTTTTTTTTTTTTTTTTTTTTTTTTTTTTTTTTTTTTTTTTTTTTTTTTTTTTTTTTTTTTTTTTTTTTTTTTTTTTTTTTTTTTTTTTTTTTTTTTTTTTTTTTTTTTTTTTTTTTTTTTTTTTTTTTTTTTTTTTTTTTTTTTTTTTTTTTTTTTTTTTTTTTTTTTTTTTTTTTTTTTTTTTTTTTTTTTTTTTTTTTTTTTTTTTTTTTTTTTTTTTTTTTTTTTTTTTTTTTTTTTTTTTTTTTTTTTTTTTTTTTTTTTTTTTTTTTTTTTTTTTTTTTTTTTTTGTTTTTAATTAACTTTTCAAATTTTATATTTGTTTTTCTAAAATAAACAATGAGTTTCTCTTCAAATAGTGCAAATACACAAACTCCCCCTAGATTCATGAATTATCCTTTTTCTCCCCCTCAAACATTGCATGATATTTAAGCACATTGCACATAAGCATAGCATCAATGTTTGACAGATAATGAATGAAAGAGAAAGAGATGAAGGATTTGTACAAAACATGCAGAGGCAAGTAAGTGCATTGGTAATGAGCACTTATTTGAGATTGTTTCTTGAAAAGAAACTCATTCCAGGATCATGTGTTGAATAGCATCCGAGCTAGGAATACTAAACACAGACCTTTATTACCTGCAAAACACAATCAAGGTTTTCTAGGTACCCACCTTTGAATGGGTCCTTTTGGGTTAGTGGAATCAATCAAGGTATACAAATGAGGTTTTCGAACAAGAGGTTTATTCTTAAGATTCATTACAATCCCATTAGAATCAACAATCAAAGGTTTAGAAATCACAGTAGAAGATTTAGAATTTCTTACAGACCATGGTTTAGCTAAATTACTCAAATTTGAATCAAATTTCCTATCAGGAACTTTCTTCTTGTAATCATTAGCTATCCAACTTCTTCTAACTGGTGATTTATCATACACTTGTGTTTTAGCATAGCTAGTAGATTTTATCAATGATGATTTAGAAATCCACTTATGGTTACTAGCTAAGCTTTTCTCTCCTGTACCAGATAAATTCTTAGAATTAGTTCGAGGAGTTAAAAACACATTCTGATTTTTGCTTTGCTTGGTGGAAGATTTAATATTCTGTTTCTTTTGAGTTGCAACAGTGAACCAACCATACTGATCTCTATAACTAGTTATACCATTAGATGTATCTTTTATTAGCAAATCTTGGCTAGTTTTAGACATCTTAGGTAAAGAACTAGATTGAGAGATAGCTTTAGAAGCAGAGGTTCTAGAAACAGATGAAATATCAACTTTGAGCTTTGAGTTAGCAGAAATAGTCTTCTTACCTTTGACAGCTGGTGCATGCTGACCTTTGGGTGAATAAAATGAAGTTGGAGCAAATTTAGATTTAGATTCCTTCTTTGGTTTAGGCTTTTTGGGTGAGAGTTTTTCAAGCTCTTTTTCAACTTCTGGTGCAAAAACATGATCAGTTTCCAAAAACTTATCAAATTCTTCAACAGAAAGATCTGGATAAGTAAACTGTAATTCTTTTGGTTGAACTTCTGGTTTTAAAACAGTTTTGTTAGTCAACTTTTCAATCAATGCTTTTGCTTTAGCCTTAAGATCAGTAGGAATCTCAATCTTTTGCTCTAAGTTCAATTTATTTTGGTCAACAGGGGTGATCACAGGGGTATCAAAAGAAAGTATCTTCTTGAAAGAAGCAAGATGTTTAGCTTTCAAAGCTTGAACTTTCTCTTCAATATGGAAGAATGATGATAGCATTGAGGTGGACATATCATGAATCTCTTGATGAGAGATGCTATCACCCTGCATATCTTTGTTAGAATTCTCACTCCCATTGGATGGAGTGGAGCAATCAACAGAAGTTAGATCATGCAACATTTGGGTCTTGGTGGTCTCACTTACCTTTGGAGAATGATTTTGAGTTTTCAGATGTTCAATGACTTGTTGTTGAGACTCAATCTTTTGTTTTAAACCTTCAATTTCTTTTTCCAATATGGTAGTTGGAATGTAAAATCTTTCTGAAATTAGTTTTGAACAATCTTTTTGAGACTCATTTTCAGGAATTGAAATGCTGTCTATTTCTTCTAACTCATAGATGGATCTTTTATGAGTTTTCTTGTATGTCTCATTAATAGCAGCATAATCAATATTAATTTGAATTGGTTTTGATCTTTCAACATCATCTGACTCAAAGTCATCCTCAGTTGGTCTGATGAACTCTTGAATCATGCCAAGTCTAAGACATTTTTCATCATAAAGTGGACCAAGGTCTTCTTTTTGAATTTTTCTTAAGTGTGCTGGATTCTCATAACCCAACCCAAGAAGAAGTTCTGATCTATCAATCTTTGACTTATTGTAATAAGCAGTGAAATTCAGAAGAGGATTTTGTTCAATTTTATAGATTTTTTCTTGATAAAACAAAATGTTTGCTTTCAAATCCTCAACTTGTTTTTGAAGAGTCTCAATTTCAACTCCTTTGAGAAAACAAGTACTGTTTAGATCAGAAATCTGTCTTTCATGTTTTTCACAGTTGGGTCTAAAATCTTTCATTTTATTTGTGAGAAACTCAACATCAGCTTGTCTTGCATTTGCTCTTATCCATTCATTGGTTTTCTCAAGCTTTAAGGTCTCAATGGTTTGCTTGAGTGAATGGACAGTCTTTTCAAGGTCTTGACATTTGTTGGTCAAATGAGCATTGGGTGAAACAACTTGAGAACTGTTACTTGACAAATGCATTTCTTTTAAAGAATCATAGTTCACTTTGAGAGCTTCATGAGCTATTGAGAGTTCTGAAAAATCTTCATTAATTTTATCAAACTCTTGTTTAGCCATTTTCAAATTGTTTTTCAAAGTAAGATTTTGCTTTGTCAAAGTGGCAGCAGTTGTTTGATAAGACAAGTAATTATCTTTGGAAATAAATTCTACCTCACTTGTTGTTGTTTGTGAAGTAGTTTGTGAAGAATTGGTTGTTGAAGTAACTGATGTCATCAAGCATGTGAGATCTTCAGAATCAGCATCAATATCTCCAAATAGCCATGGTTTCATCTTTTGTTGTTTGGCTAAGAAATTCTTTCTGATCTCAAGCTCTGAATTCATCATTGTTGTCATTGAAATGAATGAACAATGATTTGTAAACTATTTTTGTTGTTTTTGATTTTCTGGAAAACAACACGATCTTGATGAGATCGTATTAAAAAAATTGGTTTGAAATTTTGGAACTAGAACGATCTTGAAGAAGATCGTCCTTTGAATTGGATGAAAAATTTCTAAGTATGGAAGAAAGAAGGTTAGGACGGTCTTGAAAGAAGATCGTCTTAGTAATTTTTCATCATAAAGTGGACCAAGGTCTTCTTTTTGAATTTTTCTTAAGTGTGCTGGATTCTCATAACCCAACCCAAGAAAAAGTTCTGATCTATCAATCTTTGACTTATTGTAATAAGCAGTGAAATTCAGAAGAGGATTTTGTTCAATTTTATAGATTTTTTCTTGATAAAACAAAATGTTTGCTTTCAAATCCTCAACTTGTTTTTGAAGAGTCTCAATTTCAACTCCTTTGAGAAAACAAGTACTGTTTAGATCAGAAATCTGTCTTTCATGTTTTTCACAGTTGGGTCTAAAATCTTTCATTTTATTTGTGAGAAACTCAACATCAGCTTGTCTTGCATTTGCTCTTATCCATTCATTGGTTTTCTCAAGCTTTAAGGTCTCAATGGTTTGCTTGAGTGAATGGACAGTCTTTTCAAGGTCTTGACATTTGTTGGTCAAATGAGCATTGGGTGAAACAACTTGAGAACTGTTACTTGACAAATGCATTTCTTTTAAAGAATCATAGTTCACTTTGAGAGCTTCATGAGCTATTGAGAGTTCTGAAAAATCTTCAGTCTTGTCTTTCTTTAAGCTCTTGTATTTGGTCTACCTTTGTTTGGATGCCAGAACCAATTTTCTCCTTCGGGTCTATCATCAGGAACAACCATGTTGTCTGCAAAATTTCTTGGAGGAATGTTCTGTGGACCTGGAAGATGACCGGGCTCATACTTGATCCAACAACCTCCTCTTCGACGTACGACGTACTTAGACTTTTGAGCATTCTTTGCTTCTCTCATCATTCTAATGCTGTCTCTGTACTCGAGTCTTTGATTAATCTTGAGGATTGCTTTATCAAATACTTTACTTTTCTCTTCATCTTGCTCATCTTCTTGCAGGCACAACAACACATTCTTACAAACTCCAACGTTCCATCAGAATAGGAAGCAAGTTCATCCATGCGAATGAAAATCTTCTTCTTTCTGCTATTCAAAAAGACAACACCGAAGGATGGTTCTTCAATGATATGACCAATACTTAGCTGTTCAATATCTGTGGTGTATAGACTTTGATCTGGATACGGCACATTAATCTTTCTCTTTACCACTTCAAATCCTATCTGAAAATCTTCCAATGAAGCATATTGAATGCAGCTTGACATATATCTTTTAACAGCTTCAAAGGCAATAACATCTTCATCATCATCATCATCATCATCATCATCATCATCATCATCATCATCATCATCATCATCATCATCATCATCATCATCATCATCATCATCATCATCATCATCATCATCATCATCATCATCATCATCATCATCATCATCATCATCATCATCATCATCATCATCATCATCATCATCATCATCATCATCATCATCATCATCATCATCATCATCATCATCATCATCATCATCATCATCATCATCATCATCATCATCATCATCATCATCATCATCATCATCATCATCATCATCATCATCATCATCATCATCATCATCATCATCATCATCATCATCATCATCATCATCATCATCATCATCATCATCATCATCATCATCATCATCATCATCATCATCATCATCATCATCATCATCATCATCATCATCATCATCATCATCATCATCATCATCATCATCATCATCATCATCATCATCATCATCATCATCATCATCATCATCATCATCATCATCATCATCATCATCATCATCATCATCATCATCATCATCATCATCATCATCATCATCATCATCATCATCATCATCATCATCATCATCATCATCATCATCATCATCATCATCATCATCATCATCATCATCATCATCATCATCATCATCATCATCATCATCATCATCATCATCATCATCATCATCATCATCATCATCATCATCATCATCATCATCATCATCATCATCATCATCATCATCATCATCATCATCATCATCATCATCATCATCATCATCATCATCATCATCATCATCATCATCATCATCATCATCATCATCATCATCATCATCATCATCATCATCATCATCATCATCATCATCATCATCATCATCATCATCATCATCATCATCATCATCATCATCATCATCATCATCATCATCATCATCATCATCATCATCATCATCATCATCATCATCATCATCATCATCATCATCATCATCATCATCATCATCATCATCATCATCATCATCATCATCATCATCATCATCATCATCATCATCATCATCATCATCATCATCATCATCATCATCATCATCATCATCATCATCATCATCATCATCATCATCATCATCATCATCATCATCATCATCATCATCATCATCATCATCATCATCATCATCATCATCATCATCATCATCATCATCATCATCATCATCATCATCATCATCATCATCATCATCATCATCATCATCATCATCATCATCATCATCATCATCATCATCATCATCATCATCATCATCATCATCATCATCATCATCATCATCATCATCATCATCATCATCATCATCATCATCATCATCATCATCATCATCATCATCATCATCATCATCATCATCATCATCATCATCATCATCATCATCATCATCATCATCATCATCATCATCATCATCATCATCATCATCATCATCATCATCATCATCATCATCATCATCATCATCATCATCATCATCATCATCATCATCATCATCATCATCATCATCATCATCATCATCATCATCATCATCATCATCATCATCATCATCATCATCATCATCATCATCATCATCATCATCATCATCATCATCATCATCATCATCATCATCATCATCATCATCATCATCATCATCATCATCATCATCATCATCATCATCATCATCATCATCATCATCATCATCATCATCATCATCATCATCATCATCATCATCATCATCATCATCATCATCATCATCATCATCATCATCATCATCATCATCATCATCATCATCATCATCATCATCATCATCATCATCATCATCATCATCATCATCATCATCATCATCATCATCATCATCATCATCATCATCATCATCATCATCATCATCATCATCATCATCATCATCATCATCATCATCATCATCATCATCATCATCATCATCATCATCATCATCATCATCATCATCATCATCATCATCATCATCATCATCATCATCATCATCATCATCATCATCATCATCATCATCATCATCATCATCATCATCATCATCATCATCATCATCATCATCATCATCATCATCATCATCATCATCATCATCATCATCATCATCATCATCATCATCATCATCATCATCATCATCATCATCATCATCATCATCATCATCATCATCATCATCATCATCATCATCATCATCATCATCATCATCATCATCATCATCATCATCATCATCATCATCATCATCATCATCATCATCATCATCATCATCATCATCATCATCATCATCATCATCATCATCATCATCATCATCATCATCATCATCATCATCATCATCATCATCATCATCATCATCATCATCATCATCATCATCATCATCATCATCATCATCATCATCATCATCATCATCATCATCATCATCATCATCATCATCATCATCATCATCATCATCATCATCATCATCATCATCATCATCATCATCATCATCATCATCATCATCATCATCATCATCATCATCATCATCATCATCATCATCATCATCATCATCATCATCATCATCATCATCATCATCATCATCATCATCATCATCATCATCATCATCATCATCATCATCATCATCATCATCATCATCATCATCATCATCAGAATCAGGATCATCCCGACGAGAAGGAACCGAGGCCGGTCGGCAAGACTCTAACGCCAACAATCTCAATTCAAAAGCAGCAAGCTTTGCATCATATTCTGCCTTTTGACGTTCTACTTGAGCTTGTAACTCTTTCACTCTTCTTTCAGTGGCTATTTCTCTTTCTCGCACCTCAAGAGCATTCAACACCCCTCTTTCAGTTACCGTCAACAAATCACCCTCAGACCTTAAAATATTCAATAAAACTTCACAAGCACCGTCTTTTGTAGGTAAATTTGTTGAGGTTGATGGAATTTCATTTAGTGTTGGTGTTCTTTGTGTTTGTGTAGGAGGTGGAGTAGCCAACCCGGGGGTTGTTGTCACACTTGTGGTGTGACCTAAATTCAGCGATGCTGATTCAGGATTTCCTGCGGATCCTCGGGTTATACCCTCACCAGCAGTTTCAGATTCATGGGCTTTGCAACCCGAATCAATTGGTGTCCTAGACTGTGATAAATCACTGTCCTGGACTTGTTATTGGGCAACACCACTAACAACACCGGGGTCACTGAGAATGCCCGTTAATACAGTCTCAGGTTGATCCTGAGGAACAGCAGTGTCACTACGGCGTTCATACTGCTCCCCAGTCTCGGTCTGAGGACTGTTACCTGCGGCTAAAGCTGGCGTGATGTTAGCTAAGGCAGGATTTCCAAGCTGTCCTTGAGGGTCACACAAAGTGGGTCCCTCTCCGCTTGTTCCGGCCCCAGTACTCAACTGGGCTTGTGAATCAGTGTCCCTAGGGGATCTAGACTCTTGTGCAAGAACTGAAGGCGAGAGGTGGGGCTGGTCCTCTCTAATTTCAACACTCTCATCCTCCAAATGAGGAGAGTGTGGTGAGCGTGGTTTATCCCCGTGTATTTCTGAGACATCTTGCTGAAACATAACTCTTTTAGACTTTCTTTTCCTCTGCTCAGAGGCCCCTTCATCACTAACCCCTCTTTTTCTTTTTGATTTCTTCTTCTTTGAAGTCTGCTTTAGAACACTTCTAGTAGCCATTTTAAGTCGTCTACCTGGTGGTGGAGTTGGTTCAGCAGGTAGTATTGTAGCAGTTGATCGAGGTGGTGTTAGAATTGGTGGATTCGGTGAAACAACGGATGGTAAAGGTGTCGATTACGAAGGTGAAGATTGTGAAAGGGGAACGGTTGGTGTAGATTGTGTAGATTGTGAAGGTGATGTTTGTGATGTAATGTTTGGTGTGGATTGTGAAACAGGTGATGAAATAGGTTTAGGTGAAGCAACATCTTGCTGTAGATTGTGTAGATTGTGTAGATTGTGTAGATTGTGTAGATTGTGTAGATTGTGTAGATTGTGTAGATTGTGTAGATTGTGTAGATTGTGTAGAATCGGTAGATTGTGAAACAACGGATGGTAAAGGTGTAGATGGTAAAGGTGAAGATTGTGAAATGTGAACGGTTGGTGTAGATTGTGTAGATTGTGAAGGTGATGTTTGTGATGTAATGTTTGGTGTGGATTGTGAAACAGGTGATGAACTAGGTTCAGGTGAAGCAACATCTTGCTGAAACATAACTCTTTTAGACTTTCTTTTCCTCTGCTCAGAGGCCCCTTCATCACTAACCCCTCTTTTTCTTTTTGATTTCTTCTTCTTTGAAGTCTGCTTTAGAACACTTCTAGTAGCCATTTTAAGTCGTCTACCTGGTGGTGGAGTTGGTTCAGCAGGTAGTATTGTAGCAGTTGATCGAGGTGGTGTTAGAATTGGTGGATTCGGTGAAACAACGGATGGTAAAGGTGTCGATTACGAAGGTGAAGATTGTGAAAGGGGAACGGTTGGTGTAGATTGTGTAGATTGTGAAGGTGATGTTTGTGATGTAATGTTTGGTGTGGATTGTGAAACAGGTGTGTCGATTGCGAAGGTGAAGATTGTGAAAGGGGAACGGTTGGTGTAGATTGTGTAGATTGTGAAGGTGATGTTTGTGATGTAATGTTTGGTGTGGATTGTGAAACAGGTGATGAACTAGGTTCAGGTGAAGCAACATCTTGCTGAAACATAACTCTTTTAGACTTTCTTTTCCTCTGCTCAGAGGCCCCTTCATCACTAACCCCTCTTTTTCTTTTTGCCCTTGTCCTAACCCGGACCGCACATCCTCTCTGGTATTTTCAACTCCTCCCTCAGTCCCGCCTTGTTCCTCCTGCACAACATCATCTCCAGTGCAAACATTCTCAGGCTCAATCTCAGATGCAACATTATGCACAATTCTTGTTGCTTGTTCAACATCAAACTCCGCTGAGGCAACAGGTTGGTCATTCACATCTGCTGAAGAAGATTCTAGTCTTTGACCTGCAGATCTAGACGACTTATGTTTTCTTTTTGATTTCTTCTTCTTTGAAGTCTGCTTTAGAACACTTCTAGTAGCCATTTTAAGTCGTCTACCTGGTGGTGGAGTTGGTTCAGCAGGTAGTATTGTAGCAGTTGATCGAGGTGGTGTTAGAATTGGTGGATTCGGTGAAACAACGGATGGTAAAGGTGTCGATTACGAAGGTGAAGATTGTGAAAGGGGAACGGTTGGTGTAGATTGTGTAGATTGTGTAGATTGTGAAGGTGATGTTTGTGATGTAATGTTTGGTGTGGATTGTGAAACAGGTGATGAACTAGGTTCAGGTGAAGCAACATCTTGCTGAAACATAACTCTTTTAGACTTTCTTTTCCTCTGCTCAGAGGCCCCTTCATCACTAACCCCTCTTTTTCTTTTTGACACACTAGGACCCTCACTTGGTGACCTATGTTCAGCTTGGGAAGGAGTCTGTCGGCTTTCAGACCCCATCGCTGAGACTAACCACTCAAGATAAGCCCTAAGGTGAGGACTCTGAGCAGGAACCAGATTTATCAAAAACGGTGGAATCGGAAAAGGTCTTACGGTTTCACAACTTGTGCCTCTCAAGTTGGATTTATATAAAGCAATCACACATAAAAAAAAAAAAAAAAAAAAAAAAAAAAAAAAAAAAAAAAAAAAAAAAAAAAAAAAAAAAAAAAAAAAAAAAAAAAAAAAAAAAAAAAAAAAAAAAAAAAAAAAAAAAAAAAAAAAAAAAAAAAAAAAAAAAAAAAAAAAAAAAAAAAAAAAAAAAAAAAAAAAAAAAAAAAAAAAAAAAAAAAAAAAAAAAAAAAAAAAAAAAAAAAAAAAAAAAAAAAAAAAAAAAAAAAAAAAAAAAAAAAAAAAAAAAAAAAAAAAAAAAAAAAAAAAAAAAAAAAAAAAAAAAAAAAAAAAAAAAAAAAAAAAAAAAAAAAAAAAAAAAAAAAAAAAAAAAAAAAAAAAAAAAAAAAAAAAAAAAAAAAAAAAAAAAAAAAAAAAAAAAAAAAAAAAAAAAAAAAAAAAAAAAAAAAAAAAAAAAAAAAAAAAAAAAAAAAAAAAAAAAAAAAAAAAAAAAAAAAAAAAAAAAAAAAAAAAAAAAAAAAAAAAAAAAAAAAAAAAAAAAAAAAAAAAAAAAAAAAAAAAAAAAAAAAAAAAAAAAAAAAAAAAAAAAAAAAAAAAAAAAAAAAAAAAAAAAAAAAAAAAAAAAAAAAAAAAAAAAAAAAAAAAAAAAAAAAAAAAAAAAAAAAAAAAAAAAAAAAAAAAAAAAAAAAAAAAAAAAAAAAAAAAAAAAAAAAAAAAAAAAAAAAAAAAAAAAAAAAAAAAAAAAAAAAAAAAAAAAAAAAAAAAAAAAAAAAAAAAAAAAAAAAAAAAAAAAAAAAAAAAAAAAAAAAAAAAAAAAAAAAAAAAAAAAAAAAAAAAAAAAAAAAAAAAAAAAAAAAAAAAAAAAAAAAAAAAAAAAAAAAAAAAAAAAAAAAAAAAAAAAAAAAAAAAAAAAAAAAAAAAAAAAAAAAAAAAAAAAAAAAAAAAAAAAAAAAAAAAAAAAAAAAAAAAAAAAAAAAAAAAAAAAAAAAAAAAAAAAAAAAAAAAAAAAAAAAAAAAAAAAAAAAAAAAAAAAAAAAAAAAAAAAAAAAAAAAAAAAAAAAAAAAAAAAAAAAAAAAAAAAAAAAAAAAAAAAAAAAAAAAAAAAAAAAAAAAAAAAAAAAAAAAAAAAAAAAAAAAAAAAAAAAAAAAAAAAAAAAAAAAAAAAAAAAAAAAAAAAAAAAAAAAAAAAAAAAAAAAAAAAAAAAAAAAAAAAAAAAAAAAAAAAAAAAAAAAAAAAAAAAAAAAAAAAAAAAAAAAAAAAAAAAAAAAAAAAAAAAAAAAAAAAAAAAAAAAAAAAAAAAAAAAAAAAAAAAAAAAAAAAAAAAAAAAAAAAAAAAAAAAAAAAAAAAAAAAAAAAAAAAAAAAAAAAAAAAAAAAAAAAAAAAAAAAAAAAAAAAAAAAAAAAAAAAAAAAAAAAAAAAAAAAAAAAAAAAAAAAAAAAAAAAAAAAAAAAAAAAAAAAAAAAAAAAAAAAAAAAAAAAAAAAAAAAAAAAAAAAAAAAAAAAAAAAAAAAAAAAAAAAAAAAAAAAAAAAAAAAAAAAAAAAAAAAAAAAAAAAAAAAAAAAAAAAAAAAAAAAAAAAAAAAAAAAAAAAAAAAAAAAAAAAAAAAAAAAAAAAAAAAAAAAAAAAAAAAAAAAAAAAAAAAAAAAAAAAAAAAAAAAAAAAAAAAAAAAAAAAAAAAAAAAAAAAAAAAAAAAAAAAAAAAAAAAAAAAAAAAAAAAAAAAAAAAAAAAAAAAAAAAAAAAAAAAAAAAAAAAAAAAAAAAAAAAAAAAAAAAAAAAAAAAAAAAAAAAAAAAAAAAAAAAAAAAAAAAAAAAAAGTGAAGTGAAAAAAAAAAAAAAAAAAAAAAAAAAAAAATAGGAAGAAAAAAAAAAAAAAAAAAAAAAAAAAAAAAAAAAAAAAAAAAAAAAAAAAAAGAAAAAAAATAACAAAATATACCAACTTTTAAGAAACACATTTATTACACAGACAATGCTCTGCAAACAGTTGATTTTAAAAACTTGGTGAAAAATTTTCACTTTGTACTGTTTGCCGAGCAAAATGCTCTGCAAACAGTTGATTTTAAAAACTTGGTGAAAAATTTTCACTTTGTACTGTTTGCCGAGCAAAATGCTCTGCAAACAGTTGATTTTAAAAACTTGGTGAAAAATTTTCACTTTGTACTGTTTGCCGAGCAAAATGCTCTGCAAACAGTTGATTTTAAAAACTTGGTGAAAAATTTTCACTTTGTACTGTTTGCCGAGCAAAATGCTCTGCAAACAGTTGATTTTAAAAACTTGGTGAAAAATTTTCACTTTGTACTGTTTGCCGAGCAAAATGCTCTGCAAACAGTTGATTTTAAAAACTTGGTGAAAAATTTTCACTTTGTACTGTTTGCCGAGCAAAATGCTCTGCAAACAGTTGATTTTAAAAACTTGGTGAAAAATTTTCACTTTGTACTGTTTGCCGAGCAAAATGCTCTGCAAACAGTTGATTTTAAAAACTTGGTGAAAAATTTTCACTTTGTACTGTTTGCCGAGCAAAATGCTCTGCAAACAGTTGATTTTAAAAACTTGGTGAAAAATTTTCACTTTGTACTGTTTGCCGAGCAAAATGCTCTGCAAACAGTTGATTTTAAAAACTTTGAAAAATTCTCATTTTGTACTGTTTGCCGAGCAAAAAGCTCTGCAAACAGTTGATTTTAAAAACTTGGTGAAAAATTTTCACTTTGTACTGTTTGCCGAGCAAAATGCTCTGCAAACAGTTGATTTTAAAAACTTGGTGAAAAATTTTCACTTTGTACTGTTTGCCGAGCAAAATGCTCTGCAAACAGTTGATTTTAAAAACTTGGTGAAAAATTTTCACTTTGTACTGTTTGCCGAGCAAAATGCTCTGCAAACAGTTGATTTTAAAAACTTGGTGAAAAATTTTCACTTTGTACTGTTTGCCGAGCAAAAAGCTCTGCAAACAGTTGATTTTAAAAACTTGGTGAAAAATTTTCACTTTGTACTGTTTGCCGAGCAAAAAGCTCTGCAAACAGTTGATTTTAAAAACTTGGTGAAAAATTTTCACTTTGTACTGTTTGCCGAGCAAAATGCTCTGCAAACAGTTGATTTTAAAAACTTGGTGAAAAATTTTCACTTTGTACTGTTTGCCGAGCAAAATGCTCTGCAAACAGTTGATTTTAAAAACTTGGTGAAAAATTTTCACTTTGTACTGTTTGCCGAGCAAAATGCTCTGCAAACAGTTGATTTTAAAAACTTGGTGAAAAATTTTCACTTTGTACTGTTTGCCGAGCAAAATGCTCTGCAAACAGTTGATTTTAAAAACTTGGTGAAAAATTTTCACTTTGTACTGTTTGCCGAGCAAAAAGCTCTGCAAACAGTTGATTTTAAAAACTTGGTGAAAAATTTTCACTTTGTACTGTTTGCCGAGCAAAAAGCTCTGCAAACAGTTGATTTTAAAAACTTGGTGAAAAATTTTCACTTTGTACTGTTTGCCGAGCAAAATGCTCTGCAAACAGTTGATTTTAAAAACTTGGTGAAAAATTTTCACTTTGTACTGTTTGCCGAGCAAAAAGCTCTGCAAACAGTTGATTTTAAAAACTTGGTGAAAAATTTTCACTTTGTACTGTTTGCCGAGCAAAATGCTCTGCAAACAGTTGATTTTAAAAACTTGGTGAAAAATTTTCACTTTGTACTGTTTGCCGAGCAAAAAGCTCTGCAAACAGTTGATTTTAAAAACTTGGTGAAAAATTTTCACTTTGTACTGTTTGCCGAGCAAAATGCTCTGCAAACAGTTGATTTTAAAAACTTGGTGAAAAATTTTCACTTTGTACTGTTTGCCGAGCAAAAAGCTCTGCAA
>CM067171.1:58332905-58402905 GCA_034093135.1 Erigeron breviscapus | reverse complement strand
TCAATGTTTGATATAGAAAATGAACATAGAATACATGGCATTAAAGCATTTAAGTTTGTAAATCAAGCATTCCCAACTTGGTTTTCAGAAAATTGAACCTGTTTTCATCCAAAGGCTTAGTGAAAAGGTCTGCAAGTTGGTAGTCTGTTGGGACAAAATAGAGTTCGATGTTACCTTTCTCGACATGATCTTTAAGAAAATGGTACCGAACATCTATGTGCTTGGTCTTTGTGTGCTGTACAGGATTGCAAGAAATGGCAATAGCACTCTTTGAGTCACAGTAAATGGGAATTCTGTTGAATTGGAATCCATAATCAGTCAACTGTATCTTCATCCAAAGAACCTGTGAACAACAACTTGCTGCAGCAACGTATTCAGCTTCTGCAGTAGATGTGGATACACAATTCTGTTTCTTTGAAGACCAACTGACCAATCTATCCCCTAGAAACTGTACACTCCCAGAAGTACTCTTTCGATCAAGCTTACAACCTGCATGGTCAGCATCCGAATATGCAATTAACTGAAATCCGGTATCCCTTGGATACCAGAGACCAAGGTTCACTGTGCCTTTCAGGTATCGGAAGATCCGTTTAACGGCCTGGAAATGACTTTCCTTGGGATTGGCCTGGTACCTGGCACACATGCATGTGGCGAACATAATATCCGGGCGACTTGCAGTCAAATACATGAGTGACCCTATCATACTGCGATATTTCTTTTGATCAAAAGATTTTCCATTTAAGTCAGCATTTATCTTTGTTCGAGCTTCCATGGGTGTCCCAATTGTTTGACAATCCATCATATCAAACTTTTTCAACATGTCAAGAATGTACTTAGATTGACAAATAAAAGTACCATTTGACAACTGTTTTACTTGTAGACCAAGGAAAAAATTTAATTCACCCATCATGCTCATTTCAAATTTCTTGATCATTAAAGCAGAGAAATTCTTGCAGTATTTAGGGTTAGTTGACCCGAAAATTATGTCGTCAACATAAATCTGGATTAGAATGATGTCACTTCCTTGTCGTTTTATAAACAAGGTAGTGTCAATCGAACCTTTGCTAAAACCAGATTTCACAAGATAAGAAGATAGAGCATCATACCATGCACGAGGCGCTTGTTTCAGACCATATAATGCCTTGTCTAACCTGTAAACATATTCTGGATGTTTGGAACTCACAAAACCTTCTGGTTGTTCAACGTACACTTCTTCTTTGAGTATTCCATTCAAGAAGGCAGTTTTAACATCCATCTGGTAGACTGTGAAGTTCTTGTAGGCAGCATAGGCAAGAAACATCCGAATAGCCTCAATTCGTGCAACTGGTGCGAATGTCTCATCGTAGTCAATTCCATCTTGTTGGCAATATCCCTTTGCAACCAATCGTGCTTTGTTGCGTACAACTACTCCATTTTCATCCTTTTTATTCTTGAAGATCCACTTGGTTTTAATTGGCTCCTTGTTCTTGTAAGGATTTGGAACCAATTTCCACACCTCAAGTCTTTCAAATTGATTCAGTTCCTCTTGCATCGCTTTCACCCAATCTGGACAACTTAGAGCTTCATTCACTGTCTTTGGTTCAACAATGCTTAGAAAATTCACAAACAGACATTCATTTGCAGAAGCGGATCTTGTCTGAATTCCAGTTGTTGGATTACCAATGACTTGAGAAATAACATGAGGTTGAGTATGCAACTCTGAATAATCAGTAGGTGGAGGAGAATCAGATGATGAACTAACATCTGATGATTGTGATGGTGAAGACTCATTTGGATCCATCTCTTTCGAATTTGAACTTGATGGTTCATTTGAATTCTCATCAGATTCAGACACTTTCTTAGGAACGTGGAAAAATTCTTCAAACAAGATATCCAAATCTTGTGAAGTCGGAGTAGAGAATGATTTGACATTTGATGCAGTCTTATCTGTGGAAGCTTGTGGACATTGAAGTTCGGGTCTTGAACTGTGTTGTTCAAGAACCATTCCTGAGAGTTCATCAAATTTAACATTCATACTCTCTTCGATTCTCTTGGTTCTTCGGTTATATACACGATATGCAATGGATTCTCTTGAATAACCGATGAAATATGCCTCATCGCCTTTTGGTTCAAATTTGCCCAGATTTTCTCGATCATTGAGAACATAACACACACATCCAAAAATGTGTAAGAAGTTCACATTGGGCTTTCTTTTGTTGATCACCTCATACGGAGTTTTATCAAACCTCTTGTTTATGATGGATCTGTTTTGTGTAAAACAAGCAGTAGCAACAGCTTCAGCCCATAGATTTGGTGGCAACTTCGAATAGGCAAGCATTGTTCTAGCTGCTTCAACAAGAGTTCGATTTCGACGTTCAACTACTCCATTCTGTTGAGGTGTTCTGACAGCAGAAAATTGGTGTGAAATACCCATGGACTTGAAGAAAGAATCAATTGTTGAATTCTTGAATTCAGTGCCATTGTCTGAGCGAACAATTCTAACAGATGATTTAAGATTGACTTGGGTCTTCTTGATGAAATCAATAATCACTTGTGGAGTATCACTCTTTGCATGAATAAAGAATACCCAAGTGTAACGAGAATAATCATCTACAATCACTAGAATGTATCGCTTCCCATGGATACTTTGAACTTTCATTGGGCCACACAAATCCATATGAATAAGGTGCAAAGGACCTTCTGTACTTAAATGCTTCTTTGGTTTGTGTGAAGCTTTCTTCATCTTTCCAATTGCACAAGCTGGACAAACATGTTCACTTTCATACTTGTAGTCCGGAAGACCTTCAACAAGTTGTTTATCCACGAGTGTATTAATTGTTTGAAAGTTAAGATGAGAAAGTCGGCGATGCCATAACCAAGAGTTTTGTGCAGTTGCTTTCGAAAGAAGACAAATTTCTGAAGAATTGGATGTGATGTTGTTGAGATCAATTGTGAACAAATTATTGTCTCTTGTTCCAGTCAGAATATCCACACCATCTTCAGTCTGCACTTTGCATTCATATCTCCTAAATAATACTTGAAGATCATTGTCACAAAATTGACCAACACTAAAGAGATTGTGTCCAAGTCCTTCAACATAGGAAACTCTCTTGATAGTAACTCCATTTTTGACAATGTCTCCATAACCAAGAGTTTTGTGCAGTTGCTTTCGAAAGAAGACAAATTTCTGAAGAATTGGATGTGATGTTGTTGAGATCAATTGTGAACAAATTATTGTCTCTTGTTCCAGTCAGAATATCCACACCATCTTCAGTCTGCACTTTGCATTCATATCTCCTAAATAATACTTGAAGATCATTGTCACAAAATTGACCAACACTAAAGAGATTGTGTCCAAGTCCTTCAACATAGGAAACTCTCTTGATAGTAACTCCATTTTTGACAATGTCTCCATAACCAAGAGTTTTGTGCAGTTGCTTTCGAAAGAAGACAAATTTCTGAAGAATTGGATGTGATGTTGTTGAGATCAATTGTGAACAAATTATTGTCTCTTGTTCCAGTCAGAATATCCACACCATCTTCAGTCTGCACTTTGCATTCATATCTCCTAAATAATACTTGAAGATCATTGTCACAAAATTGACCAACACTAAAGAGATTGTGTCCAAGTCCTTCAACATAGGAAACTCTCTTGATAGTAACTCCATTTTTGACAATGTCTCCATAACCAAGAATAGGAGCGATATGATCGTTTCCGAATCTTACAGTTCCCATAAACTTTTCAACAAAGTTCGAAAGAATTGATTTGGTTCCAGTCATATGGCGAGAACATCCCGAGTCAACATACCATACACAAATGAGATATTCCTGCAAGGACAGGGAATATGGTTTAGGTACCCATGTAGATTGGGTCCTTGCAGGTTAGGTGGATAACATGCAAGTACACATAAAGAAAATAAAGCAAAATAAACATCAAGCAATATGACAAACAAACAAACATTTTATTGAAATAACACACAAGCACACAGAATTGTTCAAAACACAAATACGAATTACAAGCATGGGAATGTAAAAGTTTATACACATGATTTGGTACAAGCAGGACTAGTCCTAGATTTAGATGCATTATCTAATGTAGATGATCTACGGACAATCCACACTTGTTTGACATGGGTAGTGTGTCCATCAAGATTAACTTTTCTAGTAGCATGCAAGAATTTATCTTTTGGAATCCATTTACTGCTACTTTTCATGCACAAGTCACCTGAAACACGAACATTCTTAGAATTAGCAACTAATTTTGCATTTATGTTCTTAACAGGTTTCTTCTTGATGGGTTCTGTGGTCTTATTCACTTTCTTAATGTTATTAGGTGACAACCATCCATACTGGTCTTTGTATTTAGTCATGCCTGTAACAGTATCTCTAACCCTATGTAAAGTGCACTTAGGATTCTTCTGAGAGTACCTAGGAAAACTAGAATACCTAACCTGCTGAGGTTGTTTGTTACCTAATGAGAAAGTTTCAATCTTAACAATCTTCGGACCACTGCTTGTTTTGACTTCTTTCTGTGATTTAGGTTCAGATTTGACCTTGTACATCTGTGTTTGCCTAGAGATTACATTGGGACCTTTCTTTGGTTTTGGTCTTGAAATAGTCTCAGGTGATTGGTTAGTCTTGGGTTTTGCAACAGTCTTTGGTAATGGGTTGGACTTTGATTGTTGGGTGGTCTTTGGTCTTTGGAACTCATTGATTGATGAAGATTGTGAAGAGTGTGACTTTGGAATCTTCTTTAGATTAAAATCAAGTTTTTCTTCCTTTTTAACAAAATGTTTTTCAAACTCAGGATCAAAATCATGATTGTCTTCCAAAAATGTTGACATTTCATCGGTTTCCAACTTCACACTGACTTCACTTTTCTTTATTGGACATGGACTTTGCTTGAGTGAAATTGATGCTTTTTCATTTTCTTTATGAAATTGAAGTGCTATTTTCTGAAGTTGGGATTCAACTTTTAAATCATTAAGTTCCTTTAGCACATTTAATCTCTGTTTTCTTTCTTTTTCAAACTTTTGTTTGCAACAGTCTTTGGTATTGGTTTGTTATTTGGTTTTGAAGCAGTCTTGGGTATTGGTTTGTTATTTGGTTTTGAAGCAGTCTTGGGTATTGGTTTGTTATTTGGTTTTGAAGCAGTCTTGGGTATTGGTTTGTTATTTGGTTTTGAAGCAGTCTTGGGTATTGGTTTGGTATTTGGTTTTGAAGCAGTCTTGGGTATTGGTTTGTTATTTGGTTTTGAAGCAGTCTTGGGTATTGGTTTGTTATTTGGTTTTGAAGCAGTCTTGGGTATTGGTTTGTTATTTGGTTTTGAAGCAGTCTTGGGTATTGGTTTGTTATTTGGTTTTGAAGCAGTCTTGGGTATTGGTTTGTTATTTGGTTTTGAAGCAGTCTTTGGTAATGGGTTGGACTTTGATTGTTGGGTGGTCTTTGGTCTTTGGAACTCATTGATTGATGAAGATTGTGAAGAGTGTGACTTTGGAATCTTCTTTAGATTAAAATCAAGTTTTTCTTCCTTTTTAACAAAATGTTTTTCAAACTCAGGATCAAAATCATGATTGTCTTTGATTGTGTTGCGTGTAGAGTTAGCGAAAAAATCATATGACTCATCCATTAACTCATAGTTAAAGTAGACTTTTGCACCCTTTTCTAGAAAATCATCAGACTCATAATCACTATTGGTCGGTCTCACAAATTGGTCTGTCATCCCACATCTCAGATAAGATTCGTTGTATAACGATGGGACTTCTTTTTGTGCTTCGAGCAAACATTTTGGATTATTATAACCCAACCCTGATGTGAAAATTGTTTCTGAATTTCTGGGCCTGTTTAAATAGACTTGTTGATATGAACGATTTATCTTATACAACTTTTCTTGATATGACTTGATTTCAGCTTTCAACTCATCATTTTCTTTATCAAGTTTTTGTTTAAGAGAATCTTTTATACAACATTCATATTTTAGGTCAGAAATTTTATTTTCAAATTCCGTCACATCAGGGATAGATTCTTTCATCTTGACATTCAAAGACTCAATGTCTTCAGCCAAAGCATTTGCTCGAAACATCTCATTGGTCTTCTCAACTTGAAGTTGTCGTACAATCTTGCTCAGTTCAAGAACTTTGGTCTCAAGTTCTTGTTTCTCAAGATGCAGTTTGGAGTTTTGAGTAAAAGAGACTGCTGCTTTTTCAGATTTCAAATTTTCAAATTCTTTTTGAAATGTATCAATTTTAATTTGAAAATCTTTTTCTTTGTCCTCCAAATCTTTCTTTAATTTTAGATTCTTTTTACTCAACTCCCTGCAGTCTTTCCTTGCTGTCTCAGCCATATCCATATAATATTTCAACACAGATTTGGGAATAGAGATTACCTCATCCTCGACTTCAGAAACACTTTCATCTTCTTCCTCCAACTCCTTTGACTTCTTGATCTTTGTCATGAAGCACACATTTGCTGCAAGTTCGTCTGTCTCCTCGTCAGAAAGATGTAACCACTTGTCATCCTCAGCGAGAAGAGCAATTCCGCTTTCCTCTTGTCTTGCCAGCAAAAGTTTGTACTTGTAGTACTCGGAGTTCTTCTGTCGAGGTTTGGTGCAGTTGATTGCAAAATGTCCAGTCAAGCCACAGTTATAGCACTTCTTTTCTTCATTCCTTCTCTCCATTACCTTCTTCTCAAACTTCCTCTGATTTTCATATTTCTTATCACCTCCAACAAACTCTTTCTTCTGATCAAACTTAGGAGCATTTGCATTTTTAGCATAAGAAGAAACTGACGAAGTCCTAAGCTGATTGTTTGTTGGTTTCTTTTTGAAGAATTTCTTCTTGAAAGCCTTGGTGAAATAAGCGAGTTCTTTGTACATCTGTTTTTGGTTGTCATCCAGATCAGAATCACTCATATCACTCGAATCAGAATCAGTTTGAACTTCAACAAAACTGTGTCTTGACATTCTAGGAGTCTTCTTTTCAGCAACCAAAGCCAATGGATCTGAATGTACACTCTCTTCTTTCTTCTTCTGAATTCTTTTAACATCTTCCACATTCAGTTGTAGCTTTTCAAATAGTGTAAGTGACCAAATTCTTAAAAACAACTAAATGCCGAGCTTAGTTCTCTGCAAATAGTGTAAGTGACCAAATTCTTAAAAACAACTAAATGCCGAGCTTAGTTCTCTGCAAATAGTGTAAGTGACCAAATTCTTAAAAACAACTGAATGCCGAGCTTAGTTCTCTGCAAATAGTGTAAGTGACCAAATTCTTAAAAACAACTAAATGCCGAGCTTAGTTCTCTGCAAATAGTGTAAGTGACCAAATTCTTAAAAACAACTGAATGCCGAGCTTAGTTCTCTGCAAATAGTGTAAGTGACCAAATTCTTAAAAACAACTAAATGCCGAGCTTAGTTCTCTGCAAATAGTGTAAGTGACCAAATTCTTAAAAACAACTAATGCCGAGCTTAGTTCTCTGCAAATAGTGTAAGTGACCAAATTCTTAAAAACAACTGAATGCCGAGCTTAGTTCTCTGCAAATAGTGTAAGTGACCAAATTCTTAAAAACAACTGAATGCCGAGCTTAGTTCTCTGCAAATAGTGTAAGTGACCAAATTCTTAAAAACAACTAAATGCCGAGCTTAGTTCTCTGCAAATAGTGTAAGTGACCAAATTCTTAAAAACAACTAAATGCCGAGCTTAGTTCTCTGCAAATAGTGTAAGTGACCAAATTCTTAAAAACAACTGAATGCCGAGCTTAGTTCTCTGCAAATAGTGTAAGTGACCAAATTCTTAAAAACAACTAAATGCCGAGCTTAGTTCTCTGCAAATAGTGTAAGTGACCAAATTCTTAAAAACAACTAAATGCCGAGCTTAGTTCTCTGCAAATAGTGTAAGTGACCAAATTCTTAAAAACAACTGAATGCCGAGCTTAGTTCTCTGCAAATAGTGTAAGTGACCAAATTCTTAAAAACAACTAATGCCGAGCTTAGTTCTCTGCAAATAGTGTAAGTGACCAAATTCTTAAAAACAACTAATGCCGAGCTTAGTTCTCTGCAAATAGTGTAAGTGACCAAATTCTTAAAAACAACTAAATGCCGAGCTTAGTTCTCTGCAAATAGTGTAAGTGACCAAATTCTTAAAAACAACTAAATGCCGAGCTTAGTTCTCTGCAAATAGTGTAAGTGACCAAATTCTTAAAAACAACTGAATGCCGAGCTTAGTTCTCTGCAAATAGTGTAAGTGACCAAATTCTTAAAAACAACTAAATGCCGAGCTTAGTTCTCTGCAAATAGTGTAAGTGACCAAATTCTTAAAAACAACTGAATGCCGAGCTTAGTTCTCTGCAAATAGTGTAAGTGACCAAATTCTTAAAAACAACTGAATGCCGAGCTTAGTTCTCTGCAAATAGTGTAAGTGACCAAATTCTTAAAAACAACTAATGCCGAGCTTAGTTCTCTGCAAATAGTGTAAGTGACCAAATTCTTAAAAACAACTAATGCCGAGCTTAGTTCTCTGCAAATAGTGTAAGTGACCAAATTCTTAAAAACAACTAAATGCCGAGCTTAGTTCTCTGCAAATAGTGTAAGTGACCAAATTCTTAAAAACAACTGAATGCCGAGCTTAGTTCTCTGCAAATAGTGTAAGTGACCAAATTCTTAAAAACAACTAATGCCGAGCTTAGTTCTCTGCAAATAGTGTAAGTGACCAAATTCTTAAAAACAACTAAATGCCGAGCTTAGTTCTCTGCAAATAGTGTAAGTGACCAAATTCTTAAAAACAACTGAATGCCGAGCTTAGTTCTCTGCAAATAGTGTAAGTGACCAAATTCTTAAAAACAACTGAATGCCGAGCTTAGTTCTCTGCAAATAGTGTAAGTGACCAAATTCTTAAAAACAACTGAATGCCGAGCTTAGTTCTCTGCAAATAGTGTAAGTGACCAAATTCTTAAAAACAACTGAATGCCGAGCTTAGTTCTCTGCAAATAGTGTAAGTGACCAAATTCTTAAAAACAACTAATGCCGAGCTTAGTTCTCTGCAAATAGTGTAAGTGACCAAATTCTTAAAAACAACTAAATGCCGAGCTTAGTTCTCTGCAAATAGTGTAAGTGACCAAATTCTTAAAAACAACTGAATGCCGAGCTTAGTTCTCTGCAAATAGTGTAAGTGACCAAATTCTTAAAAACAACTAATGCCGAGCTTAGTTCTCTGCAAATAGTGTAAGTGACCAAATTCTTAAAAACAACTAAATGCCGAGCTTAGTTCTCTGCAAATAGTGTAAGTGACCAAATTCTTAAAAACAACTAAATGCCGAGCTTAGTTCTCTGCAAATAGTGTAAGTGACCAAATTCTTAAAAACAACTGAATGCCGAGCTTAGTTCTCTGCAAATAGTGTAAGTGACCAAATTCTTAAAAACAACTGAATGCCGAGCTTAGTTCTCTGCAAATAGTGTAAGTGACCAAATTCTTAAAAACAACTAAATGCCGAGCTTAGTTCTCTGCAAATAGTGTAAGTGACCAAATTCTTAAAAACAACTAAATGCCGAGCTTAGTTCTCTGCAAATAGTGTAAGTGACCAAATTCTTAAAAACAACTGAATGCCGAGCTTAAATCTCTGCAAACAGTACAAATAGAACTTGTACTTAGTCACTTCACCCAAAACCACTTGTTTGCCGAGCTAAACTTCTGCAAACAATGCAAGTAGCACTAGTCTCAAATCAAGAATTCTCAATTCTCAAAAACAACTATTTGCCGAGCAAGATGCTCTGCAAATAGTGTAAGTGACCAAATTCTTAAAAACAACTAAATGCCGAGCTTAGTTCTCTGCAAATAGTGTAAGTGACCAAATTCTTAAAAACAACTGAATGCCGAGCTTAGTTCTCTGCAAATAGTGTAAGTGACCAAATTCTTAAAAACAACTAAATGCCGAGCTTAAATCTCTGCAAACAGTACAACTTATAAAGTCACTTGGTCGAAGGATCAATTTCAACTATTTGCCGAGCAAATAACTCTGCAAACAGTATAAGTGACCAAATTCTTAAAAACAACTAATGCCGAGCTTAGTTCTCTGCAAATAGTGTAAGTGACCAAATTCTTAAAAACAACTAATGCCGAGCTTAGTTCTCTGCAAATAGTGTAAGTGACCAAATTCTTAAAAACAACTAAATGCCGAGCTTAAATCTCTGCAAACAGTACAACTTATAAAGTCACTTGGTCGAAGGATCAATTTCAACTATTTGCCGAGCAATCTCTGCAAATAGTGTAAGTGACCAAATTCTTAAAAACAACTAAATGCCGAGCTTAGTTCTCTGCAAATAGTGTAAGTGACCAAATTCTTAAAAACAACTAAATGCCGAGCTTAGTTCTCTGCAAATAGTGTAAGTGACCAAATTCTTAAAAACAACTAAATGCCGAGCTTAGTTCTCTGCAAATAGTGTAAGTGACCAAATTCTTAAAAACAACTGAATGCCGAGCTTAAATCTCTGCAAACAGTACAAATAGAACTTGTACTTAGTCACTCCACCCAAAACCACTTGTTTGCCGAGCTAAACTTCTGCAAACAATGCAAGTAGCACTAGTCTCAAATCAAGAATTCTCAATTCTCAAAAACAACTATTTGCCGAGCTAGATGCTCTGCAAATAGTGTAAGTGACCAAATTCTTAAAAACAACTAAATGCCGAGCTTAGTTCTCTGCAAATAGTGTAAGTGACCAAATTCTTAAAAACAACTGAATGCCGAGCTTAAATCTCTGCAAACAGTACAACTTATAAAGTCACTTGGTCGAAGGATCAATTTCAACTATTTGCCGAGCAAATAACTCTGCAAACAGTACAAATAGAACTTGTACTTAGTCACTCCACCCAAAACCACTTGTTTGCCGAGCTAAACTTCTGCAAACAATGCAAGTAGCACTAGTCTCAAATCAAGAATTCTCAATTCTCAAAAACAACTATTTGCCGAGCAAGATGCTCTGCAAATAGAACAAGTGAAGTTCCAGTCCTTAGCCAAATTTCTGAACCACGTATTTGCCGAGCAAATAACTCTGCAAACAGTACAAATAGAACTTGTACTTAGTCACTCCACCCAAAACCACTTGTTTGCCGAGCTAAACTTCTGCAAACAATGCAAGTAGCACTAGTCTCAAATCAAGAATTCTCAATTCTCAAAAACAACTATTTGCCGAGCAAGATGCTCTGCAAATAGTGTAAGTGACCAAATTCTTAAAAACAACTGAATGCCGAGCTTAAATCTCTGCAAACAGTACAAATAGAACTTGTACTTAGTCACTTCACCCAAAACCACTTGTTTGCCGAGCTAAACTTCTGCAAACAATGCAAGTAGCACTAGTCTCAAATCAAGAATTCTCAATTCTCAAAAACAACTATTTGCCGAGCAAGATGCTCTGCAAATAGTGTAAGTGACCAAATTCTTAAAAACAACTGAATGCCGAGCTTAAATCTCTGCAAACAGTACAAATAGAACTTGTACTTAGTCACTCCACCCAAAACCACTTGTTTGCCGAGCTAAACTTCTGCAAACAATGCAAGTAGCACTAGTCTCAAATCAAGAATTCTCAATTCTCAAAAACAACTATTTGCCGAGCAAGATGCTCTGCAAATAGTGTAAGTGACCAAATTCTTAAAAACAACTGAATGCCGAGCTTAAATCTCTGCAAACAGTACAAATAGAACTTGTACTTAGTCACTTCACCCAAAACCACTTGTTTGCCGAGCTAAACTTCTGCAAACAATGCAAGTAGCACTAGTCTCAAATCAAGAATTCTCAATTCTCAAAAACAACTATTTGCCGAGCTTAAGTGCTCTGCAAATAGTGTAAGTGACCAAATTCTTAAAAACAACTGAATGCCGAGCTTAAATCTCTGCAAACAGTACAACTTATAAAGTCACTTGGTCGAAGGATCAATTTCAACTATTTGCCGAGCAAATAACTCTGCAAATAGTGTAAGTGACCAAATTCTTAAAAACAACTGAATGCCGAGCTTAAATCTCTGCAAACAGTACAAATAGAACTTGTACTTAGTCACTTCACCCAAAACCACTTGTTTGCCGAGCTAAACTTCTGCAAACAATGCAAGTAGCACTAGTCTCAAATCAAGAATTCTCAATTCTCAAAAACAACTATTTGCCGAGCAAGATGCTCTGCAAATAGTGTAAGTGACCAAATTCTTAAAAACAACTGAATGCCGAGCTTAAATCTCTGCAAACAGTACAAATAGAACTTGTACTTAGTCACTCCACCCAAAACCACTTGTTTGCCGAGCTAAACTTCTGCAAACAATGCAAGTAGCACTAGTCTCAAATCAAGAATTCTCAATTCTCAAAAACAACTATTTGCCGAGCAAGATGCTCTGCAAATAGTACAAGTAAGAACACCACTTAGCCAACGACTTCTGCAAATGCGAGTAACCACAACACGACAAAATAGTCGGTTAGGTTATCTTCTATGTTCAGCCAACCCCTTATTTGCAGAGAAGATCGTAAATCTTCGATATCTTCTTCATTTTTGCGAATTAGAACTCGAACTTTATATCAAAATGTTCAGAAAATCAATGCGCACAAATCCTCAAACAAATTAGATGCTAATTTCAACTGGAACTCAAACCCTCACGAACATGCGATTTGTAGAGCTCGATCGAAAACACTTCAAATGATGAAATTAGCCTCTGAAATTGATAGCGAAGGAAGATATAATGATATGAAATCGATCGGTGAACAAAATTAGAACAGAAACACACTTAATTTGCAGGAATCACTGAAACAGTGAGCTCTGCAAATGAACCTTTCAGAAAAATGCTCAAATTCTGAAAATTAAGCACAATTAAGCTTCTAATAAGCTTGTGGATCGTTCAGCAACTCTGATTGTGCTCTGATACCAATTGTTAAGACTAGAATTCGAGCTTTAGTGTGTGTTAATGGAAGTTTCTAGTGAGAGAAAGTAGAGAGAGAGTAGAGAGATGTCAGGGAAAGATTAGCTTGTATTATGTGTTCAAAGGTTACAAATTACATAAGGGAGGGGGGTTTATATACATAAGAGCTATTTACACTATGCCCCCTTCCATATTAACAATGTTACATTCTAAGTACAAAGTGACATAAGGTTACAAAAGGTTGAAGGCTTGAGGGGTATTTATACTCTAAGCATATTACAAAAGCTCCCCCTCAACCTTACAATTAATACACAAAAATACAATGTTTAGAAATACAACTAAGCACTATTTTATATTTCTAACAAGTGACGTTTGGTAATGATCAAAGTGGAAAGACTGAAGGATATGGTGTGCTCAATAACAGACAGGTCGAATTCAAAAGAGTTGCATTTGTGAATGGTTTGAAATACAACCTGATCAGTGTCAGCCAACTCTGTGATGATGGCTACGGAGTTTTGTTCGAGGATTGGAAAGTGGTGATGGTTGCACCAAGAAAAGGAAATGTGTACATCATGGATATGGAACCAGCTCCAAAAGAGCAGTGCTTCTATACCAAGGCTGATGAGGACACCAACTGGATGTGGCATAAAAGATTATCCCATCTTAATTTCAAAAATATTAACAAGTTGTCTCGCAAACAACTGGTTGATGGGATACCTCAGATTTCTTTCAATAAAGAAAATCCATGTCCAGGGTGTGAGATGGGCAAGCAGAAAAGGGCCAGTTTCAAAACTAGGCAAAACTTTAGCATCACTGAACCTCTTCACATGCTTCATATGGATCTCTTTGGTCCAGTGAATGTTCAAACTAGAGCTGGAAAGAAGTACACTCTAGTTGTGGTCGATGAATTCACCAGATATTGTTGGGTGGTATTCCTCAGATCTTGTTAGAAATATAAATGTAGTAGTTGATTTGTGTACCTTATGTAATTTTGTACCTATATTATAAACTTGTTATAATGGAAGGGGGCATAGTGTAAATAGCTCATATGTATATAAACCCCCTCCATTATGTTAATTGTAACCTTTTTACCACATAATACAAACTAATCTTTCCCTGACATCTCTCTACTCTCTCTCTACTTTCTCTCACTAGAAACCTCCATTAAAACACACTAAAGCTCGAATTCTAAACTCTACAATTGGTATCAGAGCACAATCAGAGTTGCTGAACGATCCAAAAGCTTATTACAAGCTTAAATTGTGCTTAATTTCAGAATTTGAGTAATTTTTCTGAAAGGTTCATTTGCAGAGCTCACTGTTTCAGTAATTCCTGCAAATTAAGTGTGTTTCTGGTCTAATTTTGTTCACCGATCGATTTCATATCAGTATATCTTCCTTCGCTATCAATTTCAGAGGCTAATTTCATCATTTGAGGTGTTTTTGATCGAGCTCTACAAATCGCATGTTCGTGAGGGTTTGATTTCCAGTTGAAATTAGCATCTAATTTGTTTGAGGATTTGTGCGCATTGATTTTCTGAACATTTTGATATAAAATTCGAGAGATCTAAAAGTGATGCACCTGCTGAAATCATCTCACTCATCAAAAGAATTGAACTCAAGTATACTCGAAAAGTTTGTCAGTTGCGAAGTGATAATGGTACTGAATTTCAAAATAAGGTACTTGAAACATTTTGCAATGACACTGGCATCTCTCAAAACTTCTCATCAGCACACTCTCCAGAGCAGAATGGAGTTGTGGATAGAAAGAATCGTACACTGATAGAAGCAGCCAGAAGTATGCTATCTGAATCAGGTCTTCCCACCCATTTCTGGGCTGAAGCAGTTGCAACTGTTTGTCACACCCAAAACCGGTCAGTCTACATCAAGAGACATAAGAAGACTGCCTATGAAGTACTCAGGAATCGTAAACCAAATATTAGATACTTTCATGTATTTGGTTGTCCAGATTATATTTTAAACGATTCCAGTCAGCTTGGAAAGTTTGATGCAAAAGCTGATGAAGGTGTATTTTTAGGCTATTCAGATATTCGAAAGGCCTTTAGAGTTTATAATTATAGACTCCAAAAGGTTCATGAGACAATTCATGTCACATTCGACGAATCAACTGATGCAATCAACAAGAGACCAAGCCTTGATATTTCTCCAGTCGTTCCAATTAATTTTGGTGAAACTGACCAAGTTCATCAGTCAGTTGTCTTACCAAAAGATGCTTCTAGTTACACTCAACTAGAACCAGTTAAGAAGAAGAGCACCACCAGTGACACTTCATTCTATCCATCCATCAATTTCAACTTACCACATGAATTGGTGATTGGATCTTATGTACGTGCCACTCCAATATCAGCACCAGTTCAAACTCCAACTTCTCCAGTTCTTCAAGAAATGCCTTTTATTGAAGAATTTCATGATGCAAATCGTGACCTCATTGACTCTGATGAGGATGTAGAAGTAGTTTGGACCGATCCTCCTCCAGAAGCTGCTGCAACTGAAGAAGATCGCCAGGTGACTTGCACTGATATTGTATTACACCAGCCTAGTCAATACACTAGATGGACTCGAGCACATCCAATTGAACAGATTATGGGAGATCCAAGTAGTGGGGTTCAGACTAGAAGAGCCACCTGTGAGCAATGCTTAAACGTCACCTTCTTATCACTGATTGAACCGAAGAAGATTGACGAGGCTATGGCAGACCCAAGCTGGGTGGAAGCTATGCAAGAAGAGCGCATCCAGTTTGAAAGGAATAATGTGTTGGAACTTGTTCCTTGTCCACCAGGGTTAAAGAAAGAACCTATTGGTACAAGATGGGTCTACCGAAACAAGATGGATGAAGATGGCAATGTTGTAAGAAACAAGGCCAGATTAGTTGCCCAAGGTTATTGTCAAGCAGAGGGCGTTGATTTTGATGAAACTTTTGCTCCAGTTGCAAGACTTGAAGCCATCAGAATATTTCTGGCTTATGCAGCCCATCTGCAGTTTAAAGTCTTCCAGATGGATGTCAAAAGTGCGTTCCTTAATGGAACATTGGAAGAAGAAGTATATGTTAAGATGACTCCAGGCTTTTGTAGATATTTTTACAAAAGAAGTTTGAATTTTGAACCAAAAATATAATTCACCGTGTCAGCATTAAATGCTACGACGGCTTAACTTACCCACGCGCCCACTAATTTTCATTTTCCCAATAAAAACAGTTGTCATTTACCAAAATGACTGGTGGTTGTCATTTCCTTGGAGGAAAACTGGTAAGTTGGACCAGCAAGAAGCAGACGACAGTCTCTATGTCCACTGCTGAGGCAGAGTACATTTCTGCGGCCAGTTGTTGTGCCCAAATTCTCTGGATCAAGAACCAGTTACTAGATTATGGTCAAAAGTATACAGGGACCCCAATCTTCTGTGACAACACCAGTGCAATTGATATATCTCACAACCCAGTGATGCACTCCATGACGAAGCATATTGACATCAGGTATCATTTCATGCGTGATCATGTTATGAAAGGAGACATTGAAATACATTTCATCCCCACTGACAAACATCTCGCTGATGTTTTTACAAAACCTCTTGATGAGAAAACCTTTAAAAATCTCATCAGCGAACTGGGAATGTTAAATCCTTAAAACTGGAGATTTTCGTTATGAACGTGTCAGTGACACTGATGAAGTTCTCCAGTTGAGGAGGTCCAGATAATCTTTGCTCGCCAGGCCATCGAACGCCTTTGTGATACTATCTTGGAACTAATCGATTTCTGGTTCATCATTTTAGGGGGAAAGACTCAAAATAATTTTCTGACTAAAATTCTTTTTGTTTGAAAATGGCAACTGGAGAACTCTCCAGTTGGAAACTGGCACTGGACTAATCCTCCAGTGTTCAGGTTCTGTCTTGTCTTATATTTTCATAACGTTAGAAAATACTTGGTCAATATTTGTGACACGTGATGGCACTCGAGTGTTTTAACCCACTTGATATCGTCATTTGACGTGTTTAAAGTCATTTTGGTAAATGACAACTGTTTTTATTGGGAAAATGAAAATTAGTGGGCGCGTGGGTAAGTTAAGCCGTCGTAGCATTTAATGCTGACACGGTGAATTATATTTTTGGTTCAAAATTCAAACTTCTTTTGTAAAAATATCTACAAAATTGATTTTTGTTAATAAAATATAATTTTTGGTATTTCATTGGGATCTTGAATTCCTTAAAAATACCCTTATTTACTCCGATCACATTTACTTCCCTTTACATTCTTTCATTTACTTCCAATCATCATCAAACTCTTCATTTCTTTTCTCTTTCTGCTTCATAAATCAAGAACCCTAATTCCAAAGTTTCAATTTCACTTTCAATGGCACCTAAATCATCCCGTTCTAGAGATGTTTAAATCTCCTCTCTGTCCCATATGTTCCCCCACCAAATGTCAAACAGGCATCTGGTGCTCCTGGCAATACTTCGCTCATCAAACTAAATCCAAATAATCCGATGGCTAGTTTTCAAGGAACCCACGCAAGATGTTTCACGACTACTTGTGTGAGTTTTGGTACACCACTTCTCTTTCTTCCGACTGTTCTTCTATCACTTTCACATTAAAAGGTGGAACAGTCCGGTGTACCTTATCAGCACATGTATTGAGGGATGCTCTACACCTCAATTATTGGAGACAAGGAGAGTCTCGTGTTGTCATCTCCCCAAACATAAATTTTTGCCAGGTCCTCCTTGATATGGGACACAAGGAGTGCCTAGAAAAAGGGGTTTTGAAAACAAAAGGTGCGATGACCATGAAGGGCCTTACACCTTCATGGAGGTACTTTTTCATCCAGCTTTTGGAAAGTATGGGTGGGAGTTCTGGTGGACTTGACCAGATTAACTCCGCACAGGAAGAAATGGCATACTGCTTGTGGAATGGATTGAGAGTGGATTTTGCTGATATCCTATACAGAAGCCTGATTCAAAAACTGAAGGGCACCAGGGGACTATGTATCCCCTTCTCCAGGTATCTCTCTCTCTGTTTTCTACAAATTCTGGGCAGTGAAGCTTATTTTAGCACAAATTCACTATACACTGTCCCAGATTTGTTGAGGAATCTTGACTCTCTAGTATCTGAAGCTGGAGAGGTCGAGATTCCAGAAAGAATGCGGCTGGCATTCGCAAAAACCGATGCACTAGTCCAAGGTGAGTCGGAAAGACAACTGGGCGGGCCTCAAAACAATGAGGGACCCACCGGTTCGTCTGCTGAATTGTGACCATTGCCGAACCCAGGCAACAGTCTAACCCCTCCAGCGTGTCTGTCCCCTCAACCATTTACCCTGGAGACCTCCCAACAGGTCTTTCAGGAGCTCCAAAGGCAAAAAGAACACGTCGCTCTAGGACTCAGTCAGCACTTGCCACTGACAGTAGAAACCCAACTAGCCCTCTAGTTTCCTCCCAACAGGAACCTGGAGAAAGTCAAATGGGACAATCGCAAGCAGCCACCCTCGCAATTTCTGTAGGAGAGGGTGGTGAAGATGAAACTGGGCTACCCCAACCGAGAATAGAGTCTGAGTCTGCACAAAGTGTCCACGGCCTATCTTCTGACACTTCTATTGCACGAACTGACGACGTCTCTGGCCAGTCACTGCTGGAGACTGAGGTTCCCAACTCCACGGCTGATGATGTTATGATTGCGGATAGAGCAATTATAACTGAGGCAACCCCAGTGACCTCTATCCCTGGTGAAGTTATCTCGGTAACTGATCCTCCAACAGATGCAACCTTCCAGGAAACTGGAGAAGGTCATCTGGAGACTGACCCATCTGGTCAGCCCTCAGTTACATTCATGGATCTGGACATGAATGTTAATGACGAGGAAATCCTTATTGAGTCTTCGGATTCTGAAGGTACTGCATCAGACTTTGAGATTTTTGATTCTTCTGTACAAGATCAAAACCCTTCATCTCAAGTCTCGCCTCCAGATGCTTCAATTTCAATTTTACCATCACAAGAAACTGAGCTTACTGAAAATCCATTTCCCACTTATAGCTATATATCTGGAAACAGACGTATGGCACCATCACCCTCTGGGCAGTTCTCACTCCTTCGAGAAATGCCACCATCACCGTCGCCGTTGTTCACACCTGAGCATTCTCAGCATGAACAACACATTGTTACTTCTGTTTCTTCTTCTTCTACCACTCCTATTATTACTTCCTCGACTGGTGCGACGTCAACTGGGGAGGCTTCCCTCAATTTGCCTCCTCCAGGTACTCCAATGGTAACTGTTGCTGGTCCAGTGACACCTTCCCCTCCATAACTGGACAGTCAATTTGTGTCTGTTCAAACCGATATCCAAAACCTTCTCACCAGGGTGGAGGATATTCAAAAGACACTTGACAAAAACACCAAGTCCTTCTCTAGATACCACAAGGATCATTTGACCAATATTAAAGTGGTTGATCTGGGGATTAACAAGTTTTTAACAAATGAAGACTTGGTGTTGAAGAAGCTGAATGAGTTGGTCACAGGCTGCAACAATCTGGCCACTTCTCTGAAAGAAGCCTTTGACCTTACTCAGTCCAAAGTCACAACCTCAATATCCAATTTGCTGAGTAACACTGTCAGAAGATCTGAAGTTGATTTAAGGGAGATTGAAAAACAGGTTAAGGATTTGGTTGACAAACCTGGGTTGAATGTGACTGAGCTTGGGCAGCAGTTGATGGTTTCAGTTGGTCAGAAAATTGATGATACACTGGGTGCTATAGAAACACAATTGATTGAAAAGGTGATAGCTGAGATCACCAAGCTGGCCACTCCTCAGGTTGATCTGGCCCCACTCACTAATGAGATCAACCAGTTGAGAGGCAGCATTGATAATTTGAACACCCAGGTATCTAATCATGCTCAGTCTATTGACAAACTGACAACTGAAGTTGAAAATTTGAAGAAAAAGGATTGAAGAAGAGGTGATTGATAGGGGGAATGTGGATAAGGGTAAAGCAATAGCATCTGATGAAGCCCAGCCGGCCACTGATGTACCAATGCTCGAAACTGGTAATGTTGATGTGCTTCCTCCAGTTTCTGAAAGTGATAGCAAACGTCTGGCAAGTCTTGGTGATCAAATTAAAGAAAGAAAGAAAATGAAACAAGCAAACCAAGCTGAAGCCAGAGAACATCTTGCTAAGATCAAACTGCTTGATATTAGTGATGCTCATCTTTTGGGAATCACTAAGGAGCAATATGCAAGAGTGAAAGATGATGCCAGGATAGTGGGCATGTTGAAAGAAATGCTTGACATTGAACTGGACAGGCACTATCCTGATGATGAAGCTGAACATGATACGCCAGAATATATCTGAAGACTTCCAGTTGAGAACTGACCAGTTGAAGAATCATTCCAGTTGAAGAACATTCCAGTTGAAGAATCATTCCAGTTGAAGAACATTCCAGTTGAAGAATCATTCCAGTTGAAGAATCATTCCAGTTGAAGAATCATTCCAGTTGAAGAATCATTCCAGTTGAAGAACATTCCAGTTGAAGAACATTCCAGTTGAAGAATCATTCCAGTTGAAGAATCATTCCAGTTGAAGAATCATTCCAGTTGAAGAATCATTCCAGTTGAAGAATCATTCCAGTTGAAGAATCATTCCAGTTGAAGAACATTCCAGTTGAAGAATCATTCCAGTTGAAGAATCATTCCAGTTGAAGAATCATTCCAGTTGAAGAATCATTCCAGTTGAAGAACATTCCAGTTGAAGAATCATTCCAGTTGAAGAACATTCCAGTTGAAGAATCATTCCAGTTGAAGAATCATTCCAGTTGAAGAATCATTCCAGTTGAAGAATCATTCCAGTTGAAGAACATTCCAGTTGAAGAACATTCCAGTTGAAGAATCATTCCAGTTGAAGAATCATTCCAGTTGAAGAATCATTCCAGTTGAAGAATCATTCCAGTTGAAGAATCATTCCAGTTGAAGAATCATTCCAGTTGAAGAACATTCCAGTTGAAGAATCATTCCAGTTGAAGAATCATTCCAGTTGAAGAATCATTCCAGTTGAAGAATCATTCCAGTTGAAGAACATTCCAGTTGAAGAATCATTCCAGTTGAAGAACATTCCAGTTGAAGAATCATTCCAGTTGAAGAATCATTCCAGTTGAAGAATCATTCCAGTTGAAGAATCATTCCAGTTGAAGAACATTCCAGTTGAAGAACATTCCAGTTGAAGAATCATTCCAGTTGAAGAATCATTCCAGTTGAAGAATCATTCCAGTTGAAGAATCATTCCAGTTGAAGAATCATTCCAGTTGAAGAATCATTCCAGTTGAAGAACATTCCAGTTGAAGAATCATTCCAGTTGAAGAATCATTCCAGTTGAAGAATCATTCCAGTTGAAGAATCATTCCAGTTGAAGAACATTCCAGTTGAAGAATCATTCCAGTTGAAGAACATTCCAGTTGAAGAATCATTCCAGTTGAAGAATCATTCCAGTTGAAGAATCATTCCAGTTGAAGAATCATTCCAGTTGAAGAACATTCCAGTTGAAGAACATTCCAGTTGAAGAATCATTCCAGTTGAAGAATCATTCCAGTTGAAGAATCATTCCAGTTGAAGAATCATTCCAGTTGAAGAATCATTCCAGTTGAAGAATCATTCCAGTTGAAGAACATTCCAGTTGAAGAATCATTCCAGTTGAAGAATCATTCCAGTTGAAGAATCATTCCAGTTGAAGAATCATTCCAGTTGAAGAACATTCCAGTTGAAGAATCATTCCAGTTGAAGAACATTCCAGTTGAAGAATCATTCCAGTTGAAGAATCATTCCAGTTGAAGAATCATTCCAGTTGAAGAATCATTCCAGTTGAAGAACATTCCAGTTGAAGAACATTCCAGTTGAAGAATCATTCCAGTTGAAGAATCATTCCAGTTGAAGAATCATTCCAGTTGAAGAATCATTCCAGTTGAAGAATCATTCCAGTTGAAGAATCATTCCAGTTGAAGAACATTCCAGTTGAAGAATCATTCCAGTTGAAGAATCATTCCAGTTGAAGAATCATTCCAGTTGAAGAATCATTCCAGTTGAAGAACATTCCAGTTGAAGAATCATTCCAGTTGAAGAACATTCCAGTTGAAGAATCATTCCAGTTGAAGAATCATTCCAGTTGAAGAATCATTCCAGTTGAAGAATCATTCCAGTTGAAGAACATTCCAGTTGAAGAACATTCCAGTTGAAGAATCATTCCAGTTGAAGAATCATTCCAGTTGAAGAATCATTCCAGTTGAAGAATCATTCCAGTTGAAGAATCATTCCAGTTGAAGAATCATTCCAGTTGAAGAACTTCCAGTTGAAGAACTCCAGTTGAAGAATCATTCCAGTTGAAGAATCATTCCAGTTGAGTCACAGTTGCAACTGAAGACTTCCTCCAGTTGAGAACTGACCAGTTGAAGAATCATTCCAGTTGAAGAATCATTCCAGTTGAAGTCGAAGACAACAAGTGGAAGAAAGAGAATGTCAATGGCAGCGAACCCAGTTGACATTCTAGTAAGTTACAAACTGGAGACCATCAGTGGAAAGCTCTTACAAAGCTTTACACTGATTACGAGGAAAAGACTTTTATGCTTTATGTGCTATTACACGGATAAAAGGATTTATCTATGTATAAAGTACAAAAAGGTACATAAAGCTGGTTGAGTAAAGTTGCTTTATACTGTAACTTTACACAGCATTTTAAGGAATTAAATGTTATTCCTTAAATGTTCTCAACCATATTTGTACGGCCAAAGTTGACATCCCAATGTCAACTTTTCCTATAAATACAAGTCATTGCACAACAAGAAGAACACACACATACTTTGCAAACCTGCAATATTCTTGGTGAACTTGTGCAATATTCTCTCAATCGTAAAAAGGAACATTTCACAACTTTAAGTGTTTCGATTGTTTAGAGAATTTCCAAGAATAGATCAATTGTAGTTCATAGGTTGTTAGGATATTTACATACTTTGTATTATCTTGGTTCCGCAACAACCTTGTAATTTATTTAAAGTTAATAAATAAATTACACTTGAAAATTACATATTGTCTCACCAATTTACTTTACAAGTATTTTATATTATTGCATTGTTTTTACTTTTTGTCACTTTAATAAGTAATCTATCCAAGAACTTGGTATATACCCACTGCAACTGGTCGTCTCCAGTTCAGCGCTTATATTGCAAAGTAACTCCACCATCGACATTGAGGTGTCTTCAGGTAGTATCATCTATTGAGTTGGGACTTACACAAAGGATAATGTAGTCAAGAAACAACGCTCCAACAATTTTGTATAAAAGTGATGCTGCTTGTATTATTCAACTTAAAGAATGGTACATCAAAGAAGAATAGAGATATGCAGATTTGTTTATTAAGGCACTTCGAGCCTTATCATTCAAGAAGTTAGTTCAAGATATTGGATTGCATCAACTTAAAGATTTGAAGTGATATCGTCATCAGGGGGAGACACAATACGCGTTGCACTCTTTTTTCCTTGACTATGGTTTTATCCCACCGGGTTTTCCTAGCAAGGTTTTTAATGAGGCAACAACTCTAAGCGTATTGTATAACAAACATCCAAGGGGGAGTGTTGTAAATAATTAGTTATATATTATGGATGTTTTATAAAGAGATTTGGTTTCCTTAATCTCTATTTTCTTGGAGCCTACTCTAGCTAAGTTGTATATATATTCTCCTGTTGTTAATGAAAGATTAATCCCTTCTCTTTTTATTTTCTTCCTTTACGATAATTTGGTTAATTAGTCTTCATTTATCAACACCGTCTATAAGTATGTTTTTTCTTAGATTTTTGATTTTTGTTTGGTGTACTGGGAACTGTCTTTCACTATTTGCACAATTAGATTAATTCAACTTAAAACAAGTTTATTATGCATATTAACTTTGAATTCTTGTTAAATATACTTTAAAGCACTTGACCAATTTATATACAACAAGGATACAAAATTGTATAAATGTTTATGCAATGTGTGTCAATTTATGCTTTATAAACCAGAATGTTGTTACAGCCAAAGCTCCTTTAATTCTCAAACAAAACTCAAATGTCGACATGATTGTAGGATATTTACTAACAAGTCAATGTAACAAATGGAAAGACAGTCTACATTTTATTTCGGGTAGAGAAATAACTGTCTATATTTCACCTCTCTCATACCTTGTATTTGACTGAACTGTGTATAGTTGTTTTGTTGCTGTTGTGAATGTAACAAGTCGAAAACTATAATTGTAATGTACATAAGATAGAGTGGGTGTGGGTGGGCGTCGTAGTGGGAAATGGTGCTTTTAAGGAAGGCAAGGAAGGAAATGTGTCTTCATCCAAATACCATTTGTGCAATCATGCCTATTCTTGGTGTTAGTTTCTTTCAATTCTCTCCTTTTCACTTCACTCTTTTATACTCGTATTATTTTTGTAAGTATAACTAGTCGTTCAAGAGTCTTAGTTTATGGATTGTGCATGGTATAGAAAATACTAAAATTAAGATATATGGTCGTTTTATAACTCATGTCAAAAACATACATATCTATATCCATACTAATATAAAAAGATTATATACCTTCATTAAAAAGTTTTTAAAAAATACACAATGACCATCTTATCCCTAATGAATTAATTTGCATCATAAATCTCTAATCTTTTATTATATCTTTTATACCCCTTTAGATCAATCATCTTTACACCTATGACCACCACCACTCGCTACCACCGCCATCATCACTCGCCGCCATCATCACCGGTCGCTGTCACCACCACATCACTGTCGCATAGTGCGGGTATCATCCTATCTTCTAAAATATTTCAACCACCATCTTTACATCAGTTACATATACATCAATATACATAACACCGCCAATGGGGTTGGTGACTCATTGGTAAGGTCTTTGACCTTGGTGGGAACCATCTGGGTTCGAGTCCCACTTCCCACATTTGTGGGGGTGAATTAACAGGGATTTTTCGAGAGTCCTGAGTTTCATCTCAGACACACGTGTAATTTAGAAGTAGAAGTAGAATTTTTTTTTTAGAACGGCAGAATTTTATTAAAATAAGCAACTAGCAAGGCAATAGTTACTAAAAAGTACAATTACAAAAACAAATACAAATCTAGATGTAACCAATACAACTAATCTAGATTCTACCCGAAACATTAACTGCGAGGATTACAAAAAGAGTGAAAAAACTCGTGTCAATTACAGTAACCCAAGACACGAGAAAAACTCCCAACTAACGAAGGTCGAGCCACCGGTTTTCACTTCGTGGTGTTTTTGATGTAATCCCATACATGTCTCGGGGACAGACCGAATCATCAAACGGACAAAAAGTAGTGCGGGGTAGTATAAAACTTCGGTCCATTGTAGACAAAAATTCGCGGCGAAGCATAATTGTCCCAAAAAGGATGTCGTCCACCACCTGGTAACTGCACAACATCAAGTTATAAAAAAACAAGTCATAACATTGATGGTGATAGTAACCAGATTTATTCCAGTCCACACGTAACCACTCCCATACTATCACAACATCAAACCAATGAGAATCAAGAATGCAGAAGCCACAGCTTCCGATCAATATCACTTCAATAACCAAAACGAAATCAATACCTGTAAGTCCCAACTTGATAGATGGTACTACTGAAGACACCTCTATGTCGATGGTGGAGTTACTTTGCAATATATGCACTGAACTGGAGACGACCAGTTACAGTGAGTATATACCAAGTTCTAGATAGATTACTTATTTAAAAAACAATAAGTAAAGAACAATGCAATAATACAAATAACTTGTAAGATAAATTGATGAGACAATATGTAATTTTCAATGTGTAATTTATTTATTGATGTTAAATAAATTACAAGATTGTTGCGGAACCAAGATAATACAAGAATGTAAATATCCTAACAACCTATGAAATACAATTGATCTACACTCGGAATTTCTCAAGACAATCGAAACACTTAAAGTTGTGAAATGTTCCTTTTAGCGATTGAGAGAATATTGCACAAGTTCACCAAGAATATTGCAGGTTTGCAAAGTGTGAATTCCATCGAAGTGTAGTCGAAGAAGTAGTTCGAGAGAACTTGTTCGATAGAAGTAATGTTCTTGTTGTGCAATGACTTGTATTTATAGGCAAAGTTAACATTGGGATGTTAACTTTGGCCGTACAAATGTGGTTGAGATCATTTAAGGAATAGCATTTAATTCCTTAAAAGGCAGTGTAAAGTCGCATGTTAAAGCAACTTTACTCAACCACCTTTATGTACCTTTTATTACTTAAATAATAAGATAAGGCTTATTATCCGGGTAAAGGTACACAAAGCATAAAAGTCAATTCCTCGTAATCAGTGTAAAGCTTTGTAAGAGCTTTCCACTGATGGTCTCCAGTTTGTAACTGACTAGAATGTCAACTGGGCTTCGCTGCCATTGCCATTCTCTATCTTCCATTTGTTGTCTTCGACTTCAACTGGAATGATTCTTCAACTTGGTCAGTTCTCAACTGGAGGAAGTCTTCAGTTGCGTTGACTGTACGGTGCAACTGGACTTCAATATATTTGTCGACAAATCATCTAGGTCTCCAGTTTCACTGGGTCTCCAGATGCAACTGGAGACTGGCCAGTTTACCAGTAAACTGGTCCTAACAAATTCCCCTTATTTGTCTAGAAATATTGGCAAGTCTTTTTCTAGTTCTTGTATCTATACAAGTGTGAACTGAAGAGACTTGTTCGATTTAAATCTATCTAAGTTTCCAAGGCATTTTTATAGATCAATAAATGCCTTAGGTTTTTCTTTTAGGTTTGTTAGATTTTAATCTATTATCTACCTTGTGGTTACAAACTGGTAACTTCATTTATACAAGGAAATGAAATTTATACAAGTTACAGAATGTAAAACAAAATACAAGTAGATAACTGAAAAGAAAGAACTTAATTAGATGGTCCTTCGCCAGTTCTTCTTCTCTTGGTCACCAAAGAAATAGGTTGTGAGTCTTCAGGGTCAATATTAAGCTTTTGCTCCAGATTTTCTTTATGTTGAATTTTGCCCCTTAAGAAGTTCACCCAAGCTTTCTCAAACCTATTCTTTTGTGCCTTCGCATCCAACACATTCACCATTTCCACCCATTCGCTGAACCCATATTGCATAGCACCAGGATTGTCAGTTTTAACCAGTGGCCCTCTGGTATAACTAACTTCGACTTGAAAGACTTTGGTGCCTGGCTTGATTGTTACATTTACACCATTGATAGTACCACTATGTCTTCTGGTTGACATGATCTGGGAGTAATAGCTTCTTGCTTCAGATTCATTTGTTATTTTTATACTCCCAGCACCAGCAGCCAGTACAGCGGACTTGATGTCTTCATTGGATACCTCGCTAGTTGGTTCAACAAATGTGCTAAGGTCAGCATCTCTTGTCAGTGGTCTTCTTGGTTGTGGAATCCTTCTTGGTGGATTCAATACCTTCTTCACAACCTTCTTAACATTTGCAATTCTTTTAAGAATCCCACTGGCCCTAATCTCCTTAGCCTTCTCCACTGAAATGTTCAAGCTTCTGGCATCAAATTCAGCTTCATCCTCAGGATAGTGTCTGTCCAGTTCTACATCAAGCATTTCATTCAACTGGTCAACTATCCTGGGATCATTCTTGATCCTGACATACTCCTCCTTAGTGATACCCAAAAGATTGGCATCACTCATATCAAGCAACTTGATTTGTGCAAGATGTGCCATGGCTTCAGCTTGGTTTCTTTGTTTCATCTTCTTTCTTTCTTTAATATCATTACCAAGTCTGGCCAGTCTTCTGCTATCACTATCTGAAACTGGAGGAAGTATATCAGCATTGCCAGTTTCTAACATTACATCAGTGGCCGGCTGGGTAGATGCTTCAATAGCTAAACCTTTTCCCTTATCCAACACATTCCCCCTATCACCTTGCTCACCAGCTTCAGTACTGGTAGTAATCTTAAGAAAAGGCAATCAGTAGATTAATTAAAAAGAGTTCAAAGAACTATTAACGAGTAAAATCTATACGCATCAAGTTATGTCGCTTTGCGCGTGGGAAACCACCGACCTGTCACCGCTGTCTTGATGTAAGGTATAAACTTTAACCATTAGTTGAGTTATGTCGCTCTGTGTAACATCCCGAACTTTTATTTAACGGTTGACTTGCGTCGTTAAGTCAACACCTTGTGTCCCTTAAGTCTCTAGGAGATTTAATGCTTATATGTGATTAATGTGCTATATGTGAGAGGCTTCAATGACTTAATGATGTATACGTTAAAGTGTTTAAGATGTTAAAGATGTTTAAGATGTGTTAAATGTGTCGGTGAGTATTCTCGTCAAGTCGTTTAAGCCATAGATGTAAAGATGTGAAGTGTAGGGACTTAAGTGTAAGCTTTGGGAAAGTGTGTCCAGCTTTTAGCGGTCAATTAGGCTAACCTAATTAACACTTAATCAGTTCTTAATCCATTTTGTGCCTCTCCAAACCGTTCCCTTCCTTCCCATATGATTCCTTTGCGAAAATCCTTCAAACGTGTTGATTCGGGTATGTTTGATCAAGCATTTTGCATCCTTCTTGTAATCTCCAGGTGTTAGAGGTATAATAACAATGATTTTATGTCTTTTCAATCATATTATTCGTTTGATTACTGGTCTAGGTCATTAGAGAATCAATTGATGTCGAAAACGTGTGTTTTGATCGATTCGGTGACCTAAAACGATTATTATTGTATTGAAAATCAATTGGATATTAAGAAGTGTTTCATGGCATCATTAGAGTCTTAAAATGATGAATTTTTAGGGTTAAAAGTCGTTCTTGGGGTTTGGGATCGTTTGGTTTTGTTTGGCTTTCGTTTTGGATGAAAGACAAATAAGGGTTGCTGGTTCGTCCAGGAGGTGTGGCGCACCTCTTAAAGGGTGCGACGCACTTAGTGTGTCCGAGAGGGAGTGCGGCCTAAGAGTGCGACACACATTTGACTTTCTCGTACCATTCGTTCAATTGGTGCGACACACCATGGATAGGGGTGCGGCGCACCTAGCCTATTTATGCTGAAAATTCTCGTTGATGTTTAGCTTTCCTATTTTTCATTTCTAGGTTCCTGGGAATACTTGTCAAGCACCGTAACTTGTTAATTGATGGTTGTTGAACTCGTTAAAGGTAAGATACACAACTTTGTCACGCTGAGGGTTCAACAAAACATAGTTTTCATATAATAACTTCTCCAAATGGTATCTTGTTTGCTTATGGGTATTCGGGATTACTTGGGAGGTGATATGGGCTATGTAGATGCATATCGAAGCCTGAAATGCTACCCCAATGATATGTAATAATATGACATGCTATGATATGATGTGAAATGCTATGAAATGCTTTGAGATGTTATGTAATGATATACGATATGAGATGATAGGTGATATGCAATGATAGATTATTGCAATTACATATGATATATGATGAACTATGATATGTGAGGAAATATGTTATGTAATGATATACGATATGACATGATAGATGAAATGCAATGATATACGATATAAGATGAAAGATGATATGTAATGACTTACGATACGTAATGAACTATTATATGCAATGATAGATGATGTGCATATGTGCATGTGTAGATGTGAAATGTGATGATTACATAGCTTGTTCATCTAGTTCACTAGACTTTGTAAGTTGCCATGACACGTGCACGTTTAAGGGCCCAAAAGTTAAGATGAAACTATATGATGAATGTTTAGGTAATGTGCACACCTAAACTATATGAGATGTTAAATCGAGCTCGTAATTTAGATGAAAGTGTTAAGCTTAACCCATACTTGCCCTTGCCCGGCTAAGTGCGTAGATGTGGTTGCTTGGGTGGCTCCTTGCAACATGGTAAGATGTGATTGAGTAACTCCGGGAGGCATAACCAGCCCCATTGTCTTGAACATACGGACTACTCCAGGATTGGCTTGCCATTCCTTAACGACATTGATGGACCGCCGAAAGGCTAATCCATCCAGTCGGATGTGAGGTTCCCTGTTAGGTCCTATCACCGCCTACACACAAACTTACACCTATATGAGATGTATGACTTATGTCACGGTTACAAAGATGTTTAGATGTTATATGAGATGTGTGACTTATGTCCCAAATACAAAGATATTTAGGTGATATATGAGATGCAAAAGATGACTATGCACTTTTAGGATGATCCATCCTATATGAAAGATGTTTAATGGAAGATGTGATGACTTGTGATATGTGCCTTAACGACGAAATGTGATTTTTCATAATGTTTAATTGGACAAATGATTTATTAACCATGTGTTATCTTACTTAGCTAATTCGTTAGCTAACACTTGTTTCTTGAAATGTGTTGCTCCCTCAGGTTTAGCAAGCTTGAGCTAGATGATGAATAAAGTGCGAGGCATGGGTAGATTGCAATAAAGTTGGCTCTAGTTTACCCATAGTTGCTTTTCATTAGACATTTGACATTTATTTAGATTCTATTGACTATGTAATTATCTTTGATGTCGGTTGCTTAATGTTGGGCAACCATTGGATTTCCACTTAAACTATTTGTGACATTGCTAGTAACACCATTTAATAAATGAACCAAATAGATCCTTTTGGTTTGATCTTTTAAAGTTTGTTTCCTCTATATTTTGACGTCGTTAGGCAAAAAATTTTGGAAATCCATATTTTTAAACGACGGGTGTTACACTCTGCGCTTGGGGAACCACCAACCTGTCACCGCTGTCTCAACTATTAAAGATAATAATATCGTATAACTGCTTTAGTGTTTAGCTAGCAAGCATGATTGTAGTGTGAGAGTATGTCTAAGTAGTGAAGCACAAGTACAACTAATAATAAGATATAAATGCCTTGCTAGTAGCTAGTAGATCTAATTGCTATACAAACTTTAATTAAGTGCTTAACTAGTCAGCAGAAAGAAGTAAGATTGAGCTGTATGACATGTGGAATTATAGAACGGTTTTAGAGGTATTAACACGAATATAAAGTTAACTTTTAGTTTTGATTGACCAATTATCTTGCCTCTAGCTATAGCTTTCTGATTTTGTCTAAAGCTTTCTCAAATCATTTTGCATGACCAATCTTTCAAATGTTTAATAAAGTAGAATAACTTTTACACTTAAGATTGTCCGCTTATCATTGTTTTTATTTTTTCTTGGACTATTTTCTTGAGGACAAGCAAAGACTTAAGTGTGGGGGTATATGATGAGCGTCCATTTTGTGATTATTTCCCATATCATTAGGCCGTGTTTTGATGCTTAAATGAGTTTAGAAATGTGAACTTTTGGTACTTAATTGGATGACATGTTATGATAGGTTCACAAGGCGTGCAAGTAAAGGCAAACGTCTCTACTCAACTTAACACGAAGCCACAAGACTTTTGGACGAAGACTAGCAAGCGGAACATGAAGAATTTGAGGCCAACATGAAGCAAATGACCATGTGTTAGTATTTTGAGGATAACTTCTTCATACGGACTCCGTTTCTGACGAGTAAGCTATCCACGGAAAGGCGAGAGAAATATCTACAACTTTCGTGTTGAACCTGAAGCCTCCAGCCCCGCTCCTTTCACTTTAGAGCCGCTGGAAGTGATCCTGATGCTCATGAGCGCCGCTGGGACTTCACCAGCGCCGCTGGTGAAGTCGGTCAGATCTAGAACTTTCCGAAAACCTATAAATACCCCCCTAAACCCTAAGAGCCAAAACTTACTTCCTCCAGACGACTTTGGGGGCTGTTCTAGTGTATTTTCATCAGATCTAAACCCTCGTAACACCTTCACATCATCCGGAAGATCAAGCTTCAATTATCTACGACAACAATTACCAAATCATAATTACTAGGTCAAATTAATTAGGGCTTTGGTGTGAGGTTCGAAGGAGCGGCCAAGACGGATACGGACTGCGTGACTTCGATATCCCTATTATTAGTTTGATCTCTCTTTTACTTTTATTATTATTGTTAGATACTATTGCAAGACTTATTTGTTGACATTGCTAGTAACACCATTTAATAAATGAACCAAATAGATCCTTTTGGTTTGATCTTTTAAAGTTTGTTTCCTCTATATTTTGACGTCGTTAGGCAAAAAATTTTGGAAATCCATATTTTTAAACGACGGGTGTTACACTCTGCGCTTGGGGAACCACCAACCTGTCACCGCTGTCTCAACTATTAAAGATAATAATATCGTATAACTGCTTTAGTGTTTAGCTAGCAAGCATGATTGTAGTGTGAGAGTATGTCTAAGTAGTGAAGCACAAGTACAACTAATAATAAGATATAAATGCCTTGCTAGTAGCTAGTAGATCTAATTGCTATACAAACTTTAATTAAGTGCTTAACTAGTCAGCAGAAAGAAGTAAGATTGAGCTGTATGACATGTGGAGTTATAGAACGGTTTTAGAGGTATTAACACGAATATAAAGTTAACTTTTAGTTTTGATTGACCAATTATCTTGCCTCTAGCTATAGCTTTCTGATTTTGTCTAAAGCTTTCTCAAATCATTTTGCATGACCAATCTTTCAAATGTTTAATAAAGTAGAATAACTTTTACACTTAAGATTGTCCGCTTATCATTGTTTTTATTTTTTCTTGGACTATTTTCTTGAGGACAAGCAAAGACTTAAGTGTGGGGGTATATGATGAGCGTCCATTTTGTGATTATTTCCCATATCATTAGGCCGTGTTTTGATGCTTAAATGAGTTTAGAAATGTGAACTTTTGGTACTTAATTGGATGACATGTTATGATAGGTTCACAAGGCGTGCAAGTAAAGGCAAACGTCTCTACTCAACTTAACACGAAGCCACAAGACTTTTGGACGAAGACTAGCAAGCGGAACATGAAGAATTTGAGGCCAACATGAAGCAAATGACCATGTGTTAGTATTTTGAGGATAACTTCTTCATACGGACTCCGTTTCTGACGAGTAAGCTATCCACGGAAAGGCGAGAGAAATATCTACAACTTTCGTGTTGAACCTGAAGCCTCCAGCCCCGCTCCTTTCACTTTAGAGCCGCTGGAAGTGATCCTGATGCTCATGAGCGCCGCTGGGACTTCACCAGCGCCGCTGGTGAAGTCGGTCAGATCTAGAACTTTCCGAAAACCTATAAATACCCCCCTAAACCCTAAGAGCCAAAACTTACTTCCTCCAGATGACTTTGGGGGCTGTTCTAGTGTATTTTCATCAGATCTAAACCCTCGTAACACCTTCACATCATCCGGAAGATCAAGCTTCAATTATCTACGACAACAATTACCAAATCATAATTACTAGGTCAAATTAATTAGGGTTTTGGTGTGAGGTTCGAAGGAGCGGCCAAGACGGATACGGACTGCGTGACTTCGATATCCCTATTATTAGTTTGATCTCTCTTTTACTTTTATTATTATTGTTAGATACGATTGCAAGACTTATTTGTTTGACAATTATTTTTATGGGTTTATTTATATTAATAATTGTTAGGGCTATTGGTTTTGCCATGAGTAGCTAAATTAGTTTGCATCTGCTTGGATAATGTGATCATGTTGATATAGTGATACTGATAATTAATTATAGTTGTTGAACTGTTTTATGTTTGACCGTCAATCCATAATTGTTTAGGTTTAAATACTTGAATGAATATGAAAGTATAGTTAAAGTAGGTTGGGGACTTAACAGGACGCCAAACTGCTTGGATGACTTAACATGAATCCCATTAAAACTATAAAGGATAGGTCATAAAAACAGACTTAGTTTATAATCTTGATTAGGGGACTTAACAGAATCCCATTAAAACTATAAAGGATAGGTCATAAAAACAGACTTAGTTTATAATCTTGATTAGGGGACTTAACAGGACGCCAAACTGCTTGGATGACTTAACATGAATCCCATTAAAACTATAAAGGATAGGTCATAAAAACAGACTTAGTTTATAATCTTGATTAGGGGACTTAACAGGAAGCTTAATCAAAGGGCTAGGTGACTTAACAGGAAGCTTAATCAAAGGGTAGGTGACTTAACAGGAATCTTGACCATTTAGACCGGGGGACTTAACAGGAAGCTTGGTCGTGATTAGTCGTTCAACAGTTATATGTAATTTCGTAGATGATCTAGGTGGCATGTGAACTGTTCCAAGTAGATGTATTGTTTCCATCATTATTATCTTTGATTCACTTTTAAAGTATTTTCGTGTTTCCTCGCTAGACCAAGCGGTTGGAAGCTTTGCTAGTTTAGGTTAATTAAGTCGTGACAAACCCCCAACAATCTTAGAATTACACTTAACTGCATTCTTAGACATAGTCCCTGAGAACGATCATGGTCTTACCTATTTGCTATACTATAAACGATCGGGTCCACTGCCCGTGAGTGAGTGTAGTAGAGAAGTTAACCTTGTAATAAATAATTTTGAAACTTGTTAGGAATTTAAGTTAACAAATCTCGCTCATCAACCCTATACGGAGCTCTACCTCCGTATCCGAAGAAGATACCTCTGGGCAGGTATAAAACACTTATACGAAGCACCGCCTCCGTAGACAGAAATAATCCCGGAGCATCTGAGTTAAATCACCTAACTCCGGAGGAATGTACGTATCATATTCTCCATAAGGAAAATATATATTTAAGTCTGACTACTCCGGACACGACTTATTTAGAGATCACCATAAATCTCCTAAAAAGATAAAAAGTTATCTTTAAGGAGGAAAAGATTTACCCTAACTCCTTTTCCCCCTCTCCAAGTCTCCTAACCCGTATATATAGGGACGGATCTACATCCAAGAGCATTCATTCATCTCTTGAAAAAAAAACCTACACACTAAGGCGTAAAGCGGCCTCGTCGCCTTTTGACCGGAAGGGAATCGCCAACTAAATACCCCTAATATCCTTAAACCCCCAGGTCAGAGCCATTGAACGATTCTTGGATCAAACAAATTGGCGCCATCCGTGGGACCAAACAATCAACAAGCCTACCCCTGATCGAAAAAAGTAAAATGGACGACCTCAACCCTGGAACGAGAGAGACAAAGGACGGTGGCTATGGATCATCCCGGAGTCTCCCTGGAAAAGGGACAAAAAGAGAAGGCGTAGAAGACAGCACTACGGTGGAAGATATAATCTTCGACTCCAAAGAAGCCAGCACGTTCTCGGAGGACCCGCTGGTAATACAAGTTACCATCTGTAACATCCTGGTTCACAGGGTGTATGTCGATGGAGGTAGCGAATGCAACGTTCTTTATGAACACTGCTTTCTGGAGCTCCCCGATCAGATAAGGAGCCTGATGACCTCTGCTAAGACTCCATTAATAGGATTCGTAGGGGAGCGGATTTGGCCAATAGGAGAGATAAACCTGGATGTCGAAATCGGACAACCGCCCACTGTCAGAACAGAGGAGCTCGATTTCGTCATAGTAAGGTCACCCTCCCCCTATAACATGCTATTAGGCAGACCCGCCATGAGGAAGCTGAGAATCGTCTCGTCAACAATCCATTCAGTGGTCAAGTTCTTAACCTCAGAAGGGGTAGGGACGATAGAATCTAGACGTGCCGCTGGGAGACATGTCCACGGCGTAAAAAGAGCCAGGGAAGAGACAAAAGTCACAATCCCAGCAACAACGGAACAGGACAAGGAAGAAGAAATCGCGATAAACCCAGCATTCCCGGATCAGTTGATCTCAATAGGAAAACAATTACCTAAGGAATTCAAACTGAAGCTCTGAAGGCTACTAGAAGAGAATATGGATGTCTTCGCATGGGAATACTCCAATATGACAGGAGTCCCACGAAAAATATCAATACAAGGCGAAGAGTTCACAACGGAGCACAGGTTGAATGAACACAAACATCTGACCCCAATCCACCAGAAGAACAGATCCTTGGCGGCGGAAAGAGATCAGGCTGCACTTAAAGAAGTAGATGAACTTTTGAAAGCAGGAATAGTAAAGGAGTCGGTATATCCAACATGGGTAGCCAACCCGGTCATGGTAAAGAAAAGTGACGGGGGGTGGCGAATGTGCGTAGACTTTACGAACATAAACAAAGCTACACCAAAAGACTACTACCCCTACCGGAGATCGACTGCAAGGTCGAATCTGTAGCGGATTTTAGACTAAAGTGCTTTTTGGACGTGTATAAAGGATACCATTAGATACAGATGGCCAAAGCCGATGAAGAAAAGACATCGTTATATACTAGTAAAGGAATATATTGTTACACAAAGATGCCATTCGGTTTGAAGAATGCAGGAGCTACGTATGAGCGACTGGTCGATAAAGCTTTCCAACATCAGCTAGAAAGGAACCTGGAAGCTTATGTCGACGATATGGTCATCAAAAGCAAGAGTGAGGATGAACTGTTGTCAAACATACAGGAAACCTTCAACACGCTAAGGAGCATTAACATGAAGTTGAACCCAAAGAAGTGCTCATTCGGAGTAGAAGAAGGAAAGTTCCTCGGGTACTACATCACAAAGAAAGGAATACAAGCAAACCCGTCCAAAGTAAACAAACTCTCGCAAATGCTCCCGCCAACCTCCATAAAACAAGTACAGAGTCTGAATGGAAAGTTGGCAGCGCTAAGCAGATTTTTTTCTAGAGGAGCAGAAAAGCAACTTCCGTTTTTCAAAATGCTTAAAGGGTGCATCGACAAGAAGACCTTTAAATGGACTATCGAAGCCAGCGAAGCTTTTGAGCAAATGAAGAAATATATCACGGAGCTACCAACTCTGACATCCCCTATAGCAGGAGAGACACTATACATATACATAGCGTCATCCGCAGAATGCGTGAGCTCCGTATTACTAGCAGAAAGAGGCAAGAAACAAATACCAATCTACTTCATTAGCAGAATACTGCAAGGAGCGGAAGCACGATATCCGGAGCTCAAAAAATTAGTCCTGGCATTAGTTCACACTGCCAGAAGACTACGGGGGTACTTCCAAGCTCACAACATAGTTGTCCTGACAGACAAACCAATTAAGCAAGGGTTATTAAAACCAGAGAAGTCAGGAAGAATGACCAAGTGGGCCATCGAGCTTGGAGAACATGAAATCGAATTCAGAGCACGGAATTCAGTAAAAGGACAAGTGCTAGCAGACTTCATTGCGGAAACACAGCATAACAAAGAAACCGGAGCTACAAGTCACTCAAGCACACTGACCATCACGGAAGACAAAGACCGTGATGAATGGAAGCTATACACAGATGGAGCCTCAAGCAGAAGCGGCTCCGGAGCAGGACTGATGCTAATAGGGCCTGACAAGAAAGTGTATACATACGCCCTAAGGTTTGAATTTGAAACAACAAATAACGAAGCAGAATACGAAGCACTGCTAGCAAGGCTCCGCATAACAAAAGAAATGAAGGTTCACCACATTCACGTATACGTGGATTCCCAGCTAGTGGTGAAACAAGTCCAAGGAGAATTCGAAGCAAAGCAACCAACAATTAAACAATACCTGGAGAAGGTCCATGAACTTATAAATTGCTTTGGGACATTCGAAATATAACACATAAGGAGAAACCGGAACCAAAAGGCAGACGCATTAAGCAAACTGGCATCTCTCACCTTCTCTCACTTAGCCAAGGACGTCTTAATCGAAGTACTCAAAGATAGGTCAATAAGTGAAAAAGAAGTGCTGAGCATAATCACGGAGGACCCCAACAACTGGATGAGACCCATAAGAGAGTACCTGATAAGTAGGCTTCTGCCGGAAGACAAAAACGAAGCCAGGAAATTACGAATTAAGGCACCACAATTTAAGATCATGGACGGAATACTGTACAAAAAGGCTTTCCTAACATCGTGGCTAAGATGCGTGGGGCCAAACGAGGCCAACATGATAATCACAGAGATGCACGGAGGAATCTGCGGACATCATGCTGGCCCAAAATCATTAGTAGTAAAAATACTAAGACTTGGCTACTATTGGCCAACAATGCATCAAGACACGTCAGCAACATTGCAGGTATGCGTAAATTCCCAGCTCCATGCAAACGTTAGTAGAATGCCAAAACAAGATATGACATCCTTCATCTCAGCATGGCCATTTGCGCAATTGGGAATCGACATAGTCGGACCACTCCCGTTAGCAGCATCGGGACATAAATTTTTGGTTGTTGCAATAGATTACTTCACCAAATGGGTAGAAGCAAAACCATTGACAGAGAGAACTGGGAAAAACATAGAAAAATTTGTCTTCGAACACATCGTGTGTCGATTCGGAGTACCGCATATTATCATCTCTGACAATGGGAATCAATTCTCAGAGGGCACCTTCCCTGATTTCTGCAATTGGCTAAAAATTCAACAGAACTTCACATCCGTGTACCACCCGCAGTGTAGCGGAATGGTTGAAGTCACAAATAGAGACCTTGTAAAAGGCATAGAAAAAAGGTTGGGCCCCACCTGGAAAGGATGGGTAGACGAAATACCACTGGTCCTATGGGGACTCAGGACTACACCAAAAAGGGGAACGAAGGAGACCCCCTTTAGCTTGGTATATGGATCTGAAGCAGTCCTACCGACGGAGCTCCAAGTATCGACATGCAGGGTATCTAACCTAGAAATAGAAAACAATGAAGAGAACCTTCGATTAAATTTGGACATCCTGGATGAACGAAGGGAAATAGCAGCAATAAGAGCAGCATCCTACAGACAAAAAGTAGAGAACTACTAGAACAAAAGGGTGCGGAAATCAACCTTCAAACCAGGAGACTATGTGCTAAGGCTCAATAGTCAGAGCAAGGAAGGAGATCAAGGTAAGCTCAGCCAAACATGGGAAGGACCGTATAAAGTGGCTCAAGCCTATGGCAATGGAGCTTATGATCTGGTTGACATGGAAGACAAATCAGTCAGAAAACCATGGAACGCAACCAACCTTCGCCGATTCTACCACTAAAAGGCAAGAAAAAGCTCCTACAAATGTATAACTACTTCGGAGCAGCCTTTAATAAAACCAGAATTAAGCGAACAGGGTCGCAACCTTTCGCAATATAATTATGAGTACGTACAAGTAATAACAAATATATACATAAAAAGTTGGAGTAAGAGGACGCTCATTAAATCCAACAAAACCATGGCAAAATCTTAAACATAGATATAAGCCCGGTTAAAACTCAAGCATTAAGATAAAAGTCTTGGCGTCATGCCGATAGAATACAATCAAAATGCAGAGAGTATAACAAATAAGGATAAAATTGTTTAAACACAATATAAGTCCGACAAACAAATAGTATTTCCTGGAAAATCACAAGGAAGTACGGGGTTTCTTCTGCAGCAGATCTTCGACAGAGGCAGCGTCTTCAGAGGAGATATCCTTCACAAATGGGAAGGACCGTATAAAGTGGCTCAAGCCTATGGCAATGGAGCTTATGATCTGGTTGACATGGAAGACAAATCAGTCAGAAAACCATGGAACGCAACCAACCTTCGCCGATTCTACCACTAAAAGGCAAGAAAAAGCTCCTACAAATGTATAACTACTTCGGAGCAGCCTTTAATAAAACCAGAATTAAGCGAACAGGGTCGCAACCTTTCGCAATATAATTATGAGTACGTACAAGTAATAACAAATATATACATAAAAAGTTGGAGTAAGAGGACGCTCATTAAATCCAACAAAACCATGGCAAAATCTTAAACATAGATATAAGCCCGGTTAAAACTCAAGCATTAAGATAAAAGTCTTGGCGTCATGCCGATAGAATACAATCAAAATGCAGAGAGTATAACAAATAAGGATAAAATTGTTTAAACACAATATAAGTCCGACAAACAAATAGTATTTCCTGGAAAATCACAAGGAAGTACGGGGTTTCTTCTGCAGCAGATCTTCGACAGAGGCAGAGTCGTTCAGAGGAGATATCCTTCACAAATGGGAAATCTGCACGAGCAAGAGCATCTTCAGTTGCCGCCACTCTTTCTGAGGTTTGATCCACAAAGTCCGAGGTAAGGGTGATCAGTCCATCCCTCGCTAACTGGCCTAAAATAGATGCCCTTTCCTGGGCACGGTTAGCATTCACAACCGTTCAAACAATGGTGCTCATGTAAATAAGTTGATCATAGGAGGCCTGAAGATTTCCAACATCCAACGCCACCAATTCCCGAACCCAATCATCGGGAAAAAAACGAAGAAGAATATCCTATACTACCTCAGGATCAAGAACATCTACAATAATGGAATAAACAATGAAGACATGCGCCATAAAAGATAAGAATGTCACCAACAATACTCACTCATATTTGTTTCTGAAGGATGCAGATCACCTAGTAGCATCATATCAAAGATGGACTGGGGTTTCGCCCTTTCCTTTGGAGCCTTGGATGAAGCCTTTGATGGAGCCTTCCTCTTCTTTGAAGGGGTAGCATCAGCAGCAACCTCCTTCTCAGTATCGACAATCTCAGGCTCCACAGCCTTCCCAGTAAGCAGCCTTGCAGAAATAACAGACAACTTGGGCTGACACTTCAGCAATGGGACCTTCACAAACTCAGCCAATGTAACCTTTGGAGAGTAAGAAACATATCAGAAAACGTATAAGCTGATAAGATAAGGGAGACCTACTAAGGACGACTGTACTTACCCTTTCCTCCAACAAGGATCCTGGAATCAACTCCTTCAGGCCACTGCTTCAAAATACCAGACTGATACAACACAACATCGGGGTATCGATCCAATTTGACAGGATCCTCAATAAGTCGCTGATACAGGGGTAATTCAAGGACATAGGCAGACGCCGGCTCCTTGAACTTAGTTGGCTACTCACCAGCCAACAACGATAAATAAGCTTCGGGAATCACAGAACTCTCGATGAAAACAAACTCATTTTTCCAGCCCCTAACGTCAGTACTACCCGACAAAAACAATCAACTTTGGGTTTCTTCTGAATAGTTACCCACTCACCAGCATCACACAAATCAAAGAAAGTAGAAAATAAATCCACAGTCGTCTCGCCACCATATGCGCAACAAAGGATTTCAAAACCAATAATACGGGCAACACCATTCGGATGCATAAAGGAAAAAGGACAGTTATAATGGCTAATTACGTCAAGAAAAAAGGGGGAAAGAGGAAATCTCAAGTTGCCTCGGGTAACATGGGCAACATAAAGACCCACAAAACCATGAGGAAGATTAGCAACGGTTTCCTCAGGGGACTGTAAGCGAACCGCCTTGTCTAACGACGACAGGTAGGTAGAGCAAAACCACCCCAATCCCTCGAGTGTGACAACAGACGAAAGATCGCTACGACCTACCTTAGCCATTTCTATAGAAATCGAAGGAAGAAATTAAAGGAAAATAACTGACCTGAAGAGGAAGAAAATTAGGGCAGAGCGGATGTAGAGATTGGGGAAATGATCGGATCAGACTGACAGGTAATATAAGGTATTTTTTCTTTTAAGATTTATTTACCTTTTAGACCCTCGAATATTTGTAAGTCTAACAAGACAGCCCGTAGCCGTGTATTTTCTTAGACTGGGGGGTTTGATGATATACCCTATACGGAGCTCTACCTCCGTATCCGAAGAAGATACCTCTCGGCAGGTATAAAACACTTATATGAAGCACCGCCTCCGTAGACAGAAATAATCCCGGAGCATCTGAGTTAAATCACCTAGCTGCGGAGATAATTGATGAAGAACAGCTTTTGGAGAATCGGGAGTTGCTTGGAGAAGCCCTCAAGTACATCAATAAGCGGAGAACGATGTGAAGATCTGGCAAAGCACTTGACTTTGATGATGAATGGAACGATGAGTGGGAGGGAGAAACTTCAAGAAGACGGTTGGTAGATGACGTTGTCTACAACCTCAAAGCTCCAAAAATCCCATTCATACCTTCGGTAAAGCCTTCAACTGAAAACATGTGGTACGTTCCTCAAACCACAGAGCACACTCTAGGGCCAAGATTCGGAACGCCGATCACGATTGGTGCTCCGGTTGTATTCGATACTGTCAATGCCCAACACCCTTACGGTTACCACTCACACTGGGAACCACATGACCCTATGGATATAGCTCCGTATCTCCACAATACCCGTGTGGGTATCCCGAACCTCCGATTCATGTCTTCGAAGGTCGTTCTTTGTATGGAGTAAGCGACTCAATGCCATACCCATATCCTCCGTCATGGTATCCTTATCACGGAGGATATCCATGGAGCATAGGCACCACTTAACTCAAGATCAATCCTTCCCATTGGAAAACAAAACAGATGTTTCACCTTTATCTGAATGGATACATAAGTACCCTCTCCCCAGTAACATGAAATACCCGACCAATATAGAACCCTACGAAGGAAAAACTAATCCAGATGACTTTTTGCAAATATACGGAGGAGCAGCTGCAATGCAGTGGAATGACCCCGTAGCCTGTAAGGCCTTCGGATGGGTGCTCAAGGGAGATGCTAGAGAATGGTTTAATAGCCTCCCGAAGGGCTCGATCTCAAGCTTTTAGGACTTAAGGAAAAAATTCAGACTGTACTTTAGCCAAAGAGGGCCTCGGCCGATTGATATCGTGCCTAATGTGGAGAAATCCTTCTCCTTTTATAGGAGAAGGTTTCTTGGAGGAGAAGGTTGAAGTTTTCCCTTCCTTCTTGGATTCGATATACACTTGCCATGTATATCTTGATTTAGTTGCTATTTATAATTAATGGGATATGATTTGCTATTATTTAGGAAAGGATTTATATTAATCTCTAACCATTTAGTTAGCTTAAACACCTCCGGGCTTGGGCCCTTCGTGGGAGTGCTTCATGTTATATGAGCTTCGTATAATGAATTGGAGGGGTACAAAAAGATAAATCTTTTTTAAAGATATCTCCAAACAAGTTTATGCATATGTCGTCAGGTATATCTACATCACATTTATGCATCTTTATTTTCTAAATGAATAATGAAAATTTACATCGATGAATGCTTGGACTAATGGTTATTTGAGATTAACGATCACGATACTTTGTAATTGTTGGTTTATACGAGGGTTTAAAGACCCGTTCTATGCACGTTGTGTTTTAAATATATTGTTTGCATGTATTTTGTTGCCGGTTTTTTGAATAGCTAATGAAAGTTATTTTATAAAACCATATTGTTCATCAGCTTATAAATAAGAAAACATAATAATAAGTAGAAAAGAAATAAAAAGTTTCAGACTAAATGACTTGTTTTTCCACAGAGATTCGGAAGTCTCTAAAATTAAGAGAATGAAGTGTTTTAATTATTCTAAATCCATTGGCATTCAAAACAATTCATTAGGCAAGATCTATACTTCTAAATGCGTGTTTTTTTTTCAAAACCAAAACACATTCCAGTAGCAAACACTCAATGCTGTGTATTTAGGAGAAAACACATAACAGGTATGCATGTTAATTCCAGTACTGCTAAATAATCCTAAATAGTAAATTCCTTTAACATGTCCATGTTAGAATAAACATTCTATGGGCTTTTTTAGCCTAGAATTATCAAAAGAAATCTATATATATATATATATATATAAGATCAGTTGTCTCACCATTCATGCCGCAGTTCTGGGGTTTACATCCTAACGGTAATAGTTACTTACAACTTGAACTCCACCATTTAGCAGCCAAAGCATTTTCTACAATCTACTATCCTTATTCTCATTTTCTCAAATTTTAATGAAGTAATGCATATTGCACACTTTATTTTGCATGTCTTTTTTTCAAAAGTTTCTTTCTCATCAGCAGCATCAGCCTTCGTGACAACAGTTGACCCTTGAAGCTCGATCATGTAACTATTGTCCTTCATGATCTTGTATCCGTCTTGATTATCCCGCATTGTAAATATCCAGAGGGAATACAATCAGCTTTCCTGTAATTTATCCAAAAAGTAATGAGCTATGTTGTTTCTAGCAACACAGTTATCACATTCCCCTGCATAGCAAAGCATCTTATCTTCTAATTTGTTATATCTATAAAGGCTATAACAAAAACACACACAATGTGTTACCTTCTTAATAGAAATCACGAAGTCGGTGCTCATGTACTTACCATTTATAGTGTGCACTTTTAACTTCTTGCACACCATGACAATTATAGGACACCACACCCTTGACGCTGTTCATCAAGAAACATCATGTTACCGTTGTCGTTTTCCAAGCTACCTGATCAGTCTTCCCCCTTGCCTATTTGCTTTCACCTGCAAGATAAGATAAGAATGACGATGAAGGATGGATGAGTGTTATATTTATTTACATATAATAAATGTAACAGGAATCATTATGAAAACGGGCCAACTTGAGTTATATACAGGTGGTAATTTACACGCATTTATCTATAAATGGTCAATTATGATAAGTCAAAGCAAAACATTGGGATAAATAAAAATGGATCAAATAGGTGGAAGCCGAGCCCATGTGTGGTTTTAGTGCATAAAATATCATAACTAATTCTATTCAAAAGATTAGATCATTAACTAAATTGACGTACTAATTTTTAGGTTAAAGGCCGTCACCCCTGGTTAACTTGTATTAATCACAAATAAGAACAGGCAACATGGCTGAGTGCCAGTTGACTTAAACATTTACATAGTAAATGCCCTCACGGGCCCCCCGCAAATAATAAAGGGGACCCGTGATGCAGGAAATGAATCAAGTGAGTGACTGGACAGGCCCAGAACACCTACATGAACGAAACATCTACATGAACGGATCAGTGTCAATCGAACTAGCAATATAACAATAAGAATGAAAAACAAAGCTAGTAGTCAATCTTTATAAACCAAACATCTACATGAACGGATCAGTGTCAATCGAACTAGCAATATAACAATAAGAATGAAAAACAAAGCTAGTAGTCAATCTTTATAAACCAAACATCTACATGAACGGATCAGTGTCAATCGAACTAGCAATATAACAATAAGAATGAAAAACAAAGCTAGTAGTCAATCTTTATAAACCAAACATCTACATGAACGGATCAGTGTCAATCGAACTAGCAATATAACAATAAGAATGAAAAACAAAGCTAGTAGTCAATCTTTATAAACCAAACATCTACATGAACGGATCAGTGTCAATCGAACTAGCAATATAACAATAAGAATGAAAAACAAAGCTAGTAGTCAATCTTTATAAACCAAACATCTACATGAACGGATCAGTGTCAATCGAACTAGCAATATAACAATAAGAATGAAAAACAAAGCTAGTAGTCAATCTTTATAAACCAAACATCTACATGAACGGATCAGTGTCAATCGAACTAGCAATATAACAATAAGAATGAAAAACAAAGCTAGTAGTCAATCTTTATAAACCAAACATCTACATGAACGGATCAGTGTCACCTTCAATAGATTCAACTTCATCGCTATGAGACTCATCCTCAAAATCATCATCAGCAGGAACAATAGGCTCAACAAGGGGATTACTAACCTCATCAGTGTTAATCTGACAAAGTGCATCATACTGGTTCCGAGTCTCAACAACAGGTGCAGGAGGAATAAGAATAGAATCATGATCTGTAGTAACATGTGTACCTGAATGAGTTTCTGGAACTGCAAAAATAGGAGTGAATCTGGAGTGGTCTCTGAGGGACTGAAGCTAGAGCAGTAGGAAATCTGACTGGAGCTGATGAATATGTAGTGGCTGAAGCAGATGAAGCTGCTGCTGGAGCTTTACCCTTTGAATCCTGGGCCTTTTTAGGAACATACATGATCTTGGGCTTGGGAATAGCAAATGAGAGAGCTTTTTTGGGCCTCCTCTTACGTCTCTTAGGCTTTTGAAACCCATCTTTTGCCTGGACTTCTACTGGATCAACCTGTTTAGCCCCTGATGGGCCAATCTTAGTCCCTGATGGACCAACCTGTGATGTTGGAGCTGCATTAGCCATACGGGCTTCCATCTCTTTCTGTGTCCTTGGCCTCACACTACAATCATCAAATTTATGCCCAAAAATCTTGCAATGTGAGCACCTAGGAGGTAGCCAATAATACTCAAGTCTGAACCTTCTTACAGAATCTAAAATCTCAGCCTCAGCGAACATAGGGATATCTCTCAGAGAGTTAAACTCAACCAAAACTCTAGCAAATACTGCTCTACCTTTCTTATTTTCACACATTTCAGCAGTATATCTATCAACAACAATAGGGATACCAATAGAACTGACCAAATGGTTGAGAATGGCATAACTCCACATAATGGCTGGCAAATCATAAATATTAACCCAGAGGGCAACCTTATCATTAGTTGGTTTGTCAAACCAGATTTCAGGTTCCCATTTCCTAAGCATGATGGGGATATCATTAAATAACCATGGCCCATTCTCAAACACATGCAATTGACCCTGTTCAGACTTGAACTTAAACAAAAAGAAATCCTGGTCATTCAAGATCACATCCTCCAAACCAAACTTTTTCCACAAACGATTAGCATGAAATTGCACAAAAGGGAAAGCAGGACGTTTGCCAATGAAATGACCAACTAAAGTATTATTCCAGCATTCACTTTGTTGCAACAAAAGATCACTTGGAATAACAGCTCTAGGTACGCCAGAAGTGATAACAGGAGGGATAAATCTCAAAGTACCTTTCTTGCGAATGTTTGCAGCTTCTTGAAATATAGAGGCATAAGTGCGAGGCTGCTGGGTCTTGGGACTATTCGGGTATCCATCAAGATCATTCGGGGAGACATCATTCTTTGGTGCATCTTCTCTATAGTAGTATGAATGTTATTTGCATGACATGCAGCTGGTTTAAAGTAAGTAGCACCTAGAGGAAACTTTGGAGGATCCGGCATAGGAGGCATTTGAGAAACACCAACATTTGCATGCAAACCATGCCAAGTTGGTTCAGCAGTCGACTTCAAACCATCACCATGCAACTCATTCAAGTCTCTACCTTCATCAACTTGCGAAACAATATTTTTATCCCAAGAATCAGCCACTTTTTCAATGGTGACCGTGTCACATGAATTGTCACAAAGTTTTTCGGTTTCAAGCTCAACACCAAAGTGTTTGTCGAAGTCATGTACAAGTGGGACCCGTGGCTGTGAATCTGACCCCGCATCAATTGGATGTTCTCCATTTGAATGTTTCTTTTCATTTTGCACATCAGGTGAGTTAGTAACATGTTGCTGCACTTTAGACCCTTGAGACATGTTTTTGTTTTTCGATAGAGACTCTATCAATTCTTTGGTGCATCTTCTCTAGTAGTATGAATGTTATTTGCATGACATGCAGCTGGTTTAAAGTAAGTAGCACCTAGAGGAAACTTTGGAGGATCCGGCATAGGAGGCATTTGAGAAACACCAACATTTGCATGCAAACCATGCCAAGTTGGTTCAGCAGTCGACTTCAAACCATCACCATGCAACTCATTCAAGTCTCTACCTTCATCAACTTGCGAAACAATATTTTTATCCCAAGAATCAGCCACTTTTTCAATGGTGACCGTGTCACATGAATTGTCACAAAGTTTTTCGGTTTCAAGCTCAACACCAAAGTGTTTGTCGAAGTCATGTACAAGTGGGACCCGTGGCTGTGAATCTGACCCCGCATCAATTGGATGTTCTCCATTTGAATGTTTCTTTTCATTTTGCACATCAGGTGAGTTAGTAACATGTTGCTGCACTTTAGACCCTTGAGACATGTTTTTGTTTTTCGATAGAGACTCTATCAATTCATTTGCAGCTCGAATAGCAGAAGCATAAGAACAGGCAGGTTGTGCATCAGTGGTAGACTCGACAGCTCGTAACTTCCCCATAGGATCCAAACCAGTAACAACGAACAAGGGAGTACATGGCGTTGTTTTCTCGAACACGGGATTTGTGTTCCAATTATTTTGCTCGACACTTGTATCCTTCTCATCATGCAAGGTGACATTTGTATCCTTCAAGTCAGCCGCCGGACCAGTGGTGGCCAGTGGTGGCTGAACAGTAGCAGCCCCTAAATTAGGGTTTTCGGTGAACTTTTTGACCAACAAAGAATCCATGGTTGCAATCTGTGATTCATCAATTAATCCCAGCCCTTCGCTAATCAAATTTGCACTAACAATCTGATCGGATGTTTGCCCAGAAGTGGCCGGAAAAGAAGCAGCAGCGGCAGGAATCAAATTAGGGTTTTCTGAAGTGGTTTCAGCAGCTCCAACCCCAAGATCGATCGACTGAGCTTTCTTTTTCAGATCTGAATCATCCCCATTCACAATTAAATTCTCCCCAGCATTTAATCGATCATTTGCGGCCGGAATTAAAGGTGGCAGAGTGGTGTATTGCGGCGGCAGAAGATCAGGACGCGGCGGCGGCATGGTTGCTGTATCAATTCGGTCCAGATTCGAAACAATAGGATTCTTATCATTGGAATTCGATCGAGAGGAAGAAGATCTAAGATTATATATTGATTGTACTTCAAGAACTTCTTCATCGGTTCTCTCCTTTTTTCCTTTCTTTTTTCGTGATTTTGGCATGATATGTTACATGGATTAGAAGGTAATTTAACAAAGAATAAGATGGAATCGAAAAGAAATCAAAATCCGGCCAAAAAATAGCCGGAATTAGGCCAAAAGTGGCTGGCAGCCTTGGTGGGTAAATCGCCCCTACTATAGAAAGAAAAGTTTATGGTTAGCTATCCGTACTAATTTTTAACCAAAATGTAAGTCCCAACTCAATAGATGGTACTACCTGAAGACACCTCAATGTCAATGGTGGAGTTACTTTGCAATATAAGCGCTGAACTGGAGACGACCAGTTGCAGTGAGTATATACCAAGTTCTTGGATAGATTACTTATTTAAGTGATAATAAGTAAAAGACAATGCAATAATAGAAAGTACTTGTAAAGTAAATTGATGAGACAATATGTATTTTTCAAGTGTAATTTATTTATTAACTTTAAATAAATTACAAGGTTGTTGCGGAACCAAGATAATACAAATATGTAAATATTCTAACAACCTATGAAATAAAATTGATCTACACTTGGAAATTCTCTTGACAATCGAAATACTTAAAGTTGTGAAATGTTCCTTTTTGCGATTGAGAGAATATTGCACAAGTTCACCAAGAATATTGCAGGTTTGCAAAGTGTAATTTCTTGTTGTGCAAAGACCTTTATTTATAGGCAAAGTTGACATTGGGATGTCAACTTTGGCCGTACAAATATGGTTGAGAACATTTAAGGAATAGCATTTAATTCCTTAAAATGTTGTGTAAAGTTACAGAATAAAGTAACTTTTCTCAACCTGCTTTATGTACCTTTTGTACTTTATACATAGATAAATCCTTTTATCCGTGTACTAGCACATAAAGCATAAAGGTCAATTCCTCGTAATCAGTGTAAAGCTTTGTAAGAGCTTTCCACTGATGGTCTCCAGTTTGTAACTGAGTAGAATGTCAACTGGGCCTCGCTGCCATTGTCATTCTCTATCTTCCACTTGTTGTCTTCGACTTCAACTGGAATGATTCTTCAACTGGTCAGTTCTCAACTGGAGGAAGTCTTCAGTTGCGTTAACTGTACGCTGCAACTGGACTTCAATATATTTCTGGACAAATCTTCTTAGTCTCCAGGTGCAACTGGAGACTGTCCAGTTTCAGCGAAACTGGTCCTAACAAATTCCCCATATTTGTCCTGAAATATTGCCAAATCTTTTTCAGTTCTTGTATCTATACAAGTATGAACTGGAAGGACTTGTTCGATTAAACCTATCTAAATTTTCAAGGCATTTTTATAGATCAATAAATGCCTTGGGTTTTTCTTTTGAGTTTGTTAGATTTAATCTATTATCTACCTTGTGGTTACAAGCTGGCAACTTCATTTATACAAGGAAATGAAATTTACATAAGTTACAGAATGTAAACAAAAATACAAGTAGATAAACTGGAAGGAAAACTTAATCAGATGGCCCTTCGCCAGTTCTCCTTCTCTTTGACACTGAAGAGATAGGACGAGAGTATTCAGGATCAATGTTCAACTTCAGCTCCAGATTCTCTTTGTGTTGAATCTTGCCCTTCAAGAAGTTGACCCATGCTTTCTCAAACCTATTCTTTTGTGCCTTTTCTTCGAAAAAGTTTACCATTTCCACCCATTCCGAGAACCCAAATTGCATCACACCAGGATTGTCAGTTTTAACTAGTGGCCCTCTAGCATAATTGACTTCAACATGAAAGTACTTGGTGCCTGGCTTAATTGTTACAAAAACACCATTGATTGCCCCACTGTGCCTTCTGGTTGCCATGATCTGGGAATAATAGCTTCTAGCTTCAGATTCATCTGAGATTTTAATAGTCCCAGCTCCAGCAGCCTGCACAGCAACCTTGATGTCATCATTTGAGACTTCGCCAGTTGGTTCAAGGAAGGTACTAAGATCAGCATCTCTGCGCAGTGGTTTTCTTGGTTGAGGGTTCCTTCTGGGTGGATTCAAGACCCTTTTCACAACCTTCTTAACATTTTCAATTCTTTTCAGAATCCCACTGGCCCTATTTTCTTTTGCCTTCTCCACTGATATATTCAAATTTCTGGCATCATGCTCAGCTTCATCATCAGGATAGTGTCTGTCTAATTCAATATCAAGCATTTCTTTCAACATGCCCACTATCCTGGCATCATCTTTCACTCTTGCATATTCCTCCTTAGTGATTCCCAAAAGATGAGCATCACTAATATCAAGCAGTTTGATCTTAGCAAGATGTTCTCTGGCTTCAGCTCGGTTTGCTTGTTTCATTTTCTTTCTTTCTTTTATTTGATCTCCAAGCCTTGCCAATCGTTTGCTATCACTTTCTGAAACTGGAGGAAACAAGTCAACATTGCCAGTTTCTAATAATGGTACATCAGTGGTCGGCTGGGCAGATTCATCAGATGCTAATCCTTTACCCTTATCCACATTCCCCCTATCAATCACATCTACATTCTCTTCAACCCTTTGCTCACCAGTTTCAGTATTGGTGGCCACAACCATTTCTCTACCAATTGGACTTCCAGATGGAGCACTTCCAGATGCAATTGGTGCAAGGACTGCACTTCTTTCCCCCTTGGCAGCATCTAGACCTGCCCTTATAACTTCCCATTCAGAAGGGTGAGATGGCAACCGGTCAAGAGGCTGCCATGATTGTATGTCCTTGCATTCTTTAAATATTCCACACATCATCCTGAAAGACCTCCACAGATGGTTGGTCTCTTTAGACTGGGTCAGAACATTTGCAGCAACCTGTTGCTGACCAGTCTTCAGTTCATTCAAAGTCTTAGAGTCTTCATCCAGACCAGAAACCACCTTGTCCTTAACCTCTTCATCCTTTTTTCTTCAAATTATCTACTTCAGTTGTCAGTTTGTCAATAGACTGAGAGTGAAGTGATACCTGGGTGTTTAAGTTATCAATGTTGCCCCTCAACTGGTTGATCTCATTAGTGAGTGGGGCCAGATCAACCTGAGGAGTGGCCAGCTTGGTGATCTCAGCTATCACCTTTTCAATTAATTGTGTTTCTCTAGAACCCAGCGTATCATCAATTTTCTGACCAACTGAAGTCATCAACTGTTGCCCAAGCTCAGTCACATTCAACCCAGGTTTTTCAACTAAATCCTTAACCTGTTTTTCAATCTCCCTTAAATCAACTTCAGATCTTCTAACAGTATTACCCAGCAAATTTGAGATTGAGGTTGTGACTTTGGTCTGAGTAAGGTCAAAGGCTTCTTTCAAAGAAGTAGCCAGATTGTTGCAGCCAGTGACCAACTCATTGAGCTTCTTTAACACCAAGTCTTCATTGGTTGAAAACTTGTTAATCCCCAGATCAACCACTTTAATATTGGTCAAATGATCCTTGTGGTATCTGGAGAAAGACTTAGTGTTTTTGTCACGTGTCTTTTGAATATACTCCACCCTGGTAAGAAGATTTTGGATATCGGCTTGGAAAGACACAAATTGACTGTCCAGTGACGGAGGGGAAGGTGTCACTGGACCAGCAGCAGTTACCACTGGAGTAACTGGAGGAGGCAAATTGAGAGAAGCCTCCCCAGTTGACGTCGCAGCAGTCGAGGGAGTGATAATAGGAGTGGTAGAAGAAGAAGGAACAGAAGTAACAATGTGTTGATCATGCTAAGAATGCTCAGGTGTGATCAACGGCGGCGGTGGTGGTGGCATTTCTCGAAGGAGTGAGAACTGCCCAGATGGTGATGGTGTCATACGTCTGTTTCCAGATATATAGCTATAAGTGGGAAATGGATTTTCAGTAAGCTCAGTTTCTTGGGATGGTAAAATTGAAATTGAAGTATCTGGAGGCAAGACATGAGATGAAGGGTTTTGATCTTGTACAGAAGAATCAAAAATCTCAATGTCTGAGGCAGTACCTTCCGAATCCGAAGACTCAATAAGGATTTCCTCGTCATTAACACTCGTGTCCAGATCCATGAATGTAACTGAGGGCTGACCAGATGGGTCAGTCTCCAGATGACCTTCTCCAGTTTCCTGGAAGGTTGCATCTGTTGGAGGATCAGTTACCGAGGTAACTTCACCAGGGATAGAGGTCACTGGGGTTGTCTCAGTTATAATTGCTCTATCCACAATCATAACATCATCAGCCGCAGAGGTTGGAACCTCAGTCTCCAGCTGTGACTGGCGAAAGACGTCGTCAGTTCGTGCAATAGAAGTGTCAGAAGATAGGCCGTGGACACTTTGTGCAGACTCAAACTCTAATCTGGGTTGGGGTAGCCCAGTTTCATCTTCACCACCCTCTCCTACAGAAAATGAGAGGGTGGCTGCTTGCGGTTGTCCCATTTGACTTTCTCCAGGTTCCTGTTGGGAGGAAACTGGAGGGCTGGATGGGTTTCTACTGTCAATGGCAAGTGCTGACTGAGTCCTAGGGCGACGTGTTCTTCTTGCCTTTGGAACACCTGAAGGACCTGTTGGGAGGTCTCCAAGGTAAATGGTTTCAGGGACAGACACGCTGGAGCTGGAGAGGTTAGACTGTTGCCCGGGTTCGGCAATGGTCACAATTCCAGCAGACGAACCGGTGGGTCCCTCATTATTTTGAGGCCCGCCCAGTTGTCTTTCCGACTCACCTTGGACTGGTGCATCGGTTTTAGAGAATGCCACCAACATTCTCTGAGGGATCTCAACCTCCCCATCGACAGATGTTAGGGAGTCGAGATTCCTCAGCAACTCTGGGACAGTGTACAGTGATAAAGTATTGTGATATTCCTCACTGCCCAGAAGTTGAAGGAAACAGAGTGACAAATACCTGGAGAAGGGGATGCATAGTCCCCTGGAGCCCTTCAGTTTGATCACCAGGCTTCTGAACAAAATATCAGCAAAGTCCACTCTGAGTCCATTCCACAAGCAGTAAGCCATCTCTGCTTGTGTGGAGTTGATTTGGTCCAATCCACCAGAACTCCCACCCATACTTTCAACAAGGTGAATAAAGAAGTACCTCCAGGATGGTGAGAGGCCCTTCATAGTCATAGCACCTTTTACTTTCAATACCCCATTCTCCAAGCACTCCTTATTTCCCATATCCAGGAGTACTTGGCGAAAATTGATGTTTTGGGATATCACAACTGGAGATTCACCCTCTCTCCAGTAGTTGAGGTGCAGAGCATCCCTCAACGTTTTTGCTGTAATGGCACACTGGACTGATCCATCTTTAAGGGTGAAAGAGATAGATGAACAGTCTTCTGATAATTCTGTTGTGTACCAAAACTCACACAAGTACTCATGGTACAACTTGCGTGGGTTGAGAGAAAAAGACTCGCCAAGGGGAGAATCACGAAGAAAAGCTTGGATTCTCCCGATTAAAGTATTGGAGGCTTGAGTCCCTCTCAAACTGGCCATTGGATTGTTCGGATTTAATTTAATTGATGTGGGATTTGAAGGGGCACCACTGGCTCGTTTGACATTATTCGATGGATTATAAGGGACTGTAAGCAGATTTACATCCCTACTTCTTGATTTAGGTGCCATTTTCTAAAGATATGAATATGAAACTGAGAATTTGGGAATTAGGGTTTTGATTGATGAAGCAGAAAAAGAAATGAAGAGTTTGATGATGATTGGAAGTAAATGAAAGAATGTAAAGGGAAGTAAATGTGATCGGAGTAAATAAGGGTATTTATAAGGAAATCATGATCCCAATGAAATACCAAAAATTATATTTTATTATCAAAAATCAATTTTGTAGATATTTTTACAAAAGAAGTTTGAATTTTGAACCAAAAATATAATTCACCGTGTCAGCATTAAATGCTACGACGGCTTAACTTACCCACGCGCCCACTAATTTTCATTTTCCCAATAAAAACGGTTGTCTTTTACAAAAATGACTTTAAACACGTCATATGACGATATTGAGTGGGTTGAAACACTCGAGTACCATCACGTGTTACAAGTATTGACCAAGTATTTTCCAACGTTATGAAAATTAAGACAAGACTGAACCTGTACACTTGAGGATTAATCCAGTGCCAGTTTCCAACTGGAGAGTTCTCTAGTTGCCATTTTCAAACAAAAAGAATTTTAGTCAGAAAATGATTTTGAGTCTTTCCCCCTAAAATGATGATCCAGAAATCGATTAGTGCCAGGATAGTATCACAAAGGCGTTCGATAGCCTGGCGAGCAAAGATTATCTGGACCTCCTCAACTGGAGAACTTCATCAGTGTCACTGACGCGTTCATAACAAAAATCTCCAGTTTTAAGGATTTAACATTCCCAGTTCGCTGATGAGATTTTTAAAGGTTTTCTCATCAAGAGGTTTTGTAAAAACATCAGCGAGCTATTTTTCAGTGGGGGTGAAATGTATTTCAATGTCTCCTTTCATAACATGATCACGAATGAAATGATACCTGATGTCAATATGCTTTGTCTTGGAGCGCATCACTGGGTTGTGAGATATAGCAATTGCACTGGTGTTGTCACAAAAGATTGGGGTCCTTGTATACTTTTGACCATAATCTAGTAACTGGTTCTTGATCTAGAGAATCTGGGCACAGCAACTGGCCGCAGAAATGTACTCTGCCTCAGCAGTGGACATAAAGACTGACGTCTGCTTCTTGCTGGTCCAACTTACCAGTTTTCCTCCAAGGAAATGACAACCACCAGTTGTTGATTTTCTATCTATCTTACAACCTGCATGATCTGAATCTGAATAACCCATTAGATCTAATCCTGAGCCTTTGGGGTACCAAAGACCAAGGCTAGGACACGCTTTCAGGTATCTGAAGATACGCTTAACAGCGTGTAAATGTGATTCTTTAGGGTTAGCCTGAAATCTGGCACATAGACATGTTGCAAACATTATATCTGGTCGACTGGCAGTTAAATACATCAGTGAACCAACCATACCACGATATTCAGTGGTGTTCACTTGTTTGCCAGTTGGATCAGAGTCCAAATTTAAAGGTGCTGCAATAGGTGTGTTTTTTGATGGGATTGAATCATATTTGTATTTTCTTAACAAATCTCTGACATATTTTTCTTGGTTTATAAATATTCCATATTCAGTTTGCTTAATCTAAAGACCTAAGAAAAATGTAAATTCTCCCATTAAACTCATTTCATACTCAGATGACATGATTTTAGAAAACCTTTTACACATTGCATCATCAGTTGAACCAAATATAATGTTATCAACATAAATTTGTACCAATAAGATTTTACCTTTTTCTTTCAAGATAAATAAGGTATTATCTATTGCACCTCTTTGAAAGCCATTTTTAAGAAGATGTTTAGTTAAAGTATCATACCAGGCTCTTGGGGCTTGTCTAAGACCATACAAAGCTTTGTTCAGTCTATAGACCCAGTGAGGATGCTTCTCATTGATGAAGCCTAGAGTCTGCTTAACATACACTTCTTCTTCCAATGTTCCATTAAGGAACGCACTTTTGACATCCATCTGGAAGACTTTAAACTGCAGATGGGCTGCATAAGCCAAAAATATTCTGATGGCTTCAAGTCTTGCAACTGGAGCAAACGTTTCATCAAAATCAACGCCCTCTGCATGACAATAACCCTGGGCAACTAATCTGGCCTTGTTTCTTACAACATTGCCATCTTCATCCATCTTGTTTCGGTAGACCCATGTACCAATGGGCTCCTTCTTTAACCCTGGTGGACAAGGAACAAGTTCCCACACATTATTCCTTTCAAACTGGATGAGCTCTACTTGCATAGCTTCCACCCAGCTCGGGTCTGCCATAGCCTCGTCAATCTTCTTCGGTTCAATCAGTGATAAGAAGGTGACGTTTAAGCATTACTCACTGGTGGCTCTTGTAGTCTGAACCCCACTACTTGGATCTCCCACAATCTGTTCAATTGGATGTGCTCGAGTCCATTTAGTGTATTGACTAGGCTGGTGTAATACAATATCAGTGCAAGTCACCTGACGATCTTCTTCAGTTGCAGCAGCTTCTGGAGGATCAGTCCAAACTACTTCTACATCCTCATCAGAGTCAATGAGGTCACGATTTGCATCATGAAATTCTTCATTAAAAGGCATTTATTGAAGAACTGGAGAAGTTGGAGTTTGAACTGGAGCTGATATTGGAGTGGCACGTACATCAGATCCAATCACCAATTTTTGTGGTAAGTCGAAATTGATGGAGGGATAAAATGAAGTGTCACTGGTGGTGCTCTTCTTCTTAACTGGTTCCAATTGAATGTAACTGGAAACATCTTTTGGTGAAACAACTTACTGATGAACTTGGTCAGTTTCACCAAAATTTATTGGAACGACTGGAGAAATATCAAGGCTTGGTCGCTTGTTGATTGCATCAGTTGATTTGTCAAATGTAACATGAATTGTCTCGTGAACCTTTTGGAGTCTATAATTATAAACTCTAAAGGCCTTTCGAATATCTGAATAACCTAAAAATACACCTTCATCAGCTTTTGCATCAAACTTTCCAAGCTGACTGGAATCGTTTAAAATATAAATTGGACAACCAAATACATGAAAATATCCAATATTTGGTTTACGATTCCTGAGTACTTCATAGGCAGTCTTCTTATGTCTCTTGATGTAGACTGACCGGTTTTGGGTGTGACAAGCAGTTGCAACTGCTTCAGCCCAGAAACTGGTGGGAAGACCTGATTCAGATAGCATAGTTCTGGCTGCTTCTATCAGTGTGCGATACTTTCTTTCCACAACTCCATTCTGCTCTGCAGAGTGTGCTGATGAGAAGTTTTGAGAGATGCCAGTGTCATTGCAAAATGTTTCAAGTACCTTATTTTGAAATTCAGTACCATTATCACTTCGCAACTGACAGACTTTTCGAGTATACTTGAGTTTAATTCTTTTGATGAGAGAGATATTTCAGCAGGTGCATCACTTTTGGATCTGAGAAATACCACCCAACAATATCAGGTGAATTCATCGACCACAACTAGAGTGTACTTCTTTCCAGCTCTAGTTTGAACATTCACTGGACCAAAGAGATCCATATGAAGCATATGAAGAGGTTCAGTGATGCTAAAGTTTTGCCTTGTTTTGAAACTGGCCCTCTTCTGCTTGCCCATCTCACACCCTGGACATGGCTTTTCTTTATTGAAAGAAATCTGTGGTATCCCATCAACCAGTTGTTTGCGAGACAACTTGTTAATATTTTTGAAATTAAGATGGGATAATCTTTTATGCCACACCCAGTTGGTGTCCTCATCAGCCTTGGTATAGAAGCACTGCTCTTTTGAAGCTGGTTCCATATCCATGATGTACACATTTCCTTTTCTTGGTGCAACCATCACCACTTTCCAATCCTTGTTAAATATGGTGTCTTGAGCAATATCGAACAAAACTCTGTAGCCATCATCACAGAGTTGGCTGACACTGATCAGGTTGTATTTCAAACCATTCACAAATGCAACTCTCTTGAATTCGACCTGTCCGTTATTGAGCACACCATATCCTTCAGTCTTTCCACTTTGATCATTACCAAACGTCACTGCCGGTCCATCTTGGACAGTGAACTCTTCAAGCAGGGGCTTACATCCGGTCATAGTCCGGCCAGCTGCGCTGTCCAGATACCAGGTGTTCTTCTTTCGATCGCCCTGCACACCCACAAAAATCATCAATTATTTTTGTGAACCCATCTTTTCTTGATGGGTTCACTGGACTTCTCTACAGAAGTCTCAGTTGATTGTTGTGGTGGTAAAATGAAGACTACATCTGGATCTTTTTCACCAGATACCAGGTGTTCTTCTTTCGATCGCCCTGCACACCCACAAAAATCATCAATTATTTTTGTGAACCCATCTTTTCTTGATGGGTTCACTGGACTTCTCTACAGAAGTCTCAGTTGATTGTTGTGGTGGTAAAATGAAGACTACATCTGGATCTTTTTCACCAGATCCAGGTGCAAGAGTAAAAACGATTGGTATTTGATACCTGCTCCCCTTTTTCTTATCAGATTTAGTTCCAGATGGAACATTTTTTTGTTTTGGTTTAGAAGGGGGTTTAATATTTTGTTTTTCAACTGGAGGTGATGAACCTCCTTCCAGATTTTTAATCCGGGCAGTACAACTCTGAACCTGTCTAGACAAAAGTTGGAGTTGACTTTCCAGTTTAAACAAAATATTGTTTTCATCAGGCTGCTGAACCTTGGACCTTGGTTCAGCAGGAGTTTTAGTCTTTTGGGTCTTGGGCTCCTTAGACTTCTGAGGTAAAGGCTTGTTACCAGTGGCCTTTTTAACTGGAGCACTAGCCTGATTGGCTCCAGGTTTGACCTCAATGGGGGTGGTCTCAGTGGGTTCAGTTTTGATAATCTCAGGTTGATCATATGGAGTTTCAACCCTAAGAGCTGGAGGCAATGCATGAAGATCTGGTATGAGAGCTGCCATTTCAAGATCTCCAGATTTCCATGCATTTTTCTGGGCATCAATTGTTCTAGAAAATGCATCATAATTCTTTCCAGATGCTTTTACCCATGACTTGATAATCAATTGTTCTTTTTCAAGATCAGAAACTAATTTTTCATTTTCAAATTCTAAAGCCTCAATTTTCAAAACTGACTCCTTGAGAGCCAACTGGACACTTTGTAAATCATTTAATTGTGGTTTAACATTGTTTAGTTCAATTAAGATAGTATCCAGATATCTTTCACTATCTGCTCTAACAGTTTCCACAAAAACCAAATCACCACTTAATGATTCAGCAAGGTCCAGTTTCAGTTCTGGGTCAACCTGGTTGTCATAATCACATACCTTTTTTAAAATGATGTTCACCTATCTTCCAGTGATGACATCTTCCTTTGCCACATGCTGCTGTTGATCTTCCAAGGCCATGAAACACATGTCCCTTTCCTCTTCATCATCAACTGATGAGTCATCAGAGTACTCCCATTTTCCCTCAGTTTGTGCCATCAAGCACTGATCCTTTTCTTTTTCCATGGACAGGAGGGCAATCTGGGCCTTAAGCTTCTTATATTTAGCTTTATAGCTATCATCAGGCCGATTGAAATTTGGGACAGAGGGACCAGTTTGGTTGTTCAACTGACTAGATCTGCATTCCTTCATAAAATGACCATTCTTACCGCATTTATAGCAGGTAAGATTAATGAGGCTAGAAAACCTGGTGTAAGTACCAGTTAGACTTTCATTGGGAAGAGCAAAGAAGGATTCATACTTCTTGTTCAAGAAAACCTTTCTGGTGACAATGGTGTCATCACCTCCTTCAAACTGAATGACTAATTCATCCCACATTGACTTGGCACTGGGGAACAACACAAGTGTTGGAATTAAGTCTTCAGGGACAGCTCCAAGGATCATGTTCTTGAGTCTGGTTTCCAGATCTACAAGTCTACGATCCTCATCAGACCAGTGGTATTCGAGCTTTTCTCTGGAACCTCTTCTTCCAGTTGGATCTAGAAGAGGACTTACCCCAAGAGACATGGGTATATACGGTCCATCCTTAAGGATTTTCAGCATATATCTCTCTATCCCACCAAAATGCAAGAGCATTCTGGCCTTCCATGTACCGAAGGTCTCATTGTTTCCATCAAATTTGGGAACAGGAGTGTTAGAATAATGTACATGGACATGGTTTGGGGCAGTATGAGGAGGAGGGTTAATATTAACATTTTGAACATGTGGTGTATTAACATTCAGAGGGTTTTCACCTTGACCAGAACCATCTCCACCTTCAGTAGTAGTCATCTAAGCAGATCTAGGCAAGTATTTTAGCCTTCTGCTCTGATACCACTTGTAAGTCCCAACTCAATAGATGGTACTACCTGAAGACACCTCAACGTCGATGGTGGAGTTACTTTGCAATATAACAGCTGAACTGGAGACGACCAGTTGCAGTGAGTATATACCAAGTTCTTGGATAGATTACTTATTTAAGTGACAATAAGTAAAAGACAATGCAATAATAGAAAGTACTTGTAAAGTAAATTGATGAGACAATATGTATTTTTCAAGTGTAATTTATTTATTAACTTTAAATAAATTACAAGGTTGTTGCGGAACCAAGATAATACAAATATGTAAATATCCTAACAACCTATGAAATACAATTGATCTACACTTGGAAATTCTCTTGACAATCGAAACACTTAAAGTTGTGAAATGTTCCTTTTTGCGATTGAGAGAATATTGCACAAGTTCACCAAGAATATTGCAGGTTTGTAAAGTGTAATTTCTTGTTGTGCAAAGACCTTTATTTATAGGCAAAGTTGACATTGGGATGTCAACTTTGGCCGTACAAATATGGTTGAGAACATTTAAGGAATAGCATTTAATTCCTTAAAATGTTGTGTAAAGTTACAGAATAAAGTAACTTTTCTCAACCTGCTTTATGTACCTTTTGTACTTTATACATAGATAAATCATTTTATCCGTGTACTAGCACATAAAGCATAAAGGTCAATTTCTCGTAATCAGTGTAAAGCTTTGTAAGAGCTTTCCACTGATGGTCTCCAGTTTGTAACTGAGTAGAATGTCAACTGGGCCTCGCTGCCATTGTCATTCTCTATCTTCCACTTGTTGTCTTCGACTTCAACTGGAATGATTCTTCAACTGGTCAGTTCTCAACTGGAGGAAGTCTTCAGTTGCGTTAACTGTACGCTGCAACTGGACTTCAATATATTTCTGGACAAATCTTCTTAGTCTCCAGGTGCAACTGGAGACTGTCCAGTTTCAGCGAAACTGGTCCTAACACAAAAATCTAACAAAGTTGGGGAAATAGTGTTTCATGGGAGTGAAGCTAACCCGAAATTACATGTTTTGATCAGCTAGATCCATCCCTGTGAGTTGTGACCTCTAACTGTATGAACCCACTATGTTTAAGAAACCATATTACCTTCCAAGCATCATAAAACTCAGCAAATGGAGTCTTTGTATTTAAAACCCGCTCTTACCTTATGCAGCATAGGACTCTACTCCATGAACACTTTCTGCAACAATTATGCTTCTAACACTCATTGTCTATTGGGGATCAAAGAAATCATCTATCTCACCTTCTCCAAATTTAAAACAGTAAAATATATAGTAAAATTTACTCTCCATTAGAGGAAGCATCACAACGAACAACAAAAGATTAAGAGTACTTGCCACCAAAGTTATCATCAACTCAAGTATTGGACAAAACATCTTTAAACCTGCTCTTCAACTTCAACTGTCATATGATTACAAAAATGACATATTTATAAGAAATTCAGTGAGCAACAAACCATTTGCTTCCTTAATGTAGAAGGTTTCGGATTCCATTCTAAATTTGCACCAGCCTAATGAGCAATGCTAAAAGATCATTTGGCAAACCTTACCTTTGCATATATTCACATTTTATGCATCTATTTATAATATACTAAAAAGCTATACAAATGTACAAGTACCTTATGCATAGAATGTACAAGTTCTCATAGCACATAATAATTTTTACCATTTTTCATTTTAACCCCCTAAACTTTCTATCTTTTAACTTTTGCACACATCAAAGTTTTCGTTTTTATTTTCTTGACACTAAATTTTTGGGTTATCATGTTTTCATCAAATAACTTTCACATGGTTACGATTTTACTTTTAAACATTTGGTTTTGACTATTTTTATCCGTCTTTTTATATATATAACATTTTTAATATACTAAAAAACTATACAAATGTACAAGTACCTTATGCATAGAATGTACAAGTTCTCATAGCACATAATAATTTTTATCATTTTTCATTTTAACCCCCTAAACTTTCTATCTTTTAACTTTTGCCACACATCAAAGTTTTCGTTTTTATTTTCTTGACACTAAATTTTTGGGTTATCATGTTTTCATCAAATAACTTTCACATGGTTACGATTTTACTTTTAAACATTTGGTTTTGACTATTTTTATCCGTCTTTTTATATATATAACATTTTTAATATATAATAACTTTCATTATCGTTACGTCTTACACTCATGTAACATTTAAAGCATTAATATACTTATTGTTTATGTTTTTATACAAAAAGTTTATACAAATTTACAAGTCCTTTATGCCTGAAATGTACACGTCCTTATAGCATATAATAATTTTTACCATTTTTTTCTATCTTTTAACTTTTGCCTGCATCAAAGTTTTCATTTTCGTGACACTAAACTTTTGGATTTTCATCAGACAACTTTCACACAGTTACGGATTTACTTTTAAACATTTGGTTTTGAATATTTTCATCTGTATTTTTATATAAATGACGTTTTTAATATATAATAACTTTTATCATCATTACGTCTTACGTTTATATAACATTTAAAACATTAATATAGTTATTGTTTATGTTTTTATACATCTTATTACTCTTTTACATTTTTTATTGTTATTGCTACATGTTTAATTATCTTTTTAAAATTTTGAGTTCGAATATTTGACATAAATTTGGGTCCAAAACTTTATCGTATAAAAATCGTACTCCGCGCCAACGCACAGATACAATAACTAGTTGTTACTAAGGGGGGAGGTTATACAAGAAAGTATAACACTATACACTTGAGATGGGATAAATAAAGTGATAAACTATACACTTGAGATGATGTCGATCCATTTTCTTTTAAGCATTTTTATCTATTTATATTATACATAACTCAGACTGTCCATTTACAAACAAATGGGTCAAAAGTGCCATGTCCAACTTAGATAGTTTCGAGTGTTTGGTGCACCGTCCAATCAGTTATTACTCCACCACCCTTTCTATCACCGGGATCAATGTAAGGGATACATTACAAAATGGACAATAAATATTTTTGTATGCAAAAGCAAAGACATACCTCTCTGAAGGAGAAAACCTCTTGCACCACATCCTTTTTGCGTACTCTATATCATCACAGATCAGAATGTTGTCAAAGACAGCAGCGGCTTTCAACTGCATCAGTTAAACAATCGTTCAAGTTATTATAAAAAAAAACTATAAAAATGGTTGTTATGTGTAAGAATATGCATCCTTGACTGAGTTATGATAGGTGACCTTACATGTCAAACGTCAATGCCCACATATTTGATAGGCTCCCACATATAGATCAGGATCACCTTCAAATTCTGATTATATACAGAATTATATGTTAATATGCCTAATTTGAAAAATCCAATGTAGTGAAGTTGACAATTTGACCCAGTTAATTGTGAATCGGTTGATTCGGGTAATATTTCATCACAAACTGGTCAAACAGATAAAATAAAATATAAATATATGATAGCTTAGCTTAGAGATTAAACTGGACCAAAAGTCTCCTAGAGTTTTTTAAGCATAATACCTCCTAAATATTTACCAAAAAGTGAGATTAATATTTTTTTCTTACAAAAATATTTCAGGAAAACTCATCCAACCCGTATAAAAATCCACCTATTAAGAGCTACTCGTATTATCTAGCCCACCTAGTTTACCACGCTACTTAAAATAATCGTAGTAAAAAATAACACGCAGATTTATCCAAATTGTAGTACTTGGGTTATCAATCTAAGAGGTCCTCCATTTCTCTTTATAGTTTAGATTTTTAGTTTTATGTAGTAAAACATTATATATTTAAATTAATATATCTCTAGGATCATGGGTACACTGTTAAAAGATGGTTTTGGAATCACGTTGATGAACATATTTACAAATGACATGTCTTCAACTTCTTTCAACATGTCAAGTAACTAATCCACTGCAGTAACACTAATAAAAAATGCATTCTAGTAAAAGTAGATATAGTACTCAGCTTATATCCATATTGTATCGCTCTATGACAGCAACAAATTATTGTATGCAATTATGTGTAAAATTTGCCTACACTACATACATATAACACAAAACTGTCTCATCAACATTTTGACTAACTAAGCTCTATAGATCATCTTAAATCAATAGCTTTTAAAAGTTTGATGGGTTCAATAAAGAAAAAAATTAGAAATGAGACCCCAAATGATTACTTTTAAAAGCAATTACGCCTTTTATTGGGTTATATTCCCACCATGTATCAAACATCCGTCTCCTTGCAACGTAGGCAAGGAACATACAGCCTTCTTGGCGCTTTAATATGTGTAGCATAAATCAATATAAAAAGTAGAATGCGTGACATTTTAAGTTGCAAAGAAAGTACCTGACCAAGGAGAATTAGATTATTCTTAATTCTACTGAAAGTACCTGGACAATTTCTTTCAACTACAGCTTCTCGGCCAATCACGGGATCAATGAGCCCATTACTTGCATTTGCTGTTAAATCCACACAAAACTGATCTAAAACCTTCTTCCCTGAAAAACAAAATGCTAATTACACGTTACGATTTGTCTTAGAAATAGAGCAAATTATGTGGCATTAAAATTTGCCTACACTACATACATATAACACAAAACTGTCTCATCAACATTTTGACTAACTAAGCTCTATAGATCATCTTAAATCAATAGCTTTTAAAAGTTTGATGGGTTCAATAAAGAAAAAAATTAGAAATGAGACCCCAAATGATTACTTTTAAAAGCAATTACGCCTTTTATTGGGTTATATTCCCACCATGTATCAAACATCCGTCTCCTTGCAACGTAGGCAAGGAACATACAGCCTTCTTGGCGCTTTAATATGTGTAGCATAAATCAATATAAAAAGTAGAATGCGTGACATTTTAAGTTGCAAAGAAAGTACCTGACCAAGGAGAATTAGATTATTCTTAATTCTACTGAAAGTACCTGGACAATTTCTTTCAACTACAGCTTCTCGGCCAATCACGGGATCAATGAGCCCATTACTTGCATTTGCTGTTAAATCCACACAAAACTGATCTAAAACCTTCTTCCCTGAAAAACAAAATGCTAATTACACGTTACGATTTGTCTTAGAAATAGAGCAAATTATGTGGCATTGATTATTGTTGTGGTCGTGCGTTAATCACATTTTGATTAAATACTTATGATTAATTGCCAAATAGTTGTTGTAGAATCTCAAGGGATATGTTACCCATTTTAGCTTACTATTAAAAAATGGCTTTGCTACTACAAATTACGATCCTTTTTATCGTCAGCATTCGAAATGCTTTTAATCATAATTCAAGATTAAATAAACTGATATTGCTGCTATGAATTATAAAGTTACATTAAAACATAGTAGATGAAAAATATGTTAATTTATTCACCTCTTGGTGCTCAAAACCCATAAAACTTATATATAAATAAATATCAACAAAACCTGATCTATAACTCCAAAACCCAGATTTAAATAAAAAAATCAAAAGATTTTCATATCAGATCTAATCCATCCTCCAAAGATTTTCTCCCCCAAAGATTTTCACAAAGGCCTGATCTATAACCCAATTTATAATTTTCCAATGTTCACCTCCTACCTAAAATTATCAAATAAAAGAATAATGGTGATGCAAGTGGTGGATGAGAATATCAAAAATAAAAAGAAAATCACCAATTGGTGATGCAAGTGGTGGACGAGAAATAAACAAAATGATTGTGAATTCGTGATTACACTTTTGCACTTTCTTTCCTTTTTTTTTCCGGTAATCATTCCGACTAACGGGTTGTGGTGGTGGGTTTCTCCGACGGGTTGTGGTGGTGGGTTTCTCCTGCGTGTTACGGTGGTGGTTATGTATATGGTGGTAGCGGGTTACGGTGGCTGCTGTTTTCTTAACCTTTTTAATTACGGCCTTTAATCATCTTCAATTACGAGGGTTTGATTGCAAAAATTACGGTGGCTGTGGGTTTCTCCTGCTGTTTTCCACGCAGGCAACGGCGGTGCAGCCGCCGCCGTACTTCTATTACTATGAATCTGTTGCTGTTGCTATTATTATTACTATTACTATGAATATTATTATTATTCCCTAATAGAGCAGCCGCCGGAGGTAATTTATCTTCTGCGTTCACCAAAAAAAGGAGAAGAAAAGGCCAAAAAGGCTTTTTGCCTTTTGGCTGCTTGCAACCCACGAACACCACACCAGCACACCTAATTTTTGTGAGTTTTTTTATTTATTCTTTTGTGATAAGTGATGTAGGTTTTCACATGTGGGCTTCTCTTGTAACAACCCATATACGTTGAATCTGGTGCAGTGGAGATTATATATATAGATAGATTATTGGTTATGGATTTATGGGAACAAATGGTATATATAGATAATGATGAAGAGGTGATAAATGTGAAAGAGCAGAGAGATAAAATTGAAGATGAGGGGAAAGGTAATATTGAAGATCCAGATGTATATATCTTTTGGGGGAAGAAGATAAGAGGTAAAAAGACGAAAATACCCTCGTGTGCATTGCACATGGGGGGTTAACGGGGACCAATAAACGTCTGTTAGAGAGAGGGGTTTTCAATGAAACAAAAAGTCACCATAGGGTGATGTAATGATAAAAAAAAGTACAGGGGTAAAAATTGATAAAATGACAAACCACAGGGTGATGTAATGAAATTTTCTCATAAAATTACTAAAAGGGTGAAAATAAAGATATGAAATAAGACATATTGGTACAATTAGAATTAGAATAGACTTTGAAGAAATGTAAAACCTGGGGTTGGAAAACATTACCAATTTCAATGGCGACTTTTCATGTATAAGGAAGCTGAATCCAACGAAAGAGCCAGAACCTGTTGATAGAAGTTGAAAACAAATAAAATTTTGGGAATCAATAACTATTACATTATATAAACACCCGACTAAAATTGAAGCAACATCAAAAAAATTAAGCTATTTAAAAGATGATGAACACCTTAAGCAATATTAAAATATTGGGAAAATAAAACAATTACATTAAAACGGACGGTAATGAAAAAGATTAAGATTAAACTAACAAAACTAAATTAATTAATCAAACCAACAAAAAAAAAATACCCAATTACTAATTAACAAAAAGAAATGAAATTAATTTTTTCTATTCAAATATGTATGTACATTTGGTAAATACTTTTCAAAATACACTATTTTAGTAATTATATTTTCTAAAAACACTGGTTAATAACTCTTCAAATAGGTGTTACAACTTACAAGTAAAGGAATTGAATGATGATGAATGTAAAGCATTGAAGTGAGAATCTTTAAAGTCATAAACAGTCATGGAACAGTCATGGATTTTGGGTGTTATGTAGTATATTTAGAGATGTAGATTTAGAAAAGGGGAGGAGATCTATCATCAGCTGCTGTTACTTTCCTCTCACACCAAAGTTGTTATGGCTGTTCCATGACCGTTTATGACTTTAAAGATTCTCACTTCAATGTTTTACATTCATCATCATTCAATTCCTTTACTTGTAAGTTGTAACACCTATTTGAAGAGTTATTAACCAGAATAGTGTTTTTAGAAAATATAATTACTAAAATAGTGCTTTACAAAATGGTGTTTTTTTTAAAAATATTTATTAAAAGGATGTTTTGATAAATTTTGTATCATTTGACTAAGAACTCAACTTCTAAACCATTTTTTTTCTTTCTTGTTTGATTTTAATTGATTCTTATATATTCTAAATGGTATATATATTACAACCAAATAATGGGCAACCGAATACTTGTAAAAAAACACCAACTACAAACTGGATCAATAGGTTTATCTTTTTGGTCTAGCTCTCTCTATGATATCGGTGTAGTGTATTTGTCTGTACAAGGGACTGCTGTGCCATACTCTGCCGGGCCTCAAATATAGCATTGGAATAAAGTTGTGGCTATGCATTTCATCTAAAGAATGAAGCACACATGATATAATATTATAATATATACTAAATACTTAAAAATGGTGTTTTTATCCAACGATGTAAAGTTTTCTTTTAAACATTAATGCAAGCTGTATTTAGTTGACTATTTTTTGGTTTACGTAACCACTAAAAAGAGGATTTCACTTGCTGCATGATTTCCTCCCTTATTGCTTTTTTTTACACTTATGGTTAGAATCAGAAAGCCATATATACATACCATTTAGAATCTATAAGAATCAATTAAATTATAGTGAGAGAGAAAGAAAGGTGGTTCAGAAATAAAGTTTTTAGCCAAATGATACAAAACTAATAAGAACACTATTCTGGTAAATTTATTTTCTTAAAAACACCACTTTGGTAGATATTTTTAAAACTACACCATTTTGGTAATTATTTTTTCTAAAAACACCATTTTGGTTAATAACTCCCTATTTTAATACCAAAGATATCTCATGGATTGAATACCAAAAGCATGATGGGAATTGAATACGAAGCAACCCAAGATACCTCATAAATTGAAGATATCAAATTACTGCATAGCTATTGTATTTAGTTATTTACCACACAATTAAATCATAAATACCATAATCAATATGAAGCTTTAGAATTGATTGCAATTCTTACAACTTTAGATTATATATAAGATGAATGCATTTGGGTATTTTACGATTTTCTTTTTAAAAGTATTTTTATTTTTATATTATCTCTCTTTAAAGTGATGGGAATGAATGATAACGACACAACATATCATATACAACACATAAATATAAATCTACCAATATATATATAACAGAGTCCTATTATTAAACAAATAAGAACCCTTAGATGAATTCTATCTTTGATTTAGAACCATTAGATCAAATTTAATTGTTTCATCTTTATTAAATGACAATATTAATACTTATACTTTATATGATTAGTCAAAATATATCCCTCTTGTATATTTACTTTTAATGTATATTTACTTTTAATTTTAGAAAATTTACATAATCAAAATTTTGTTCCTAATGCATCGTAGCATGTTTAGTATCTATGTGATTTATATTTACCTTTTCTAAATAAATAAATAACGGATAAAATCTTTAATAACCATTTTAAAATCCGATGTGATTCGAAAACATATGCATACATGTAATATACTATTTTATTTTTATTTTAAAAATAGTAACTAATAACATAAAATCATATTATACATTATTTATATTATAGTATAATATGAAAATTCACAAAAGGTTTATGTAACACTCGTGACTTTTGACTGTGACTTTTGTGATTTGTATGTAATTTGGAGACTTGATGATATTTACGAGATTAATAACATGTCGAGTTATTGGCTTTATGTGTCTTAGCATAAAGTGTTCGATTAGACTTTTTACGCCAAGGATTTTGATTGGTTAATAGGTTGTTAAAGTGTTTTTATAATATATTGTGTCAAATACACGAGTATTTTATGACATTTTTAAAATAAGATGAATTGTTAAATATGTAAATATAAAAATAAAAAATGTGGGTAAAGTTAAATTAAAACAACATTATTCTAAAGTATTGAACGCATATATTGTATTTTATCTTTTGTAATTTTTTTGTAGACAATATTTGTTTATATTTTTTAATCTGACATTTGTTGTTTATCATCACCATACGATACTTTTCAATTTAACTCGAGATATCGCAAAGTAAAATTGTCTGTACTTAAAACTGGACACTGTAACTACAAATCAACTTTTGATAAAAAATAGTTCATAACAATTATATAAGCATTGTACCCTTTTTTTATTTAAAACAATGTATCAATTTGCTGTAAAAAATGAATTCTTAAACTCAAAGTTTATTAAATAAATATATCGATTGAAAAACAATAATTAAGATTCATAATCGAATTAACAGATAGAGTTTGAGATACAAATAAATAAAAATTAATATTAATTAGTGAATTACCAGTTGACTAAAATTAAAACAAAAGATTTATATATAATATGTAAAATATATAGATATATATATATATATATATATATATATATATATATATATATATATATATATATATATATATATATATATATATATATATA
>CM067171.1:58307905-58327905 GCA_034093135.1 Erigeron breviscapus | reverse complement strand
TTTTTTTTTTTTTTTTTTTTTTTTTTTTTTTTTTTTTTTTTTTTTTTTTTTTTTTTTTTTTTTTTTTTTTTTTTTTTTTTTTTTTTTTTTTTTTTTTTTTTTTTTTTTTTTTTTTTTTTTTTTTTTTTTTTTTTTTTTTTTTTTTTTTTTTTTTTTTTTTTTTTTTTTTTTTTTTTTTTTTTTTTTTTTTTTTTTTTTTTTTTTTTTTTTTTTTTTTTTTTTTTTTTTTTTTTTTTTTTTTTTTTTTTTTTTTTTTTTTTTTTTTTTTTTTTTTTTTTTTTTTTTTTTTTTTTTTTTTTTTTTTTTTTTTTTTTTTTTTTTTTTTTTTTTTTTTTTTTTTTTTTTTTTTTTTTTTTTTTTTTTTTTTTTTTTTTTTTTTTTTTTTTTTTTTTTTTTTTTTTTTTTTTTTTTTTTTTTTTTTTTTTTTTTTTTTTTTTTTTTTTTTTTTTTTTTTTTTTTTTTTTTTTTTTTTTTTTTTTTTTTTTTTTTTTTTTTTTTTTTTTTTTTTTTTTTTTTTTTTTTTTTTTTTTTTTTTTTTTTTTTTTTTTTTTTTTTTTTTTTTTTTTTTTTTTTTTTTTTTTTTGATTTTTTTTGTTTTTTTTTTCACAAGTTTTTTTTGTTGAAATTGTATGAAAAGAGGGATTTGTTGAAATCATAACTGGGTTTGGAATTTGAGACTGCTACTTGGTCAACGAAAAGGACATGGCCAGCTGGCATGTGACCGGAATGCAACATTTTTTATCCGGTGACTTACATGATTCGCTCAGTTTACCGGGTTATTTACATACAATGAACGACTAAAGTTTCTTCCATACAATAATACCGAAGACAAGTTACATACATACACAGATACTTTCCACAGTATTGTAAAATAACACTCTAAATCATGTTTAATAGTGTATGGCTAAAAAGAAAAGGTGTGCAGATAATCGACCGCTCATCAACAATCATGCTAACGTTAACTTGAGGTGATATCATCAAGCACTGATTAAACTCGTGTTGATTAGCAACTACGTTGATTAGTGACTACACTGATTAATTAGTAACCTATCTAACACGTAATTACTACATGTAATCGTTTGTATTTTGGAAATCATTATATATAGGACAGTTAACAAACGAGCTAGCTAGCTAGCTGAGAAAAATTAAAAATGTTCTTTGAGACGGACACAACTTTAAGACTTCTTTGCAAGCGCGCGTAGTAAAAAACAATGACTCTTTGTCTTGTTTTAAGATGAAATACGTGTAAAATATGCGCCAGAGAAAAATAAAGGGAAAAATATCTGTGTGTATGTAACTTGTCTTCAGCTACTATTGTAAGAAAAAAACTTTATTCGGTAACTTGTCTTCAGCTACTATTGTAAGAAAAAAACTTTATTCGGGTTCATTGTATGTAAACAATATGCTAAAATTGAATGAATCGTGTAATCAGTGACTTGCCATAAAGGTAGCCGGTTAACATCTAATTTATATTAACTTGATTGCTTACATGGCAGGCTTATGTGGCATAGTCAACGTTTTTATGGCAGCCAACATTCACATCAAAATTACAGTGTATATGAAATCAAAATTATTAAACAAACAAAGACACACACACTTATGAGTCCAGATAAACACACAAACATACAACCACGACCACCAAGATCGGATTGATTACGGGTTGTTTTGACGGAATTTTCGATGGCTGGATGGATGGGTTTCAATAACATCACTACCATGTACTTCCCCATCTAATCATCTATATATATATCTTTGATGGCCGGAATTTTTTCTGACCCCATGTTCTCCGCCTGCATCGTCGCCGCTATCTCCGCCTTACTCATCGACATCGGCTGTGAAATAACACAATTTGGGTGTGAAGAAGAATAGCATTTGAAACATACCACGGTGTTTTCTGGTGGGGTTTTGTCGAACACGCCGAGACTCCATGGGCAGAAACGTTGATTTTATCTCAGGTCATGAGTTCATCTTATCCGAGTTTGTAAGGAGGTTGTAATTTCCTTTTGGCTTCATGAAATAAATAAGAAATTATGTTACTTCAAGAAAAAAGGAATTCCATCGATAATTGCCATATTCCCAAATATCTAAAATATCACTTGTAACGGCTCATGATTTACATCTCGTAGTATAGAGTACGTGCAGAGTTTCACTCATTAAATATTTTGAATTGGTTTTTTTATTTATCAGGAAAAAGCTATAAATGGTGGAAATAAATATTAAACATGTGAAGCTAAGATTAAGAAACAACATGTAATTTATTCCTTAGATTATTAATTTTTTGCGTTCACACATGAACAAATTTTGATTACAAACTCATATGGGTGAATGTATATATATACAAATAATGTTGCATTTGTCCACACTAACTAAATATGTAGCGTGGACAAATGTGGCGTGTGTGACAAATTAAATATGAAACTCCACACTAAAAAGTATGAACTTTTAGAATACCACAATTTTAAGTGTGGATAAATTTCTACACACTTTTAGTTCTCCATATATTTAAACACATAAAAGCGTGACAAATTTTTTAATTTATTCAAGCTAATTAAAAGTGTGGACAAATGCAATATTATTTGTAGTGATACCATTAACGTGTGTATTCTAACTACTCACGCGTCTTAGAGGAAGCAATTATACATACCATTTTTATTTTATTTTTCCTTAACGACAAATCACTATATTATTCAAAAAAGAGATCAACTATCGCGCTAGTTGATCAAAAAGTACAGCAAATATTACAATTCTAGAAATACAAAGCATTACATATTTTAAAATCTTCTCGAAATTTTAACTAGCTAAGATTGAAAAAGGTTGAAAAAACTTGTACTAATTACAGTTGTCCGAGAAACAAGAAAAACCCAACAAAAAAACATGGTTGAGGTTTTAATCTTCTATGGGTGAACATTAAGTAATTATTATATTGATTATTAGACAAATTTAAAAACATTCAGTAAAAAGTTTAGATGAATTTTATTATGAAACCATGACTTATGTAAGGTGTATCAAATATATTACTACTTTCTTTTCTCTTAACTCTTTTCTAGGTCTATAAATTCTAGTAAGTTTGTGACGACACGTATGGTTTTGTATCTATAAATTGATAGTTTGCAACCTGTAACGTAAACGGAAAGTATCTACCGATAAACTAAAACAGGATTGTGACATCTTTTGATCGACATGTGTCGCTTTATTAAATCGTCATGTGTCTTTCTAAAATAATCCTACTTTTTAATAATATAAATAAATCTTAATTAATTAATTAATATATAGATTTAATTTTTAATACAATTAAAACTCTTATATTATTTATTAATATATATTTTAAATTTTAATACAATTAAACTCTTATGTTAAAAATAATATTAATCTATTGTACCTATAATTACCTATTTTCATCACCTATTTTATTTATACTAAAAATTTATAATTTATTATAAAATATAAAAATAAAACTTATTTATTCTAATCCATAAAATATGTTAATTTGATTAATAAATAATAACAATATATTTATGTCTCGAACTTATAATAATTTACTAGCCTAAAAAAGGTTGGAAATTTTAATAAGACATGAATGTTTACCATTATAAGATTAGATTTATCATTACCAAAATGAAAGTAATATTGAATTTAACCAATCTTAATCTTATCTTAATATATTGAATTTAACCAATCAAATCGCTCAATTTCATCAAATTGACTCGCTTATGTCATCATTTAATTTAATTATAAATTAAAAATCCTAATAATCATTATCTAAATATATTGATTATATTAATTTATCTTAATATTTGAATTTAACCAATCTTAACTTAATCTTAATCTTATCTTAATATATTAATTTAACAATCTTAATCTTAATCTTAATCTTAATCTTAATCTTAATCTTAATCTTATCTTAATATATTAATTTAACAATCTTAATATATACTAATCTATACTTATTATAAATTACAATCTTAATCTTAATCTTATCTTAATATATTGAATTTAACCAATTAGATTTATCATTACCAAAATGAAAGTAATATTGAATTTAACCAATCTTAATCTTATCTTAATATATTGAATTTAACCAATCAATCTAATCTTAATCTTATCTGAATATATTGAATTTAACCAATCTTAATCTTATCTTAATATATTGAATTTAACCAATCTTAATCTTATCTTAATATATTGAATTTAACCAATCTTAATCTAATTTATCTTAATTATTGAATTTACCAATCTTAATCTTAATCTTAATCTTAATCTTATCTTAATATATTAATTTAACCAATCTTAATCTTATCTTAATATATTGAATTTAACCAATCAATCTTAATTTATCTAATTATTGATTTAACAATCTTAATCTTAATCTTAATCTTAATCTTAATCTTAATCTTAATCTTAATCTTATCTTAATATATTGAATTTAACCAATCTTAATCTTATCTTAATATATTGAATTTAACCAATCTTAATTTAATTTATCTTAAAATTAATTTAATCAATCTTATCTTAATCTTAATCTTAATCTTAATCTTAATCTTATCTTAATATTTAATTTAACCAATCTTAATCTTAATCTTAATCTTAATCTTATCTTAATATATACTAAAAGGCAACAGACCTAATCTCAATTAATCTTAATTTAATTTAATTATATTCTTAATCAATCTTAATCTTAATCTTATCTTAATCTTAATCTTAATCTTAATCTTAATCTTATCTTAATATATGAATTTAACAATCTTAATTTATCTTAATATATTGAATTTAACCAATCTTAATCTTAATCTTAATCTTAATCTTAATCTTAATCTTAATCTTATCTTAATATATTAATTTAACATCTTAATCTTAATCTTAATCTTAATCTTAATCTTATCTTAATATATTGAATTTAACCAATCTTAATCTTATCTTAATATATTGAATTTAACCAATCTTAATTTATCTTAATATATTGAATTTAACCAATCTAATCCTTAATCTTAATCTTAATTTAATTTATTTAATATATTAATTTAACAATCTTATCTTAATCTTAATCTTAATCTTAATCTTAATCTTATCTTAATAATAATTTAACCAATCAAATCTTAATCTTAATCTTATCTTAATATACTTGAATTTAAATACCAATCTTAATTTAATTTATTTAATGAATTTACTACTCATCTTAATCTTAATCTTAATCTTAATCTTAATCTTATCTTAATATATAATTAAAATCTTAATCTTAATCTTAATCTTAATCTTAATCTTAATCTTAATCTTATCTTAATATATTAATTTAACAATCTTAACTATCTAATATATTGAATTAACCAATCAAACTCTCAATTTATCTAATATATTGAATACTCTTAATCTTAATCTTAATCTTATCTGAATATATTGAATTTAACCAATCTTAATCTTATCTTAATATATTGAATTTAACCAATCTTAATCTTAATCTTAATCTTAATCTTAATCTTAATCTTATCTTAATATATTGAATTTAACCAATCTTAATCTTATCTTAATATATTGAATTTAACCAATCTTAATTTATCTTAATATATTGAATTTAACCAATCTTAATTTATCTTAATTATTGAATTTAACCAATCAATCTTAATCTTAATCTTAATCTTAATCTTATCTTAATATATTGTTAATTAACAATTTAATCTTAATCTTACCAAAATTAATATATTGAATTTAACCAATCTTAATCTTATCTTAATATATTGAATTTAACCAATCAAATCGCTCAATTTCATCAAATTGACTCTCGCTTATGTCATCATTTAATTTAATTATAAATTAAAAATCCTAATAATCATTATCCAAATATATTATTATATTAGTATTTATATTAATATTTGTATAAAAAGTCTCATTAATTTACACTTTTTATTTTTAATTTGTTTTTACATACAATTTTTACATTTAAATTATATATTAATAATTTATCTTATCTTTAAAATGTTATAAACAATCCGCGTAATCACATCTTTCGATTTTCTCAAATTTTCAACTTTGACTTTTCTTGACTTTTTATTATATAAATAAATATAGATTTACACATATAAATATCAATGTCGACTACATGACTAAAGATAAATAATTATAAATATTAATATTTAATTTAATTATAAATTAAAAATCCTAATAATCATTATCCAAATATATTATTATATTAGTTTTTTAGTAATTTTTCACATATTACACATTTTTGTATGTTATCTAATCTTTTTAGTAATTTGACACATATTGGCACATTTTTTATATGTTATCTAATCTTTTTAGTAATTTGACACATATTGACACATTTTTGTATGTTATCTAATCTTTTTAGTAATTTGACACATATTGACACATTTTTGTATGTTATCTAATCTTTTTAGTAATTTGACACATATTGACACATTTTTGTATGTTATCTAATCTTTTTAGTAATTTGACACATATTGACACATTTTTGTATGTTATCTAATCTTTTTAGTAATTTGACACATATTGACACATTTTTGTATGTTATCTAATCTTTTTAGTAATTTGACACATATTGACACATTTTTGTATGTTATCTAATCTTTTTAGTAATTTGACACATATTGACACATTTTTGTATGTTATCTAATCTTTTTAGTAATTTGACACATATTGACACATTTTTGTATGTTATCTAATCTTTTTAGTAATTTGACACATATTGACACATTTTTGTATGTTATCTAATCTTTTAGTAATTTGACACATATTGGCACATTTTTTATATGTTATCTAATCTTTTTAGTAATTTGACACATATTGACACATTTTTGTATGTTATCTAATCTTTTTAGTAATTTGACACATATTGACACATTTTTGTATGTTATCTAATCTTTTTAGTAATTTGACACATATTGACACATTTTTGTATGTTATCTAATCTTTTTAGTAATTTGACACATATTGACACATTTTTGTATGTTATCTAATCTTTTTAGTAATTTGACACATATTGACACATTTTTGTATGTTATCTAATCTTTTTAGTAATTTGACACATATTGACACATTTTTGTATGTTATCTAATCTTTTAGTAATTTGACACATATTGGCACATTTTTTATATGTTATCTAATCTTTTTAGTAATTTGACACATATTGACACATTTTTGTATGTTATCTAATCTTTTTAGTAATTTGACACATATTGACACATTTTTGTATGTTATCTAATCTTTTTAGTAATTTGACACATATTGACACATTTTTGTATGTTATCTAATCTTTTTAGTAATTTGACACATATTGACACATTTTTGTATGTTATCTAATCTTTTTAGTAATTTGACACATATTGACACATTTTTGTATGTTATCTAATCATCAAGTAATTTGACACATATTGGCACATTTTTTATATGTTATCTAATCTTTTTAGTAATTTGACACATATTGACACATTTTTGTATGTTATCTAATCTTTTGAGTTATTTGACACATTTTTGTATTGTGTCCAGGTGATAAAACAATGATTAAAAAAAGATACATGTACTTGACAGAAGAAATTGCAAAAGAGAAACCAAACATTTGTGCCTACATGGCACCGTCATTGAACGATCGACAAGACATGCTTGTTGTCGAAGTTCCAAAGCTCGGTAAGGAAGCAGCAACACAGGCTATCATGGAATGGGGCCAACCCAAGTCCCAGATCACCCACCTCGTGTTTAGCTCAACGAGCAGCATTGACTTGCCAGGAGCTGATTACCAGCTTACAAAGCTTCTTGGTCTTTCGTTATCTGTCAAACGTTGTATGATATACCAACAAGGTTGTTATGCTGGTGGGACGGCCCTTCGTATGGCTAAAGACTTGGCTGAGAACAACAAGGGGGCTCGCGTCTTGGTTGTTTGCATAGAGATCACTGCTGCACATTTTCATGGGCCTGATGAAACCCGAATTGATAACTTAGTGGGCCAAGCCTTGTTTGGTGATGGTGCAGCCGCCATCATAGTTGGGTGTGACCCATTAGTAGATGTTGAAAAGCCACTTTTTGAGATGGCTATTGCTTCCCAAACTATTCTTCCAGATACCGAGGGTGCAATTGATGCTCATCTTCGTGAGGCAGGGCTTTTGTTTTATCTTGGCAAAGGTGTTCCGGGCCTTATCTCAAAACACATTGAAAAGATATTAGTAGAAGCCTTTCAACCCTTGGGTATAGTTGATTGGAACTCACTTTTTTGGATTGCACATCCAGGCGGGCCTGCAATCTTGGACCAAATGGAGGCAAAACTAGCCCTTACCCCCGATAAACTACGGGCCACACGACATGTGCTTAGTGAATATGGAAACATGTCAAGTCCTTCTGTACTATTTATCCTTAACGAAATGCGACATTTTTCGGCTACAAATGGGCTTAATACCACGGGAGAAGGTCTAGAGTGGGGTGTGTTGTTTGCGTTTGGGCCTGGGCTAACCGTTGAAACCGTGGTCCTTCATAGTGTGCCCATTTAGTGAACCTATGGTGTTTCTTAATTACCTGTTATTTGTGTGCTAAAAATGTCTTCTCTTTTTATGTTCTTTGAATTTGCCATTAAGTCATGGTAAATGTCTTCCCTTTGTTATTGTTTTTTATTTTTATTGGACGATAATCTATTTATGAATAAATAAAATGATCCGTAATAGTTTGTGTATGATGTTCGATTAATGAAATCTTTGTCTTTAAATTAGTGTGGTATTTTCTAAGAATCTACGAGAGAGAAGAAAAATAGAGTATGATCATTAATTAAAAGACGTGTTAAGGGATGCATCTAGACAACTAGACGAGTAACACATAATTGTGAGTTCAGTGTAACATTATCTTATACAGTATATTTTGTGGATACTATCCTATAATTTTTTTAATCCAATTGTTTGGTTTCGAATTGATGTCGTCACGACATCTCGCACGCTGTGTATTGTCGTCACCACATCACGCCAGTGTCCATCTAATCATTATATACATGGTCAATAACAATTTGAGGCATCAATATCAAAGAAATAATACTCTTTATATTACGCATATATCCTTAGGTGTACCTGCATCAAATTTATGCATCTTCATTTTTACGACAAAAATGAAAATCTACATTGGTAATTTCACGGATCAGTGCTAATTTGAGATTAACGAGCATGATACTTTGTAAATTGATGGTTTATATGATTGCATTTGTGTGTTTTACTATTTTCATTTTACTTCTCTTTAATGATGATAGGACTTGGGCCAGGGTTATACACAACACAACTAGATTTATTATACAATTATACTTATTACTTTATTAATCAAATTGATGAACGGCCTTTAGAATGTAATATTTCTCCTAAACTTATCTCTGTCATGTTTTCTTTGATTTTATTTACTTATAAAAATAAGTGTTTATAACCTACCTAAAATAAAAAATATTATATCTTCATAAAACATAAGCTTAATAAACCTCTTAACAGCTTAATCATGACACTTAATAAAATCCAATGATAAAATTAGGATTAAAAATTAGTTGATGACAATTGCTTGTCCTATCGCTTTTTAAACGAATTATTGAGATATTTTTTATAAAGATAATATCATTTTTTAGTTAAATAATATTGTGGTAAATAGTTTTTGTCTTTCATTACTTGATCACCAAAATATTGACGTGTTTTTATTTAACCCTTACTATTTGATCTTTTATAATTAGTCTATCAATTTTTATTTTTAATTTTATCATTTATAGTTTCACTTGGTATCATTTATAGTTTCACCACCAAGTTTTACCATGTTTTTAATTTTATCCATACTTTTTGTTCTTTTATAACTTGGCCCCAGCCTCTAATTACCATGTTCATATTTTTTAAATTTTAATCCATTTGGTACAAAAGTTCTTTTGTTTTCTATCACATTTAAAATCACAAATTTGCAGCGAAATACGTATATCAACCCTAGCTAGGTATACATCCACACATGTTTAACATAGATAATTCTGTAACCGAGTCAAGGTAATACAAGACTTTGTTAGAGGTATCAAGAGATGTTTTGACCTATTGATTAAGAAAATCCTTTTTACTAAAGAGTCATACTTCATTATTAGTCACATGAAGTCCGAGTTCTAATGCATATATAACATACGAATGTAGACCAACCATCCATCATAGTCACGAGCGTTCCACAACTCAATCATCTACTAAATTAAGAGTTACAACAATTTTATTAATGCCTAGCTAGTAATTCTAGCTTTCACATATCGTTTATTAAAAGAAAAAAAGTTGACTCATTTCAACCTGTATTTTTCATGTAGTCTAACTTGAGTGGAAATCAGCGAGCACTGATCAAGGACTCGTGTTGAGTAGCGTCTACGTTGATTAATTAGTTACAACATTGATTAATTAGTAACCTATCGAACATGTAACTACATGTAATCGTTTATATTGTGGAAATCATTATAGGACAGTTTTAACTAACATATCTCACAGAAACATCCACATTAAAGGTACTATATACTTGTGAGACAAAAACAACTTTGCAAGTCTAGTCAAAATCAGAAACAACTCTTTATCTTGTTTCAAGATGAAATTCGTGTAACATATGCCCCAAACAAAAACTCATGTAACACATGGGTCGAAGAATTAATATTTTTAGAAAAGTAAACAGTAAACACTAATACACTATGCATAAGACATCCAGTCTTTTGAAATATCAAAGTTTAAGATCTAAGGTACATATATTATTCCTGGGATGGCTTTTTTTTTTCTTTTTTTTTTTTTAAGGAAAAGCTACAAATTAAATGGTGGATATTTAGATATGCAAAATTAAGATTAAAAAAAAAAACATTTAATGTATTTCTTACATTATTTTTTTGTGTTAACATATGCACAAATTTTGCTTACAAACTATATATACCATTAAAGTGTCAAGTGTTTATTCTAATTATCCATTCTTAGAGGAAGAAATCATGCATACCATTAATTTTTAAGCTTCCAAATGGGTGAACGTTTAAGTGTTACGACTTACACGAGTACTATATTAGAGTATATTGTGAAACAGAGTAGATTTTTATTATTATTAATAAAATTAAGGATGTTAAAATTATAATCTTATTCTCTTATAAGTTGCTTGTTGTTTCCTTGCTTATTGTATGATTAGTGTTGCAGGAGGACTTGCAGTGTGAGTTTTATGCATATATATATATATATATATATATATATTTAAAGTTGTAATTCATTTTATTTATTTTTTTATAATTATAAGACATTGTATATATATGTGTATATATATATATATATATATATATATATATATATATATATATATATATATATATATATATATATATATATATATATATATATATATATATATATATATATATATATATATATATATATATATATATATATATATATATATATATATATATATATATATATATATATATATATATATATATATATATATATATATATATATATATATATATATATATATATATATATATATATATATATATATATATATATATATATATATATATATATATATATATATATATATATATATATATATATATATATATATATATATATATATATATATATATATATATATATATATATATATATATATATATATATATATATATATATATATATATATATATATATATATATATATATATATATATATATATATATATATATATATATATATATATATATATATATATATATATATATATATATATATATATATATATATATATATATATATATATATATATATATATATATATATATATATATATATATATATATATATATATATATATATATATATATATATATATATATATATATATATATATATATATATATATATATATATATATATATATATATATATATATATATATATATATATATATATATATATATATATATATATATATATATATATATATATATATATATATATATATATATATATATATATATATATATATATATATATATATATATATATATATATATATATATATATATATATATATATATATATATATATATATATATATATATATATATATATATATATATATATATATATATATATATATATATATATATATATATATATATATATATATATATATATATATATATATATATATATATATATATATATATATATATATATATATATATATATATATATATATATATATATATATATATATATATATATATATATATATATATATATATATATATATATATATATATATATATATATATATATATATATATATATATATATATATATATATATATATATATATATATATATATATATATATATATATATATATATATATATATATATATATATATATATATATATATATATATATATATATATATATATATATATATATATAATACATACACATATATATATTTTCTCTCTCTTTATTCGATATATATATATATACAAATATATATATATCTGCTTAATGATTGTAATAATAATCTAGATTTCGATTATTGTTTGTAATAGAACATTCAACAAATAGTTGAGTGAATCATACTTGATTAGCAAGTGTGATTTTGTGGTTGATTGATTCGAATCTATTTGAGAATAGATTAGAGTTTCTGGTGATAAATTGAGATTTATTCTTTGTTCATGGTATCAGAGCGGCGTATGATCAATCGATCACCGTTCTGATTTGATTGTTCGTTCGGTCGGTGAAAACCCTAATTTTTTAGAAAATTAGGGTTAGGGTTGTAGGAATCCGTCTGCCCAAGACACATATTAAATTGACGTGGCTAGTACGTGATGATCCAAGTCGGGTCATACCCAATAACAAGCTAGACAAACACCTATAATATTTATTTATATGATATGATCTTTAAATAAATATCAATACTTGAAATATTTAGAAAGTGAGTTTCTAAATAATTGCACTTGAGATATATAAATAAATTATATGGATGATTTATTTTGAGAGAAATGTGAATAAGTTTATTTGGCAAAATAAACACTTATGTGTGTTGTGTATAATATGTAATATGTTACATAAGATATGTAATAAGTTATGTTACAATTTTATCTATAAAATGTACAAGTAAATGGGTTTTATAAAATTTGTAACAAAAATGTTTGTTACAACTTTTGGGGCCGCCCCCCCCCATGTGCATTTTATGTGTTGTTTTGTTCTACATATAACACATGTCCTTGATACACAACACATAACACACTACATAGTTTCTATCAAATTTCTCATGCATTTGTAAGACAAAAATAGCTCTCATTTTCTCAAGTAAGAAATACTTCCTTTTTTTTCTCTCTAATATTTCGGCCAAGAGGAGGAAAAAGGAAGAGGTTACAAGCTCAAATCCTAGCATAGTTTGGGTGTTTGTTGGAAGCTTGGGGGCCCCTTTCTCCCTCCCCCCCCCCTCTCCTTCCTCTCCCCCCTCGCTCCCTCTTTAATACTAGCTTGAGGTTCTTCTAGATTGAAGACTTGCCTTTTGAAGAACATCATATTCTTCATCTCTACTTCCTTACTAGCTTGGAAGAAGGTAGTTCCCTAAAACACCCTATGGTTGTTGTTTGTATGTATGTCATTCATATACATGGATCCTTATTGTTTGGGTTTTCTTTTATAAGTTAAACTTTGGTTTTTAACTATATACACATATTGAAAGGTTCAATTTTTCCGCTGCGTTTTTAATATTATAAGGATAATATTGCTTTGATAAAACCCAACAAATCCCAACAAGGTTTTCTGTGTGGATTTTTTGGGGGTTCCTTCTTTAATCTTCAGATCTGGTTGATTAACTGGGCTAATCAATTGATTATTGGTTAAGGTCTTCTTTTCTGCTTGTTCAATCGACTAAGTGAATCGATTGGAAAGTAGATCTCGTCTTCCGCTGATTATTCTCAACCGATAGCACTGTTTGCTTTCTTCTTCCTTATCTCTCGTTTTTGTTTTGCTGTTATTTCATTTTTTCTTTTATATTTCAAATTTTTTCTCTTATCTCTCATAAAAACAATCGTGTTAAACTTGACCTATCTCCTTGAGAGGTGTGGAATCCTGTCCCTGACACGTTTGTGGGAGAAAGGTATTTTTCAAATATATATATATATAATTTTTTGTGTTTCTGATTGTTGTTTAGTTCTTTATTCTACGAATTAATTGAGATTAATTTCTTGTTTCTCTTAGTTGTTAATTGAGTTTAACTGCTAATTGTTAAGTGCAATTATTTGATATTAGTTGTTAAAAATGGATGATGATAATCTTCATAATTTTGGTTATGGTTATGAGTCTGATGTTGGAAGTGATGATATTGTAACTAGAATAAGTAAATTGGATTTAGGCAGTCCTTTACACTTGCATCCTAATGATTCTAGTACTCTGTCTATTGTGTCTATAAAATTGAAAGGTACTGAAAATTATCAAGTTTGGAGTTGTGCTATGCTACTTGCTTTAGAGGCTAAAAATAAAGTTGGTTTTATTGATGGTACATGTAGAAGATCTAATATAGATGAAGTACTAGGTAAGCAATGGGATAGATGTAATGTTGTGGTTATTTCTTGGATTCTGAATTCAATCTCTGAAGAACTATATCTGGGTCAAATCTTTTCTAGAAAAGCTTCTCTTATTTGGCAAGAATTGAAAGAAACATATGATAAAGTGGATGGTTCAGTGATTTTTAATTTGCATCATAAGATTAACTCTTTGTCTCAAAATGGTATGCCTCTGTCTGATTATTATCACAAGTTAAATGCTCTATGGAAACAATTTGATGCTTTAGTTCAACTTCCTAGATGTACTTGTCATGCTGCTCAAGATTTTTCTAAACATACTCAACTGTTGAAACTAATGCAATTTTTAATGGGTCTTGATGATGTTTATATGACTGTTAGAAGTAATATCTTGACTAAGGATCCTCTACCTGATCTAAAAACTGCTTATTCTATTCTGTCTAGAGATGAGTCACATAGAGGAATTACTACTTCTAATAAATCTCAAACTTCTGCTTTTGTGTCTAAAGTAAATAATAATAGGAATATTTCTAATTTTAGACCACCTAGAAGTAATTTTAATCAAAATACATCTAAAGGATCTTCTGTGGTTTGTGAGCATTGTGGTTTTAATGGTCATACTATTGAAAAATGTTTCAAGTTAATTGGATATCCTCCAGAATTTGGTAAAAAGAGGTCTGCAGGTTTTCAGAGTAATGGAAAAAAAGTGTCTAGTAACAATATCACTACTGCTTCTACATCTACTTCTGCTCCTTTTTCTGATGATCAATTAACCAGAATCATGGATTTAATCAAAGAGAGTTCTGGTTCTTCTCAAACTGTCAATGCCAATATGGCAGGTGTGTTCTTTAATAACAGCAAAGTTTTTAATAGTAATTTTAAAAGATTCTTTTGTTCAAACTCTAACTTGCAATTTAAAAAAAGACATTCTGGTTGGGTTTCTGATTCAGGAGCTAATCACCACATTACCTTTTCTGATAAAAACTTGGTTGATGTTATTGATGTTTCTAGTCTTAAAATTAAAGTAGGTCACCCTAATGGCACTTATGCTTTTATTACAAAGATTGGTAATCTTCAATTAACAAATTATTTAACCTTGTTTGATGTCTTGGTTGTTCCTGAATATTGTGTAAGCCTTTTGTCTGTACATAAAGTTGCTAGGGATAGCAAATTGCTAATTGCCTTTGATGAAAATTTATGCTATGTAATGCAACAGGGTTTGAATGCAATGACAGTTCTGGGGACTGGTAGACAACTTGGTGGTTTATATTACATTGTTGAATGTTTACAAGGTATATCTAGAAATATTACTTGCAATGTGTCTAAGTTTGTTTGGCATTGTAGACTTGGACATCCTTCTGATGTTGTACTTGATAAACTCCAATCTGTGTTAAATTACAAAACTGATAAGTCTTCTGTTTGTGATGTTTGTCTTCAAGCTAAACAAACTAGAAATGTTTTTTCTAAAAGTGATCATAAAACTACTTTTCTTGGTCAGCTTGTACATCTTGATGTATGGGGTCCTTATAGAGTTGTTAGTAGAGGTGGTTATAAATATTTTTTAACTATTGTTGATGATTATACAAGAGCTACTTGGGTATATTTGTTAAAATCTAAAGATGAAGTGTTTGAGAATGTTGTTATGTTTTATCATCTACTTAAAAATCAGTTTAATAAAACCATTAAGACTTTGAGAAGTGATAATGGGACTGAGTTTGTTAATCAATTTTTTTCTAAGTTTACTGATTCTAATGGCATTATTCATCAGACTTCTTGTGCTTATACACCCCAACAAAATGGGGTTGTAGAAAGAAAGCATAGACACATTTTGAATGTTGCTAGGGCTCTTATGTTTCAGGGGGGAATTCCTCTAAATCTTTGGTCTGAATGTGTATTAACTGCTACTTATTTGATTAACAGAATACCATCCTCTGTGCTTAATGGAAAGTCTCCTTATGAGTTAGTTTATAATCATATTCCAAATCTCTCTCATTTAAAATCTTTTGGTTGTTTATGTTTTGCAAAAAACCTTAATAATTTTGATAAATTTAAAAGTAGAACAACCAAATGTGTGTTGCTAGGATATTCTTCTTCAAAGAAAGGTTATAAATTGTTGTCTATTGATGATAAATCCATCTTCTTTTCTAGAGATGTACAATTTTTTGAGAATATTTTTCCTCTTAAAACCAAAATCAATTCTTCTAATAAAAGTTTTTTAAATGATAATGAAACTGTTTTTAATTTCTTTGAAGATAATGAGTATCCTATCATACCCAATGATGAAGAGAGAGATGTGGGTAAGAGTTCTGATAGTGAAGGCAGCAGTGCATCTCATTCTGGAAGTATTTTTCAAAACACTACCAATGATGATGCATCTGCTGCAACTCTTGAGGATGAAAATAATAATTCTGAGGGTATTAATGATATGGATGATCATGTTTTACAAAGTCCTGAACCTGTTATTAATGGAAATGATAATCATGAGGTTCAGAATCTTGAAGTAAATGAAAATTTGCCATTTATTGAAGAACAAATTGTTAGAAAATCTGAAAGAACTTCTGTTTTTCCCAATAATAAATATAAGGATTTTGTGGTTTATTCAAGTAACAAATATGGCTTGGAAAAGTTTGTGTGCTATTCTGCTTTACATGCTGACTGTTTAAGTTTTGTTTCTGAACTTAATAAAAGTGTTGAACCACAAAAATATAAAGATGCTTGTAAAGAAACTCAATGGGTAGAAGCTATGAATAATGAAATGGAAGCCTTACATAGGAATAATACATGGGAACTTACTGATTTACCTAAAGATAGAGAAGCTATTGGTTGTAAATGGGTATATAAAATTAAATACAAGTCTAATGGTGAGATTGAAAGATATAAGGCAAGACTTGTTGCTAAGGGTTATAGTCAAAGAGAAGGTGTAGACTTTGATGAAACCTTCTCTCCTGTGGTAAAAATGGTTACTGTAAGGTGTGTAATTACACTTGCTGTTCAAAATAATTGGAATCTGTTTCAGCTTGATATTAATAATGCATTCTTGTATGGTGACTTAAATGAGACTGTTTATATGAAACCTCCTGAAGGGTTTTGTGACAAGAATGATACTAGGGTTTGTAAGCTTAATAAATCATTATATGGTTTAAAACAAGCTCCTAGGCAATGGAATGCTAAGTTAACAGATGCATTGCTTAAACATGGTTTTGTTCAAAGTAAGAGTGATTATTCCTTGTTCACTAAAAGTGATGATAAGTTGTTTATTGCTGTTTTGGTCTATGTGGATGACATTATTGTTACTGGGAATGATAATTCTGAAATTGATAAGTTCAAACATTACTTGCAAACTCATTTTCAAATTAAAGATTTGGGAACCTTGAAATATTTTTTAGGTATTGAGGTTGTCAAAACTCAAAATGGGTTGTGTTTAAATCAAAGAAAATATTGTTTGGATCTTTTATCTGAGTTTGGTTTACTTGCTGGTAAACCAGTCCATATTCCTTTGGATCCTAATGTCCATTTGTCCAGTGAAGCTAGTGATACTGATCCAGTTCTTGCTAATATCACTGACTACCAGAAGTTAATTGGTAAGCTTATTTATCTCACTAACACTAGACCTGATATTGCTTACACTGTGCATTGCTTAAGTCAGTTTATGCATAAGCCTCTTGCTTCTCATCTTAAAGTTGCTTTAAGAGTATTGAGATACTTGAAAGGTGCTCCTGGTAAAGGTATTTGTGTTTCTAAGTCTGGCTTCATTTCTTTAGAAGCTCATGTTGATTCTGACTGGGCTAAGTGTATTTCAAGTAGAAGATCAGTCACTGGTTATTGTGTCATGTTTTGTGGTTCCTTAGTGTCTTGGAAAAGTAAAAAACAAAGTACCATTTCTAAATCTTCTACAGAGGGTGAGTACAGAGCAATGGCTGCTGTTACTTGTGAAGTTATTTGGGTGTTAAAAATTTTGCAGGATCTACATGTTTGTAATGTACTTCCTGTTAAGGTTTTTTGTGATAACAAATCTGCAATTAAGATTGCTTCCAACCCTGTTTTCCATGAAAGAACCAAACATCTTGAAATTGACTTACATTTTGTAAGAGAAAAATTTTTGGCAGGGGTCATTAAGACTGAGAAAATTGATGCAGCTGATAACATGGCTGACATTCTTACAAAGGGTTTGGATACAAACAGTCATAATTTTTTGTGTCAAAAAATGGGATTAATCAACTTATTTGAGAATAAAATTAAGGGGGGATGTTAAAATTATAATCTTATTCTCTTATAAGTTGCTTGTTGTTTCCTTGCTTATTGTATGATTAGTGTTGCAGGAGGACTTGCAGTGTGAGTTTTATGCTTATAAGGACTGATGCTGTACATTTGGAAGAAGATTGAAGTGCAGGGACTGAAGTTGTAATTTGTCTAAAGTTGTGTGTGTATATATACTTGAACTCATTCAGATTTAGGGTTAATAACCCTAAATCTAAAATACACACACACTTGTACTTTTCTCTCTCTCTTTATTCGATATATATATATATACAAATATATATATATATTATATATTGTAATAATATAATATATATATTATTATTGTATTATATATATATTATATATATATATATATATATATATATATATATATATATATATATATATATATATATATATATATATATATATATATATATATATATATATATATATATATATATATATATATATATATATATATATATATATATATATATATATATATATATATATATATATATATATATATATATATATATATATATATATATATATATATATATATATATATATATATATATATATATATATATATATATATATATATATATATATATATATATATATATATATATATATATATATATATATATATATATATATATATATATATATATATATATATATATATATATATATATATATATATATATATATATATATATATATATATATATATATATATATATATATATATATATATATATATATATATATATATATATATATATATATATATATATATATATATATATATATATATATATATATATATATATATATATATATATATATATATATATATATATATATATATATATATATATATATATATATATATATATATATATATATATATATATATATATATATATATATATATATATATATATATATATATATATATATATATATATATATATATATATATATATATATATATATATACACATACACACACACATATATTCTTCTCTCTTATTCGATATATATATATATATATACAAATATATATATATCTGCTTAATGATTGTAATAATAATCTAGATTTCGATTATTGTTTGTAATAGAACATTCAACAAATAGTTGAGTGAATCATACTTGATTAGCAAGTGTGATTTTGTGGTTGATTGATTCGAATCTATTTGAGAATAGATTAGAGTTTC
>CM067171.1:58285405-58300405 GCA_034093135.1 Erigeron breviscapus | reverse complement strand
ATATATATATATATATATATATATATATATATATATATATATATATATATATATATATATATATATATATATATATATATATATATATATATATATATATATATATATATATATATATATATATATATATATATATATATATATATATATATATATATATATATATATATATATATATATATATATATATATATATATATATATATATATATATATATATATATATATATATATATATATATATATATATATATATATATATATATATATATATATATATATATATATATATATATATATATATATATATATATATATATATATATATATATATATATATATATATATATATATATATATATATATATATATATATATATATATATATATATATATATATATATATATATATATATATATATATATATATATATATATATATATATATATATATATATATATATATATATATATATATATATATATATATATATATATATATATATATATATATATATATATATATATATATATATATATATATATATATATATATATATATATATATATATATATATATATATATATATATATATATATATATATATATATATATATATATATATATATATATATATATATATATATATATATATATATATATATATATATATATATATATATCTTTATAATATACATTTCGTATTAATTATAATTCTTGCCATTTAAGGTATCTCTTCTATAAATAAGTATATATATACACTCTCGTATTCATTCTTCGAATACATTCAGTATTGATTCAAATTAAGATATTTGAAGTCTTGATTCGAATATTTTGTCGTATTCACCTTGAATACATCTTGATTCTTGAAATACATGGATTCTCTTCGTATTAAATTAAATACTAAATGAGTTTCAAAAATAAATAAATTACGTTGACAAGCGTATGAATAATAACATTGTAATAAATAGGTATTTTAGAATTGAACCTAAAATATAAGATCTCTTAAATCGTATTTAGGATTTTCGTGATACGGATTACTTGTCTTGCTCGGTCATCTCATACTTGTTTCAACTCTCTTGCTGATAAGGTGAGTTTCATGGATCCCTTTTTAACTGTTTTTGGGATGAGAATACATTGCTCTTAAATCGGACACAAGTGTTTTTATGTATGCTTATGTAGACGTGGGCATTGGATTGGAACCGATGGAACCGGTTCGGAACCGGAACCGGTTCCAGTCAACGTTGACTGGAACCGGTTCGGAACCGGTTCTTGGTCAACGTTTGACCATGTTTTTTCGGTTTTTTTCTGGTTTTTTCGGTTCGGAACCGTTTGGAACCGGGAAGGAACCGATTTTTGCATCCAAAAAGTGGAACCGGTCCCTATCTATCAGTTCTTGAGGAACCAGAACCGGTTCCTCAAGAACCGGTTCCAATCGGTTCTTAGATTATCCAAATCGGTTTTTTTAGAACCGGTTTTTTTGCCCACGTCTATGTACTTGTATGATTGGCTAATTTAAAATCCCCTGAGAACTTGAATCGAGAAACTGCAGCGCGAATATTATAAATAGTACTATTTGGGGTTGACACCCCGGTCCGGCATAGTCGCGCTATGGCACAACGGACATTTAATATTTGAATATGAGCGTGATGTAATAGCCAAAGGCATCATAAGAGAGGTAAATTATATTGTTAAGGTATCGATTCAAGGCATAAGTATAGCATTTTATTGAATATAACTGTTTTATGATATTGTATATGTACATTATCATCCGGGAAATCTTGTGGTCCACGGTAAATCTTATTGTTAAACCTATGAGCTCACCAACTTTATGTTGACGTATTTTAGCGTGTATTTCTCAGGAAATTGATATATTCGGAGCATATGCTAGGTTGCATATTTTTGGAGTCACAAATACATGGAGATTACGGATAGAGATTTCACAACATTATAGATAGCTGATATTATGTTTTAAAATCTCTAGTCTTTTATTGTGAACTCGATTCATCTTTTGTATCAAAGATATCAGTATTATTAATATATTTCAAAAACGTCTCATTTAGAGGTCGTTTATTGTAATTTGTGTTTGTGATTTCAATATTGTTCACACCACACTATTCCGCCTTAGGTGGGGTGTGACAGATTGGTATCAGAGCACAAGTTATAGTGAACTAGGTTGCATTAGTGTGCCTGATAAACTGCTTTATTAGGATACATTAGTGAACTTAGACTATAACTGTTTTCCTGACAAACTGCTCCGTTAAATGTATGTACTTTTAATTATACATACTATTTAAGAAAGGGATTATAAATTATGGATATATATTGCGTATATTATACGAGTACTCGCTATACCCGTGAAATTTACATTTTTTACCCCAAACTTTCAAATTTGTTATTTTCAGTCCTTATAATATGACTATTTGACCGTTTTTATCCCTCGAGTTTTAAAAATGACAATCTGGTCCTTCTAGTTTCAAAAATGACAATTTGGTCCCTCAAGTTTTGAGATTGACAAATTGGTCCTTATAGCTTAAAAAGATGATAAAATGCTTCTTTAAGTCTATACATGTTTTATATCATGCACTTTCATGCCTTAGCTTATCATGCTTTAGAAACTTTTTTTAACATGATAGAAATATTTTCTTTCATATAGAAAATGTCAGGATCCAACTATACCGACCTCACAGCTGACTTCGATAATAGGATTCCAGAAATGCCTTATATCATAATAACTGATTCAAAGGATGAAGTTATGGAAGATATTTTTGATAAATTAGACAATCTAGAGAATGTCGTAGTAGCCGAAGAAGAAACACCTCTCACATTCCCTTATGAGGTCCTACTGGCTTCTAATGTTAGGGATTTTCCGTCAGCTCATGAATCTCCCAGTTTACAAATCCAGTATTAGTAGCTCGACTATCTGAATTAGAAGAAAAGTTTACAACCATGTACAATAACATAGGGGATCTAGCAAGTCAGAGAAGTGTTAGCATTACGTGGGAAAGTGCTAGGAATATAAGAGAAGATTTCAACAACATGTGCAACAGATTTAACAACAATGCCACTATCTTGGATAGCTTACGAAATGAGCAAGAAGCACTATGCAACCTCATTAATACCAATTTCAAAATTGAAGATGACATTAATGAGGAAATGAAAAGTAGCATAAGAAAGTTGGAAAGGAAAATAGAACGTTTAAGTACTCGTAAGAAAAATAAGCCCTCTACCTCTACCTGCAATCAACAAGATCGAGTCACATCTCCATAGAAAGATAAGATGAGAAAAAATAAAATAAAAATAAAGGAGAGTAGTAGCAGCCGTTGATATAAGAAGAAACTTCTGAAAGAAGAAATCAAGATAATAGAAGACCTTATAGTAGGAAATACTTATGTAAAAGATGATGTTCTAGAATCTCATTGTAGAATATGTAATACATGATGTATTAAGAGATCATGGTAGGTTAGCTCTTGTAGGAAGAATACGGTTCTCTAATTTTGATGTCCTAGAGAACTCGTATTTAAAAAAAATCTATCCTTGATTAGTTGTTGTAAAACCAATGTATGTGATTTTCCGTTTAATATAAGTGATGTGTTAGCTAAATATCTTACTACCAAGTGTTATTATATAGATAAGATGAATTGCTCCCATATTCTTACATGCTATAGTTAAGGAAGACTTTCTTGATTTTTGTAATAAACTTGAAGATATATGACGCTTAAGAAAAGGAGTGGTTCAAAAATATATTACCTAGCTATCTAGATGCAAAAATGTTTAAATTTAAGATTGCTTAAATTTAACGGGTAGGTGCTACCTAGATCATAGTGATACTTATAAGAGGAACTGAGTACTTTATAAGGGATATAGCTTCATTCATTATCATCTAATTTAGGCAATGAGAGCAACTATACATCACCAGATAAAATATCTTAGCTCACTATCATCTTCGAATTCGTATTCACACTCAGTTAGTCTCGTACTCACAAAAGTGGTGAAAGAGTCCGCCAAAAATTATCTACAAGGAACAATGAAGATTGATTCGCTGGCGAATGCTCCATTCGGAAGATGGCCCGGTTAAGAACGATCCCAACCATACGTTTCTCACAATTATTCTATCATACTTAGACAACGAGTCTCACTGTGCTTAATAAGTACAAGAATCGATGACTACCATCAAATAATGCCTAAGGTCTTAGCGTAATCTTATTCTCAAAACGAAGATGTACCGTTAAGAATCGACCGTCGTGAACAGTAGTCCGGACCTTATCCGCACAAAAAGAAGACAAACAAACGATTATGAAAACAATAATGGTGGAAATAGTAGAGTATTAACTTATATTTCAGGGATAGAAAAGATGGAAACAGTAACCAAACATTGGTAATCATACGACTCATCAAGGAGTGAGGTATGCTTTGCGTTCATTAATCAGAAGGACAATGACATGATAAAATGCTCGAGCAAACAATCGACATAGGAGAGAATGAGCATGTTGTTAAGATAAGAGCAAATTGTTAAGAGATCTCTTTTTAGCCCTGTTAAGATATTAAACTACTAAGACAAACTGATTACTAAAATACTAGTATTTAAAGGATGTCTATCCTTCACTATCATAGAAGGTGAAATTGTGGGGCTAGGTAGTAACATTCTTCTGATGATTTATGTCTCACTAGTTTGGTACTTGTGTGATTTGAAGGATCATGCTGTCTTATAGAAAATTTCACCAGACTACTCAAAACAAACTACACTGAGTCTATTAGAGCATCAACACCTATTTTCCTAAACAACAATCAAGCAACTAGTAAAGCAATGTACAGCTTAAGCAATTACTCTCTATATAGCCAGTTTGAACGACAGAGTAAAAAAAAGGATCTAATAACACCACGGATAGGTTAGAAGATACAACTCGTAGAGGCTCGTATAAGAAATTTCTAAGTTTTAAAGCTACGATCTCTGATGGAATAAAAGAAACCGTTATGTGACTTAGTTTGAAAAACTAGATATCGTCTATCGCATTGAAAACTGTCGAGGGTTCTTAAGCTGATAAATAAGATAGTACGTTAATAGGCTACAATGTTAAAGAATCCAAGGGTAAGTATCTAGACGACAAAAGGAAATGGGAAGATGAACATAAAGGATATTTTGATCAATAATTAGAGAGAAAACCCAACATCATTATGACATATACCATTTGACCCAGAAGGGTTATTTTGGAACCTTTCCTTATTGTAATCAATGCAATTGACACCCTAGCCGTTGTAACAAGGTTTGCAAGAGATGCCACAAGCCTGTTCACCATGTAGAAATTTGCAGAGACCTTGCCTCATGGCAAACACTAGAGCACAAGCCAAGAAATATCTTTGAATGGGGAATTGCTGGGCACTTCAAAAGGGATTTCCCAACATTAGGAAATTAGAATACGAGAAAATCTTGTGAAGAATTAGTTGTGCTTAAACATTAAGGTGCTTTATAGAATTATTTAATAGAAAGACTTATAGAAACCAAAAGCAAGTACAAGAAGAGTTCGATGGTTAAAGTATAGAGTTAGAGTAGTCATACTAAGGCTATGACAAACAAAGAGTTCGTAATGTGAGTTACAACATAAACAGCGGTAGAAAAAAAATCATAATGGTTATAGTAACTACTATTAAGGAAAGGATTCAAATTCCATATTATGAATTAGAGTTGGTATTTAAGGAACTTAACCTTTAGTTGATATTTCTCGAAACCATATTTTATGCTAAGCAATTAGAGAAACATGTCGATAATGAAGCCAATAGAGCCTCTTAAGATGAACTAAGGAGGTGTGGATAAACATGACAAACCACTTCTCTGAAATGGATTAAGTATGTTTTAAGCTAAGATTATTTGACATCATTATATGATGGGTTTAGAAAGTTAGAATGAGTTACAACTATGAACTAAGAAAGGAAATGTGTCTTTGTTAAACAATTGATTCGAAACTGATTAAGTACTAATTTTGTTTAAAAATTATCACCTACACGTCACCGCAATATAGACATAAGAGGGAAAACTATACGACTCATGAATGACATTAGGGGCCATAGTATTCGCAATAAAGACATGGAGACGTTAGTCATATAGAGGATATTGTACTATTTCGCGGATCATAAGAGTCTGCAATACATCTTGATGAGAAGAAATTTAATATGCGACATTAGCGATAGGGGGGAAATTTCAATATGATTACGACTGTAAGATACGCTACCACCCAAGGGAAATAAACGTAGTTGCAAACACCCTTAGTCGGAAAGTGAGAATCAAACCTAAGTTCGAGCACTAAGTATAGCTACTCACACGAACCTCGCCTCTTCACGATGCTCAAGTTAAAGCCATTAAAGAAGTTAATGTGCAAGAAAAATTCCTGAGAAGGATGAATAGATAATTTGAGGTGAATTCAAATGAAACTGAGTATCTCACGGATTGTGTTTGGGTACCTTTCCGTGAAAGTTTAAGAAGGTTTGTAATAGAGAAAAAGACGTAGTAACGTCAAGTGGACATAATACGATAGAAATCGTAGAACGTCTCACTCAAAACCATCACACTTCCTATCAACCAAAGAAAACGAACAAGATAGAAAGGCTAAATTTAAGGAAGTCATCTCAAGGCACGAAGTGCTCATCTATATTATTTGATCGTGATAGAAGATTCACATCAAGGTTATGACAAAAATTTTGAAGGCATTAGGCACTCGATTGGACACGAGTATTACCTACCACCCCAGATGGATGGTCAGAGCGAAAGCACTATCCAAACCAGAGAAGAGATGCTGGGAGACAATCGATTTTGGAAGTGGCTAAAATAAGTACTTGACACTAGAAGACTTCTCAAATAATGATAGTTATCACATGTATAATAGTTGCCCCTTTCGAGGTACGTCATGAAAGAATGTATAGATCACCGATTTAATGGAAGAAACTAGATTATAGTCGGCTCACTTATTTATAAATCATCCACAACACAACAGAGAAAGTTGTGTAAGTCCAATACCGGTTTAAAGGTTGCAAAAGACTGTGAGTAGAGTTCTGCTGACGTAAGAAGGAAAACTTTAGAGTTTCAAGTCAATAACAAAGTCATGGTAAAAGTGTCACTTTGAAAAGGTGTCATCCACTTTAGAAAGCAGGGAAAAACAGAACCCAACATACATCAAACCATTTGAGATACTCAAATATATTAGTATTATCACTAAAAGTCTAAAACTACCATAGGAGCTTAGCAAAGTTTATAAATACGTTCGACGTCTCGAATCTTAAGAAGTTCCTGTCAACCGATAATTTAGTCATTCCGTTGGATGAAATTCAACAATCAACTTCATTTTATTGAAACACCCGTAGAAATTATGGATCTGGAAGTTAAACAAACAGTTAAGAAACAGTCGAATACCAATAGTGAGATGTTCAATAGCATTCTCGGAGAAATCATTAGTAAACGTGCTAACGCGAGGATCAAATGAAGAAGAAATATCCTCACCTGTTTGAAAAACCTATTCCACCATACACTATATCTTAAATTTTGGGACGAAATTCTATTAACGGGTAGGTACTGTAACATCCGTAAATTTTGTGTCAAATAATATTATTGATTCAAGTTTAATTAAGTTAAACTCCTCTTTGTTAGGGTTTATCTAAACTGGTGATTTAACTCTAATAAGTAAGATAAGCTAAGTTAAGGCATGATTAAGTGGTTATGTGCATGATAAACTCTTATTTGATTTATGATAATCAATTATATCTTTAAACTACCTTAGTATATTTAAAGATAAAGATGACGAGCAAAGAAAGTCCCGAAAGCATCTGTTTTTGTCTTGAAAACGTCTTATGTAATAAGCTTAAAGAAAGTAAGACCATAAACTCACCACTTTTGAATATATATATATATATATATATATACTAGTATTATAAATAAAATATCAAAATCCCCTTTTAAAACTCTTTTTTTAAGTCTTGAATTAAGAAAGAAAATAGAGAAAAAGTCAAACGAAAATATCTAGGAAACATAAGCTAACTTAACTAGTAATCGTGTTCCCTAACTAAGCACCACTCTTTTACCACCACATGCCCATCATATCACCACCCTAATAACACCTTAATGACAGCCCTAAACCCCCTATTAACTCCTTAATCACGTTCAAAGTAAAAGGAAAAAGAAAGGAAAGAAAACTAGTTAGTAAGTAACTAAGAAACATTTCCTAACTATGTTGTAACTATGTCTCCTAAGTATCTCCACCACTTGTCACCAATTACACCATCACATGACCATCACAAACAACCTTGTCCCCTCCCTTTGTCTCCTTGATATTTTCACCTCCATGAAACCTCCTCATTTTCTTCTCTATAAATAGCAATCTTAAGCTTTCATTCCAATTCGCTAATTCACACAATCACCTTTCTTCTTCTTTAATCCCTATCATTCTGAGATCAATTCTTGTTAAAGTTCAAGTATATCTTATTAAAACCCTCACCATATCTACGGTTTAAGCTCAACCAATGTTGTCTTGAATCCGTACGAAGAATCAAACCGCACGACGTTGTTATCTTCTATCAAAATAAATCACTCTCCTTACTAGTAAGTATTCCTATAAAACCTTAGTATACTTACTTCTATGATTATATATCTACATGTTATGTATTGAAATGCTTGTCAAATGGTAATATACTTAAATTATACATTTATACGTATTAATTGACTTTTATACGTATAAAACGTATAAGTAATCACTTTGTTATTTAAACTTGTACAAAACTTATATAAGTGATGTGTGAAATCTAGTTTAGAAATTTGTAACAAGATCTACCGCTAATTGACTACAACACACTTACGGGCAGTGTACCCGTTCGTATGTAATATAGCTAACTGGTAAGACCAGGATCGAACACAAGGATTGATTGTTGCACTCAAGGTTGTTAAAATGTGAATCAAGAGAAGGTTTTGTTGTGACCGAGTTGTCACTTTACGTTTTTGAACTCAAGGTTGTTAAAATGTGAATCAAGAGAAGGTTTTGTGTGACCGAGTTGTCACTTTGCGTTGTTGCACTCAAGGTTGTTAAGGGTTGATTGGTAGTTGGTATTTATACCCCAAGAGAGAGAAAATCGGGTTGTCAGGCTGAAATCACGCCGCAGGAAGCCTTGGTCGCGCCGCGAGAAACACCAAAATTCGACCAGAAGAAGACAGAAGAAAAACTCGCGCCGCGGGATTCAGGCCCATTACCATTAAAAACACCAAAATCCCACTAAAACACCAAAATCCCACTAAAAAACGTGCTTATTTAGATGGAAATACTCATGTTGCATCATTAATACCAGTAATTGATTGGTTACCAGAGGGATTCAGGCCCATTACCATTTATGATGAGCCTGTAACTCCTAAGGCCAATACTTTCCCAGTTCAATCCCCAGAGGTTAAGACTGGAGCATTCCAGATGACTGCTCCAGTTAAAAAGGTCAATCGGAATAAACCTTTGCCTCAGTCCGCTTCTAAAGAACCCCAGGTTCAAAAGAAAAAGACCAGTTCCCTACCTAAGCCTCGAGTCCAGTCAACTGGAAAGGCTCAGGTGTCATCTGATGAAAGTGTTTTGTTAAGGTTAGAGAGCCAGTTTCAATTACTGACTCGTCAATTTCAAAGTTTTAATGCAAGATTAAACTTTATTGAGGGTACTTCATCTGGCCCTAAACAAAATACCAAACCTTTTTCAAAGAAAGATAAATATATTTCTCCAGTTGAGAAAAAGAAAAAGGTTTCAAAACTATCAACCCCAGTGATCTTTTCAACTAAGACTACTGTTGAAGAAAGTGAACTTAACCAGATAGCTCCAGGGACCTATAAGGGAGGGTCCAGTGAACCCATCAGTCGATGGGTTCCAAAATCTAATTGATATATCTGGTGGATGTGCAGGGCGATCGAAAGAAACATACCTGGTATCTTGACAGTGCAGCTGGCAGGAAAATGACCGGATGTAAGACCCTGCTGGAGGAGTTCATCATTTCTGATGGACCCTCCATTACTTTTGGAAATGATGGTTGTGGAAAAAACTGAGGGGTATGGTGTTCTGAACAATGGACAAGTCAAATTCAGACGAGTTGCATTTGTGAATGGTTTGAAATATAACTTGATCAGTGTAAGTCAACTGTGTGATGATGGCTATCAAGTTCTATTCAATATTGCTCAGGGTATCGTATTCAACAAGGACTGGAAGGTAGTATTGATTGCTCCCAGAAGAGGGAATGTGTACGTGATGGATATGGAAAGCTCTCCTTCAGAGCAGTGTTTCTATACTCAAGCTGATGAAGACACAAACTGGTTATGGCACAAAAGGTTATCCCATTTAACTTGATCAGTGTCAGTCAACTGTGTGATGATGGCTATCAAGTTCTATTCAATATTGCTCAGGGCATTGTATTCAACAAGGACTGGAAGGTAGTATTGATTGCTCCCAGAAGAGGGAATGTGTACGTGATGGATATGGAAAGCTCTCCTTCAGAGCAGTGTTTCTATACTCAAGCTGATGAAGACACAAACTGGTTATGGCACAAAAGGTTATCCCATTTAAATTTCAAAAATATTAATAAGTTGTCTAGAAAACAACTGGCAGATGGGATACCTTCAGTTTCCTTCAAAAAGGAAAGACCATGTCCAGGATGTGAGATGGGTAAGCAGAAACGTACCAGTTTCAAGACCAGACAGAATTTCAGCATATCTGAACCACTTCATATGCTTCATATGGACCTCTTCGGTCCAGTGAATGTTCAGACTCGTGCTGGTAAAATATACACCTGGTGATCGTAGATGAATTCTCCAGATATTGTTGGGTGATCTTTCTCAGGTCTAAAAGTAAAGCTGCTGCTGAAATCATCAGTCTTATCAAGCAAATTGAGCTCAAGCACAAGCGAAAGGTGTGTCAGTTAAGAAGTGACAATGGAACAGAATTCCAGAATGCAACTCTGGAGTCATTCTGTACTGACACTGGCATCTCCCAGAATTTCTCATCAGCCCGCTCTCCAGAACAGAATGGAGTGGTGGAAAGGAAGAATCGAACGCTGATAGAAGCTGCCAGGAGTATGCTTGTTGAATCTGGTCTTTCTACCAGTTTCTGGGCTGAAGCAATTGCTACTGCTTGTCACACCCAGAACCGGTCTGTGTACATCAAAAGACACAAAAAGACAGCCTATGAAGTCTTAAGAAATAGAAAACCAAATATTGGTTATTTTCACATTTTTGGATGTCCAGTTTACATCCTGAACAACTCCAGTCAGTTAGGCAAATTTGATGCCAAAGCTGATGAAGGATATTTCTTAGGTTATTCAGCCATTCGCAAGGTCTTCAGAGTCTATAACAAGAGACTGGAGAAGGTCCATGAGTCAATTCATGTCACATTCGATGAATCAAATGCTGCAATCAATAAAAAGCCAATCCTTAATACTCCCCCAGTAACTCCAATTGTCTTCTGTGAATCTGATCCTATCAACTACAATAAAGATTCTTTAGAAGAAGTTTCCAGTCATCCTGATCTGGAACCTGTTCAGACTAAGAAACTCTCCAGTAGTACTCCATTCTATCCTTCAATTATTTTCAAGCTACCCTCTGAAATTATTATTGGATCAGATATTCGTACTACTCCCCCAGTATCAGTCCCAGTTGAAACTGAACCAGTACTTCAAGAAATGCCTTCAAATGAAGAATTTCATGATGCAAATCGTGATTTGAATGATTCAGATGAAAGATGTTGAAGTAGTCTGGCAAGATCCTCCTCCTGAAGCAACACCAGAGGAGACTCAACTGAATTCTTGCAATGATATTGTTGTCAGTAATAATCCTGGTCAGTACTCCAGATGGACAAAAGCTCATCCTATCGATCAGATCATAGGTGACTCCAGTAGAGGAGTTCAGACCAGAAGAGCCTCCAGTAATCAATGCTTATATGTCAGTTTCTTATCACTGATAGAACCAAAGAAGATTGACGAGGCTATGGAAGATCTAAGCTGGGTGATAGCTATGCAAGAAGAGCTTCACCAGTTTGAAAGGAACAAGGTTTGGTACCTGGTTCCTTTCCCAGTTGGAAAGAAAGAACCAATTGGAACCATATGGGTCTTCAGGAACAAGGTAGATGAAGATGGCCACGTAATCAGAAACAAGGCCAGACTGGTAGCACAAGGGTACTGCCAGTCAGATGTTGATTTTGATGAATCATTTGCTCCAGTGGCTAGACTTGAAGCGATTAGAATATTCTTAGCATTTGCTGCTCATCATCAGTTCAAGGTCTACCAGATGGACGTTAAAAGTGCATTTTTGAATGGAAAACTTGAAGAAGAAGTTTATGTCAGACAACCACCAAGTTTCGTTGATGAAAAGCATCCACACTGGGTATATCGTCTGGACAAAGCACTTTATGGTCTCAGACAAGCTCCACGTGCCTGGTATGATACTCTGACTAAACATTTATTGAAAAATGGTTTCAAAAGAGGTGCAATTGACAATACCTTGTTTATTCTTCATGAAAAAGGTAATCTTCTGATGGTACAAATTTATGTTGATGATATTATTTTTGGGTCTACTGATGACAAAATGTGCAAGAAATTTTCGAAAATAATGTCGACTGAATATGAAATGAGTTTAATGGGTGAATTAACATACTTTCTAGGACTCCAGATTAAACAGACCAGAGATGGTATTTTTATTAATCAAGAGAAATATGTTAGAGATCTTTTAAAGAAATATGATATGAACTCTTCACCATCTAAACCCACTCTAGTTTCTGCACCACTGACACTGGACTCAGATCCAGATGGTAAACCAGTGAACACCACTGTCTATAGAGGCATGGTTGGTTCACTGATGTATTTAACTTCCAGTAGACCAGATATTATGTTTTCAACATGTTTATGTGCCAGATATCAGTCTAATCCAAAAGAATCTCATATGCTTGCTGTAAAGCGCATACTGAAATACCTTAAGGGTGTCCCCAGTTTGGGTCTTTGGTATCCCAAAGGCTCAGGTATGGATCTAATGGGTTATTCAGATTCAGATCATGCAGGTTGTAAGATAGACAGGAAATCCACTACTGGTGGATGTCATTTCCTTGGTGGCAAACTGGTCAGCTGGACCAGTAAGAAGCAAACTTCAGTTTTATTGTCCACTGCTGAAGCTGAATACGTGTCTGCAGCCAGTTGTTGTGCTCAGATACTCTGGATGAAGAACCAGTTGCTTGATTATGGTATTAAGTATTCAAAGACCCCAATTTTTTGTGATAATACCAGTGCCATTGCTATCTCGAACAATCCAGTCATGCACTCAAAAACGAAACACATTGATCTCAGGTATCATTTTATTCGTGATCATATTATGAAAAATAATATTGAACTCCATTTTATTTCCACTGACAAACAACTCGCTGACATTTTTACCAAACCTCTGGATGTTAAAACTTTTGAATATCTTGTTGGTGAGTTGGGAATGTTAAACCCTTAAATCTGGAACCTTGGTATTGAACGCCTTTGTGTACTATCAGGGATCCTTGATTTAAAGATTTATAAATCTATGACTGCTTAGATATCGAACGCCTTTGTGTACTATCTTTGCATTAATAGATTTTTGGATCAACATTCCAGGGGGAAGACTGAAAGATATATTTTTGTCCTTAAAAATGTTTTAATTTCAGGGGGAATTTATTAATTTATTTTCTCACTGGACAAATTTTCTGGAAAATATCACTGGTACCTTGTAAATGTGTCCCTCTCACTGGTAATTAGATAGGTTGAAGTGCATGTTTGAGGTAACTTTTGTCTCCTTGTAAATGTGTCCCTCTCACTTGTCTGTATTAGTTGATGTGCATGTTTGAGGTTACCAGTCTCTTTCAAATGGTTTTCGTTGGCACCTTACTGAAGTGTCCCTCCAGTGTACCATCAGTGCATGCATCACTAGCCTAATCCACCAGTGATACTGGAGTGTCCAGTCAACCTCCAGATGCACTGATATGTCAGTCATAATATTTTTAATACTTGGTCTTTGTGCGTGCCACGTATGCAAAATCTTTTGAAAAGATATTTATCTTGATATTTATCTTATTATCCTACGTGGCATGTAATTTTTTCAAAGAAATGATGGTATTTTTATCTTGGGAAGACAAAAAGTGCAAGTTGGGTAATGTTTGTGGGCTGTAAACCGTCACACATTTATGTGTGATGTGATGTACTTAATGCGGATCTCAAAACCCGATCAAAATTATATTTGATAAATTCAAAAATAACCGTTTGAGTTCCACACTCTCTCTCCTATATAAATACCACTTTCACTTTCATTTGCATTTACTTCGAACATATTTACTCCCAAAATTCTTCAAATTCCTTCATTTACTTTCTTTTTCATTCAATTTCCAATCATAAATCTCTCTCATATTAAATTCATCAAATCTTCAAAAACCCTAATTTTTCTGTCTCCATATCATCTATCTATCATATTCAATGGCACCAAGACAATCTAACTCACCCAAAAATCTGCTCGCTGCTGAATATGCTCCGGTTGCCAATGTTGTAAAGGCACCTCATATTACTTTGGAGGCAAAAGCCATCAGAATAAACATGAACAATTGGATGGCTAGACTCACTAGCACCACTCATGCTCCCACTTCTCTCATAGGACGACTGAATGCCTTTTTCCTCAGTTGTCCACTCTATGGTGCTCTTACTCTCAATCCCGGAAGAATGTATCATGACTACTTATGTGAGTTTTGGTACACTGCTGTGTATGTTGAAAGCACTCAAACCATCAACTACACATTGAAACAAGGCACCAGGGCCTTAACTCTTACAGTTGACTCTCTCAGAGATACTCTTCAAATGAATTATTTGGCTGAAAATGAGATGGCCATTACTCTCCCTACTGGTCTGAATTACAGGGATGTGTGTAGGCTGATGGGACATACTGATATACTGGATGAGCATGGCCAGTTATCAAGGAAAGGCACCATCTACATGAGCAGGCTTTCAGA
>CM067171.1:58190405-58282905 GCA_034093135.1 Erigeron breviscapus | reverse complement strand
CAGAAATGAATCTTTTTGCTGGGAATGAGAAGCTGGTGTTTGAGAAGATGAATGAACTGGTTCTGGCCACAAATAAAAATTCTGAAAATATCAAAGTGGCAGTCCAGGGATTAGAGGCAAAATTGGTGAAATCTGTTCAGACTGCAGTAAAAGCTGAGGTTGTTCAACCACTGGCAGGTCTGACAGATGAGGTTCAGAAGTTAATCACCAGGATAAGTAATTTGGAAAGCAGACCAACTCTTGATCAGGCTGCTGTTGTTAGCACCATCAGTGATGAGTGTGCTAAGAAGTTCAGACATGGCATGTTAAAAGAAATTACTGAAGAAATTTCTGGGTCTGTTCTTAGAACCATTCAAGATGGGTTGTTGCCACAGGTGGTAAAGATGATTGAAAATGAAATGTCAAAGCACTTGTCTTCAGAAATTCAAATTATCAAGAAGGAAGTGACTGAGCTAAGAAAGACTGTGAATATCACAACTCCGGTGGCAGGAAGAACATTTGGTGCTACAGACAGATACATGCTTAAACAAGTGCAAATTATTGGTGCCCACAAGTCTCAAACTGGTGGACATTCCAAGGGGGAAAAGTCTGTTGCCACTGAGTCTGTTCCAGAAGGATTGGTGAAGAAAAAGAAAGAAGTGGTTGTTAGTGAAATTGAAAAGGCCTTTGGCACTGAAGCCATCGTGCAACAAGAACAAGTGACTGGTACTGAAGCCAGTGCACAAGAAGTAGTTGGTACTGAAGCCAATGTACAAGAAGAACAAGCTGCTGGTACTGATGCCAGTGAGCCCCAGTTTGAACAATTCCCAGATATCACATCCACTCTGAAATCAGTAAAAAGGAAGAAGCATGTGATATCTGGAGGTGAAATTGAAAAGGCCATTGGCACTGAAGCCATCGTGCAACAAGAAAATGTGACTGGTACTGAAGCCAGTGCACAAAATGTAGTTGGTACTGAAGCCAATGTACAAGAAGAACAAGCTGCTGGTACTGATGCCAGTGAGCCCCAGTTTGAACAATTCCCAGATATCACATCCACTCTGAAATCAGTAAAAAGGAAGAAGCATGTGATATCTGGAGGTGAAATTGAAATGACTGAAGGTTCATCAGAACTCCCTACTGCTGATGATGATACTTCGAAGAGACTGGAGCAAGAGTGCATAATGATAGAAATTTTTAAGAAAAATCAAAAGGATGAACGTCTTGCCCACAAAAGGGAGATGGCAAACATGGGGACTCTTGATTCTTACAATGCTGGCAGGTTGGGCATACATATTGATGTTTATAAAAGAATGAAGGAAGACCCCAGAGTTCATCAATGTCTGGATGCATTGGATGACGTCTATATTCGCTCCAGGTACTCTGAAGAAGAACAAACTTATGATGCAGTAACTTATGGTGTCAGTATAGGTGAACTGATCAGACAAAGGAAGGAGGAACTGGTGAACCTCCAGAAGAAGATCAGAAAGAATGCTGGTGCTCTGGAGATAGAGTATAGAAGGAAGATAAAAGGCTTGCCCAAACTCACTGCCAAACAGTTAAAGGAAATCAGGGATGCAGATCTGAGCACTTTCATTCCCTTGGATACTTCACAAAGAATCAATCGTGAAGAACTCCAGTCTGCCATCGAACAGCAGAAAGTATCTAGGGAAACTGAATACTTGATCCAGATGGCAAAGCAAAAAGCCAAGTATGAAGATATGTTGAAGTTCAGGGCTGATGCCAGAAGGATCATAGGTGCAGAGATTAAATTAGCTGAAAACCATGAAGGCATGAGCAGGTTTGAAGTAAAGTTGACCAGGGAGGGTAACTTTACTGATGAAAGGAAGAGTGCTTCAGTCCAAGCTTTTGGATGGACTGAACTGAAGGAGATTGCCTTAACATTCAGGGGGAAGACTGATTTGTCTACTGATGTTAAAGCATTTTTGAAGAGGATTGAGAAGGTCTGGAAGAGAAAGCAACAGATGGAAGTTGCAATAGGTATGAAACCACCAGAGTCTGTACCATCCTCACCATCACCAAAGAGAAAGGCCAGCTCTAGGACAGACGTCAAAAAGAAGGGCCTGACTCTTTTATCATTTACTTGTAATTGTATTTATTTTCAAAATTGTAACTTATTTTCTGTTGATGGCTGTAAATATAGTTACATATTTCGATTCACAAAGTAAGTGATCAGATTTAGTCTAAGTTAGAATTAAAAGATGAAACTGAAACACTGATGATCTATAAAGTGTTTTCCAGTAACTTAAAATTTTAGACTAAATCAAAACAAGTGTTTTTCAAGCATACAAAGTTGTATAGATAGAAGCTTGAAAAACCTTGCATTATTTCTGAACAAATAGGGGGAATTTGTTAGGTCCAGATTTACTGGACTCGCTCCAGACTTGACGACTGGAGAGACACTGAAGACTTGTCCAGAAATAAGATTTACTGGACCCACTCCAGACTTGAAGACTGGAGCGACACTGAAGATTTGTCCAGAAATAATAGAAGACCAGTGAGCTATTTACTTGTATAGGAAATCTGGAATCCTCCAGATTTGCTCACTGGACTTCACCCCAGTCCAGATCTATTCTACTGAAGACATTCTCACTGAAGTCAAAGGCTGAAGTTAGAATAAAGAAGACTGACAAATGGCGGAGTCCACTGGAAGTCTTACCAGATCTACGATTGGAGGTTTGTCAGTGTTCTAGACCTTACAAATCTGAACACTGATTATGAGGAATTAACTTTTTGCCTTTACACACTTTTCAAAGAATATTCCACTTGTTCTTTACTAAAAGTACTTACGTGTGTAAAGGTGGTTGGTTAAAAGAATAAAGTCATATTGATGTGACTTTATCCTTGTACTTTAACCAATGCATTTAATGACCTTGTCGGTTCATTAAATGCATGCAACCATATTTGTACGGCACAAATTCACTGGTGAATTTGTTTGCCTATAAATACAAAGTCATTTCTTCGTTAAAATTACTTTTTAGCAATTAAGGTGAATTTGTCTAAATACTCTCGATCGTAACAGGGATACTTCACAACTTTAAGTATCTCGATCTAAAGAGTTTATTTGGCAAATATAGATCATTTGTAATTCATAGGTTGTTAGGATACTTACATATTTGTATTATCTTGATTCCGCACAACCTTGTATTTTATTTAACATCATAAATAAAATACACTTAAAAAAATTACATTGTGTTCCACCTTTACTTTAAGTCATGTATTACTTTGTTTATATACTTGCATTTATATTCAAGTAATACTAGTCCAAATCTAGTGCATATTAAACTTGTTGTATTTTACACTTTTGGGTTAAACCATCAAAGTGAGGGACTTTACATATACCCACTTTCACTTTCATTTGCATTTACTTCGAACATATTAACTCCCAAAATTCTTCAAATTCCTTCATTTACTCCATTTTTCATTCAATTTCCAATCATCAATCTCTCTCATATTTAATTCATCATATCTTTATCAAAACCCCTAATTTTCAGTTTCATATCATCAATCTACCAAATACAATGGCACCAAGACAATCAAACTCACCCAAAAATCTGCTTGCTGCTGAATATGCTCCCATTGCCAATGTAGTAAAAGCACCTCATATTTCTTTAGAGGCAAAGGCGATCAGAATAAACATGAATAATTGGATGGCTAGACTCACTAGCACCACTCATGCTCCAACCTCTCTCATTGGACGACTGAATGCCTTTTTCCTCAGTTGTCCACTCTATGGTGCTCTTACTCTCAATCCCGGAAAAATGTATCATGATTATTTATGTGAATTTTGGTACACTGTTGTGTATGTTGAAAATACTCAATCCATCAACTACACATTGCAGCAAGGCACCAGGGCCTTTACTCTCACTGCTGACTCTCTAAGAGATATTCTATCATGATTATTTATGTGAATTTTGGTACACTGTTGTGTATGTTGAAAATACTCAATCCATCAACTACACATTGCAGCAAGGCACCAGGGCCTTTACTCTCACTGCTGACTCTCTAAGAGATATTCTTCATTTGAATTATTTGGCTGAAAATGAGATGGCCATTACTCTCCCTACTGGTCTTAATTACAGGGATGTGTGTAGACTGATGGGACACACTGATATACTGGATGAGCATGGCCAGTTATCAAGGAAAGGCACCATCTACATGAGCAAGCTTTCAGACTCATGGAGATACTTCTTCACTCATCTTGTTGAGTGTTTGGGTGGCAGTTCTGGAGGGTTGGACCAGATAAATCAAATGCAACTCCAGATTGCCTACTGTCTTTGGTTCGGATACAGAGTAGATTTTGCTCAGATCTTCTTTGATGATCTGGTTGAGCGTCTAAAGGTGAAAGGTAGAAAACCTCATATTCCATATATTCGTTTTCTGTCACTTGTATTTTTAAGAGCTCTAGGCGATGAGTATGATTACGATACAAATCATTTTTCTGTGTGTGATTATCTGAGGGAGTTGAGTTCATTAAAATCAAGAGCTGGTGAGGTTGAAATTCCTGTAAATATGCTGAATCATTTTAGAAATGATGCACTTGATGCATCATCATCAGATGAGCAGGAAGAGGCTCCAGGTGGGAACCAAATTGGTGAAGGACCCTCTGGAGTCCTCAGTGCTGAAATTGTACAACCAGTAACCCAGGTGGCTCCTATTGTTACTCGACAAAGAACTTCCAGACGTCTTAGGAAGGCTGGAGTTCAGGTCAATCCAAATAGAGCCGAATCGAGCCATCCAGGTGATATTATGAATGAAGATGGGTCTCTGATTGTTGAGCAAGTAGAAAATGTTGTACAGATTGATGAGCAGGTGACTGGTGAGCAAGATGCTCGGTTAGATTTAAATAGAGAAGTGGATGATCAGACAGTTGGGAACGGCTCCAGATTGGGATGAGGTAGATTCCCCAATGTCTGAAGGTAATATGTTTGATGTGAATATGAATTTCCTGGGTGATGAAGTAGAAAATGTGGTTACTTCTGTTATTGCTTCAGTCACCCAACCACTTATCTCTACTGAAATGCCACCACCACCAAAATCCATTATTGCACCACCACCACCTTCAAATCCGCATAACACCTCAACTGTTTCACCAAGTACTATCCAGATTTCATCCAATCAACCACCACCACTTGAAGCTCCACTTGATTTTCCTGAAACCTGTGTGCTGGACTCGACTGTTACAACTGAAACTTCTACTGAAGCAGTCCAGACACAAGTTCCATTGGTGCTCAGAAGGCAATCTGAATTTCCTCCTCCTGGTGGTCTTCTACTTCTTCTTCCACTGAGGTCCAAGGCCTTTTAAGTAAGGTGGCGGACCTGGAGAGATCACTTCAGTCTTCATCCCAGGTTGTTTCTGATTTTAAGTCCTTATTATCAAATAATCTTGCATCAGAAATGAATGTTTTTGCTGGGAATGAGAAGCTGGTGTTTGAGAAGATGAATGAACTGGTACTGGCCACAAATAAAAATTCTGAAAATATTAAAGTGGCAGTCCAGGGATTAGAAGCAAGGCTGGTGAATTCTGTTCAGACTGCAGTGAAAGCTGAACTTGTTCAACCACTGGCAGGTCTGACAGATGAGGTTCAGAAGTTGACCACCAGGATTAGTTCTCTGGAAAGCAGGCCAACCCTTGACCAGAACTCTGTTGTAAGCACCCTCAGTGATGAAGTTGTACGCAAATTTAGAGGGGAAATGCTGAAAGAAATTACTTCGGAAATTTCTGGGTCAGTTCTTAGAACCATTCAAGATGGGTTGTTGCCTTAGGTGGTACATATGATTGAAAATGAAATGCCAAAGCACTTGTCTTCAGAAATTCAAATTATCAAGAAGGAAGTGACTAAGCTAAGGAAGACTGTGAATATCACAACTCCAGTGGCAGGAAGAACATTTGGTGCTTCAGACAGACACATGCTTGAACAAGTATGGAATGCCCACAAGTCTCAAACTGGTGGACATTCCAAGGGGGAAAAGTTTGCTGCCACTGAGTCCGTTCCAGAAGAGTTGGTGATGAAAAAGAAAGAAGTGTTGGCCAGTGCAATTGAAAAGGCCTTTGGCACTGAAGCCATCGTGCAACAAGAAAAAGTGACTGGTACTGATGCCAGTGCACAAGAAGTAGTTGGTACTGAAGCCAATATACAAGAAGAACAAGCTGCTGGTACTGATGCCAGTGAGCCCCAGTTTGAACAATTCCCAGATATCACATCCACTCTGAAATCAGTAAAAAGGAAGAAGAACATTTGGTGCTTCAGACAGACACATGCTTGAACAAGTATGGAATGCCCACAAGTCTCAAACTGGTGGACATTCCAAGTGGGAAAAGTTTGTTGCCACTGAGTCCGTTCCAGAAGAGTTGGTGATGAAAAAGAAAGAAGTGTTGGCCAGTGCAATTGAAAAGGCCTTTGGCACTGAAGCCATTGTGCAACAAGAAAAAGTTACTGGTACTGATGCCAGTGAGCCCCAGTTTGAACAATTCCCAGATATCACATCCACTCTGAAATCAGTAAAAAGGAAGAAGAACATTTGGTGCTTCAGACAGACACATGCTTGAACAAGTATGGAATGCCCACAAGTCTCAAACTGGTGGACATTCCAAGTGGGAAAAGTCTGTTGCCACTGAGTCCGTTCCAGAAGAGTTGGTGATGAAAAAGAAAGAAGTGTTGGCCAGTGCAATTGAAAAGGCCTTTGGCACTGAAGCCATCGTGCAACAAGAAAAAGTGACTGGTACTGATGCCAGTATACAAGAAGTAGTTGGTACTGAAGCCAATATACAAGAAGAACAAGCTTATGATGCAGTAACTTATGGTGTCAGTATAGGTGAACTGATCAGACAAAGGAAGGAGGAACTGGTGAACCTCCAGAAGAAGATCAGAAAGAATGCTGTGCTCTGGAGATAGAGTATAGAAGGAAGATAAAAGGCTTGCCCAAACTCACTGCCAAACAGTTAAAGGAAATCAGGGATGCAGATCTGAGCACTTTCATTCCCTTGGATACTTCACAAAGAATCAATCGTGAAGAACTCCAGTCTGCCATCGAACAGCAGAAAGTATCTAGGGAAACTGAATACTTGATCCAGATGGCAAAGCAAAAAGCCAAGTATGAAGATATGTTGAAGTTCAGGGCTGATGCCAGAAGGATCATAGGTGCAGAAATTAAATTAGCTGAAAACCATGAAGGCATGAACAGGTTTGAAGTAAAGTTGACCAGAGAGGGTAACTTTACTGATGAAAGCAAGAATGCTTCAGTCCAAGCTTTTGGATGGACTGAACTGAAGGAGATTGCCTTAACATTCAGGGGGAAGACTGATTTGTCTACTGATGTTAAAGCATTTTTGAAGAGGATTGAGAAGGTCTGGAAGAGAAAGCAACAGATGGAAGTTGCAATAGGTATGAAACCACCAGAGTCTGTACCATCCTCACCATCACCCAAGAGAAAGGCCACTGAAGAAGCTCAAGGACAGACGTCAAAGAGAAGGGCCTGACTCTTTTATCATTTACTTGTACTTGTATTTATTTTTCAAAATTGTAACTTATTTTCTGTTGATGGCTGTAAATATAGTTACATATTTCGATTCACAAAGTAAGTGATCAGATTTAGTCTAAGTTAGAATTAAAAGATGAAACTGAAACACTGATGATCTATAAAGTGTTTTCCAGTAACTTAAAATTTTTTAGACTAAATCAAAACAAGTGTTTTTCAAGCATACAAAATTGTATAGATAGAAGCTTGAAAAACCTTGCATTATTTCTTAACAAATAGGGGGAATTTGTTAGGTCCAGATTTACTGGACTCGCTCCAGACTTGAAGACTGGAGAGTCTCTGAAGACTTGTCCAGAAATAATATTTACTGGACCCACTCCAGACTTGAAGACTGGAGCGACACTGAAGATTTGTTCAGAAATAATGGAAGACCAGTGAGCAAAATACTTGTATAGGAAATCTGGAATCCTCCAGCTTATCTCACTGGACTTCACCCCAGTCCAGATCTATTCTACTGAAGACATTCTCACTGAAGTCAAAGACTGAAGTTAGAATAAAGAAGACTGACAAATGGCGGAGTCCACTGGAAGTCTTACCAGATCTACGACTGGAGCTTTGTCAGTGTTCTAGACCTTACAAGTCTGAACACTGATTTCGAGGAATTGACTTTTTGCCTTTACACACTTTTCAAAGAACATTCCACTTGTCTTTATAAAAGTACTTACGTGTGTAAAGGTGGTTGGTTAAAAGGAAAATAAGTCATATTGATGTGACTTTATCCTTGTACCTTAACCAATGCATTTAATGACCTTGTCGGTTCACTAAATGCATGCAACCATATTTGTACGGCACAAATTCACTGGTGAATTTGTTTGCCTATAAATACAAAGTCATTTCCTTGTTAAAATTACTTTTAGCAATTAAGGTGAATTTGTCAAAATACTCTCGATCGTAACAGGGATACTTCACAACTTTAAGTATCTCGATCTAAAGAGTTTATTTGGCAAATATAGATCATTTGTAATTCATAGGTTGTTAGGATACTTACATATTTGTATTATCTTGATTCTGCACAACCTTGTATTTTATTTAACATCATAAATAAAATACACTTGAAACATTTACATTGTGTTCCACCTTTATTTATTGCATTAAGTCTTGTATTACTTTGTTTATATACTTGCATTTATATTCAAGTAATACTAGTCCAAATCTAGTGCTTATTAGACTTGTTGTATTTTACACTATTGGGTTAAACCATCAAGTGAGGGACTCTACATAACCTACCGTGCTTCATCCCTACTTGATCCCTCCGTACAATTATCCGGGCATGAAGTCGTATTAGTTTTCAAGTACTCTCAGAGTATCGTTTTCATTATAGTTAATATATTTCGTATTAAATATAATTCTTGCCATTTAAGGTATCTCTTCTATAAATAAGTATATATATACACTCTCGTATTCATTATTCGAATACATTCAGTATTGATTCAAATATATATATATATATATAGATATATATAATTACATACATTATACATACACACACATACATTTATATAATTATAATTCTTGCCATTTAAGGTATCTCTTCTATAAATATGTATATATATACACTCTCGTATTCATTCTTCGAATACATTCAGTATTGATTCAAATTAAGATATTTGAAGTCTTGATTCGAATATTTTGTCGTATTCACCTTGAATACATCTTGATTCTTGAAATACATGGATTCTCTTTGTATTAAATTAAATACTAAATGAGTTTCAAAAATAAATAAATTACGTTGACAAGCGTATGAATAATAACATTGTAATAAATAGGTATTTTAGAATTGAACCTAAAATATAAGATCTTTTAAATCGTATTTAGGATTTTCGTGATACGGATTACTTGTCTTGCTCGGTCATCTAATACTTGTTTCAACTCTCTTGCTGATAAGGTGAGTTTCATGGATCCCTTTTTAACTGTTTTTGGGATGAGAATACATTGCTCTTAAATCGGACACAAGTGTTTTTATGTATGCTTATGTACTTGTATGATTGGCTAATTTAAAATCCCCTGGTGTAGGGTTTTGTTGGGTTTTATCAAAGCAATATTATCCTTATAGTATTAAAACGCAGCGGAAAAAATGAACCTTTCAAGATGTTGTATGTAGTTAAAAACCAAAGTTTAACTTATAAAAGAAAACCAAACAATAAGGATCCATGTATATGAATGACATACATACAAAACAACAACCATAGGGTGTTTTAAAAGACTACCTTTCTTCCAAGCTAGTAATGAAGTAGAGATGAAGAGTATGATGTTCTTCAAGAAACAAGTCTTCAATATAGAAGAACCTCAAGCTAGTATACCCCAAGCTTCCAACAAACACCCCATAATATGCTAGGATTTAAACTTGTAAAAACTTTCTTTTCACTCTTCTTTGGGCTGAAAATAATGAGAAGAAAAGGAAGTTTTTTCTACTTGAAAATTGAGAGAAAAAGTCTTACAAAATGCATGTAAGAATTGATAGAAACTATGTGTTATGTGTTGTCTTCATAATGCAAGTACAAGTGTTATAAGTAGATCAAATCTACTTCCAAAACCACATGGGGGGGGGGGGGCCACATGGGGTGGTAACAAACATTTTGTGTCAATTTTTTTATAAAACCACTTACTTGTATATTTTATAGATAAAATTGCAACATAACTTATTACATATCTTATGTAACATATTACATATTATACACAACACACATAAGTGTTTATTATACCAAATAAACATATTCACATTTCTCTCAAAATAAATCATCCATATAATTTATTTATATTTCTCAAGTGCAATTATTTAGAAACTCACTTTCTAAATATTTCAAGTATTGATATTTAATTAAAGATCGTATCATATAAATAAATATCATAGGTGTTTGTCTAGCTTGTTATTGGGTATGACCCGACTTGGATCATCACGTACTAGCCACGTCAATTTAATATGTGTCTTGGGCAGACGGATTCCTACAATCTCCCACTTGCACAAGATTCATAGAAGATTGACGCAAGCAGCAAATACCGCCTAACAACGGTTTGCTACCCCTAATACGTATGATGAAGTGCCATTCAATAACATCATCCCTTTCAAGTCCCTTTCTTGAAATGATTTAGGTGAATCGATCATTTATCCTTTTGTCATAGATGTCATGTTAAATCCTAGAGACACAGAGTGATCATTCTCTATTGATTTAACTTTGTAACAGGCCTTAGACATCTAACTCTCAACGAATAAGAGGGACAAATTCCATCTCGACTACATATGTCTTTCACAATCACCTTATATCATACCTGAGCTTAGTCTTATGTACCGCCATGTTTCAGAACAGCGAAGAACTAAGTCAAAGTATAATATTCAGTGAATTTCAAGACCCAATATGTATCTCAGGTCTGAGGATACAATGATATTCGCCTTTTAACTCAAGATTACTTATGATCAATCACAAAGATTCCATGTAGTAATGCTTGAGAGCAGGTCATTCCAATATTTGTATCCCACAAATATCTATGAACCTTGGTAGCAACATTTTGCTCTATATTCAAAAACCTTTTGAATATCTACCAATCCAAGTTCATAATAATCTTACATTCATATTTGTTCCCACAAATATGATCGACTACGGATATTTAGAATAATTAACTTATTCATGGATTTAAACATGCAAAATTGGAACATAACACAATTTAAAGTAGAATATCAATATTCATATAAAGTGTTAACAAATACAAGTGTTCCGATATCCAAATACCTAAAATAGATCAAATCCAATCACTAGAATGTCGAAGTCCCATGGCACAAGTATGACTCTCATGCTTGGGCCTTTCAAGGAGCTTCGTGAGTGGATCCGCAACATTTTGATCAGTGTGAACTTTGCAAATACATATCTTTCCTTTTTCAACTTCATCCCTTATGTAGTTGAATCTCCGCTCAATGTGTCTAGTCTTCTGATGCGCACGAGGTTCCTTGATTTGAGCAATCGTGCCCTCGTTATCACAAAGAATTTCTAGGGGTTCTTGAATGGAAGGAACAACCCCTAGATCGACAATGAATTTCTTCAACCATGCAACTTCTTGTGCTGCCAAAGAAGCGGCGATGTATTCCGATTCTGTAGTGGACAACGCAACCACATCTTGCTTCGAGCTTTTCCAAGAAACAGCTCCTCCGTTTAGAATGAAGATGTACCCCGATTGTGATCGAGAATCATCTCGATCAGTTTGGAAACTCGCATCCATGTAACCTTTTACAACGAGCTCCTCCTCACCAGATCCATATATTAAAAACATATCTTTAGTGTTTCTAAGATATTTCAATATATTCTTGACAGCCATCCAATGACTATCTCCTGGATTTTGCTGGTATCTACTTGTCATGCTTAAAGCGCATGACACGTCCGGTCTCGTGCATATCATAGCATACATGATGGATCCTATAGCAGATGCATATGGGATTCCACTCATTCTCTCTTGCTCAGCTTTTGAGCTAGGAGATTGAGAAGTGCTCAATATAGTTCCTCTTTGAATAGGTACCAAACCTTTCTTAGAGTTTTCCATCTTGAACCTTTTCAAGATTTTGTCTATGTATGCACTCTGATTCAAACCTATTAAACGCCTTGATCTATCCCTATAGATCCTTATTCCCAAAATATAGGCGGCTTCACCAAGATCCTTAATGGAAAAGCAACTTCCAAGCCAGGCTTTTACACCTTCCAAGGTTGGAATATCATTTCCAAACAGTAGAATGTCATCGACATATAATACTAGAAAAGTAATTATGCTCCCACTAGCCTTCTTATACACACAAGCTTCATCAGCGTTTTTGATGAAGCCAAATTTCTTGACTTCTTCATCAAAATGACGATTCCAACTTCTTGATGCTTGTTTCAATCCATAGATCGATTTCTTTAACTTGCATACTTTATTAGGATGTTTAGGATCGATAAAACCTTCAGGCTGATCCATATAGACATCTTCCTCAAGATATCCATTTAGAAAAGCGGTTTTGACATCCATTTGCCATATCTCATAGTCATAATGTGCGGCTATGGCAAATAATATCCTAATAGACTTTAGCATTGCCACAGGCAAAAAAGTTTCATCATAATCGACCCCTCGAGTTTGAGTGAAACCTTTTGCTACAAGTCTAGCTTTGTAAGTAACCAAGTTTCCATGCATGTCGTGTTTCAATTTGAACACCCATTTACTTCCAACTATTTTGGAATTAGGAAGTGCAACAACCAATTCCCAAACTTGGTTGTCATACATGGATTGCATCTCAGAGTTCATGGCTTCTAGCCATTTGTCCGAATCTGATTTGGACATTGCATCATGGTAGGTGGTAGGTTCATCAGAAACCACCATATAGCATTCATCTATGAGAAATCCATATCTCTCAGGTGGATAAGTAGCTCTACCAGATCTACGAACGTTTTGTGTGTTTTGATCAAACCTTTGATCATCTTCAACATCCTTTTGTTGAATGCTAGTGTCAACCAAGCGTGTATCTGTTTGTGGTTCTTGATCTTCTTCAAGTTCCACTGTTCTAGAACTAGTTCCTTCCATAAGGAATTTGGTTTCCAAGAACTCAGCCTTTCGAGCAACAAATACATTTTGCTCATTAGGATTGTAGAAATAATATCCCAAATTATCTTTAGGATATCCTACAAAGATACATTTAGTGGATCGGGGCTCTAATTTGTTTGAGGCATCATATCTTACATAAGCCTCACAACCCCATACCTTTAAGTATGACAAAGATGGAACTCTTCCATGCCATATTTCAAAAGGTATTTTCTCCACTTTCTTGGTGGGAGCCATATTTAAAATTCGGGCAGCAGAGATTATGGCATAACCCCAAAATGATAGAGGTAGTGAGCTTTTGCTCATCATGGAACGAACCATATCTAATAGGGTTCGATTCCTCCTTTCAGACACACCATTATGTTGTGGTGTTCCAGGTGGAGTTAGTTATGAGATGATCCCACAACTTCTAAGATGATCTTGAAAAGCACCACTTAGGTATTCACCTCCTCTATCAGAACGAAGAATTTTTATTGACTTGCTGAGTTGGTTTTCTACTTCATTCTTGAAAGTTTTGAACATTTCAAAAGCTTCATACTTGTGTTTTAATAAGTATACAAAACCGTAACGACTATAGTCATCGGTGAATGTAATGAAGTATCTTTCACCATTCCTAGTCATTGGCTTAAAAGGACCACATACATCCGAATGTATGATACCTAATAAATCTTTTGCCCTTTCATTAGTGCCATTGAAAGGTGCTTTAGTCATCTTGCCTTGTAAACAAGATTCACATACATCGAATGAATCATCCGTTTTTGTTTTCAAAAGACCATTCTTTTGAAGTGTTAGTATGCGATTTTTATTTATATGGCCAAGACGACAATGCCAATATAGGTTTCACTTAAATCTAATTTAAGTTTCTTGGTGGTAGCTTGGTACATTGAGTTATCATATGTTGTGTTTTCATGAACCAATTCATAAATACCATTTAAAGGCATGGCTTTAACATAAAATACATCATTCATAGAAATATGGATATCATTGTTAACAAACTTAAAATCATATCCAACGTGTCTTAAACGGGAAACAGAAATAATACTCCTAGTCAAACTAGGGGCATACAAAACATCGTTTAATATAATTTCCAAACCACTTGGAAGTTTCAAAAGATAGTCTCCTTGGGCTTCAACTTGTACTCTTGCACCATTGCCCATAAAGAGACTAATGTCTCCCTTCTTGATGTACCTCTTCTTTTGAACCCCTGTAACATATTACAAATATGAGTTCCACATCCGGTATCCAATACCCATGTGAAAGAAAAAATAGTATTAAGCTCAATATATATCATAAATATTATACCTGAGGTATGCCCTGCATCCCTCTTAGCTTTCAACTCTTTGAGATAGGTTGGACAATTTCTCTTCCAATGTCCTATCTCCCCACACTCAAAGCATGGGTCATTAATAGCAACCTTTTGCTTCTTCGGTTTTTGAGTTTCCATTTTTGCCTTTCCCTTTCCTTTGTAGTTCTTTTTGTTGAATCCTTTTCCCTTAGCAACATTTGCCTTTGGTCCGGGGTTGGGCCTTTTCTTTCCGCCTTCATTGATCATGAGAACGGGTTGAACTTTTCTTCCCATGCTAGCCTCGGCCGTTTTGAGCATCCCATGGAGCTCGGAAATGGTCTTGTCCCATCCGTTCATGTTATAATTTAACACAAAAGTTTCAAAACTCTTGGATAAGGAGTTGAGGATCAAATCCGTAGCCAACTCAGTGGAAACGGGACAATTTAGCCTTTCGAGGCGATCAATGTAACTTTTCATTTTAAGAACATAAGTTGAGACGGATTGTGAATCATCCATGCGACATGCATGAAGCGCTCGAACCGTTTCGAAGCCTCGAACCGTTTCGAAGCGCTCTACCCTTGCCTTTTGTTGGAACATTTCCTTAAGTTGGGTAATCATGTCGTATGCCCCATGGTGTTCGAACTCCTTTTGGAGTTCAGGAGTCATACTCGCTAACATGAGGCAACTAACTTGCACGGAGTCCTCAGTATATTTAACCCAATCATTAAAGGCTTCAGCATCTCCCTCTTCGGGCTCATCGGGAATAGGATCGTCTAACACATAGGATTTCTTTTCATGCTTGAGAACAATTCTCAAGTTACGAAACCAATCCACAAAGTTGTTTTGGTTGAGACGATCCTTTTCGAGAATGGATCTTAGTGAAAAATTATGGACGTTTTGGTGGGGGTTAATTGCATTGTTAGCGGCCATCTACAAGATTAACAAAGTCCTTTATTAGTATTTTTAATATCAAATATAAATTTTAATTGTTAATACCCTTTTATGTCTCATGGACAATTAATAATTAAAATCTAGAATCTAATGTTACATTTAAATGATGGTTAGGTGACCTTTATCCCATGATCTAAATTAACAAGGTAGTCAACGTTTGACAATTGCAACTGTTATAACACGATTTTAGCTCTGAATTCAATCTAACAATGGCGGTTTTCTAGTGTGTGTTCTTGGTGTGTGTGTGTGTGTTTTGAGAGAGAATGATCGAATAAACTGAAAGCTTGGGATTAATGTGTGTGTGAAATGAAGTGTTTTTTATGATCTTGTTGTGATTTCTAAGGTATGAGGGCTATTTATAGTCTAACAATACAACTATGCTAATTATCACAATTAGCCCCTCAACCTTAGTAATCATCTATCTATGACTTAACAACAAGAATGTCTTCTAATCTTAATTACAATTTATCACTATTTTTGGATTTCTAACATTCTCCCCCTTAGTGATTTATTGTAATGAATGAAGTACGTGTTATCTTGTCTTGAAGGAATGAAATTGATGAGCCCGGTGGTGAAGACAATTTGGGATGTTGAAACAAGTCTTCAAAGCTTTCTCTTTTGTCTTTGGAGAACTTGATTCAGTCTTGATCTAGGACTTCTTGAAGTTAAATCATATGAAGATTCTCAATGTTCTTTTTGAACAGAGAATGATGAAAGCATGTTTGACTTGAATCTTCGAGAATTGATGAATCATGAATCAGAGTTGTCTTTTGAAATGCAGAAGAATGAATCTTGGTTTTGATTCTTCAATCTTCGATTCTTGAGTGAGATTCAACTTTTCGATTCTTCAGTTTTAATTCTTGAACGAATCTCATCTTCTTGAAATGAAGTTTCATGAATATGAACTCTCCCCCTTGATTTATGCATTGGAGTTTCTTGATAAAATGTTGTTGTATGACTTGAAGATCTTGAATGAAGTGAGTTTGATGAAGACTCGTTTGAAGCTTTACTTCTTTGACTTGAATCTTCTCACAAATCTTTCAACCTTTTTGAAGCTTTGATCTTTGTCACATCAACTCGAACACTTTGGAGAGTTAGCAATTGAATGAAATTTAAGATGAAATTCTTCAATCCATGAGTATACATCTTTTGGAGCATCTTTGAATTGTTGAATTGTCTTGAGTGAAAATCTTTTCATCTTCGGTTTCATTCTTATCTCAAAAGTCAATTTAGATTCCCCCTTTTTGAAATCAAAATCTTAATCAACTAAAGTCTAGTGAAAATCTGAAACTATTGACTTATCATGAACAATTTTCTCTTCCTATACACAAACTTTGATAAGCCTTTTCCCATTTGAAACACCCAAATAAAAAATTTCTCAACATAGACTCTCATTCCATTTCTATCACTAACTATGCCTTGAAAAGGATAGAAAGATGGTATCATTTGAAGACAATACCAAATTCATTTCCGAAGCAAAAGCTCAGATGACAAAGACTATGAATCAATCATAATATTTTCTCCCCCTCATAATGACAAAATTGGGAATCAATGTCATTATGCACAAATGCGATTGATTAAGTGTCACAAGGAATAAGAAGACATGGAGAAATGTCAACCATCAAAACATCAACCCAAACTAGTAGCCCAACCCAAGAAATCCTATGGGTGACTAAAATGTAAGATTGAAGTTGTTGGGACAAACATTATATCATGGTGTTGGTGGTTTCTGTGTTTGTGTGAAGAGAAATGAAACCGGATAAGAATGATCCGTTTGCATGTTCAAAAATCAAAAGGATTAATGAAATGACCGATAGAAATGTATAACATTTTTCGGATTTCCTATGTATCATTGAGATATGCACAAAACAAGTCTCTAACATAGTTCGGTCTGCGGCTTTTCAACCACTAGATTGCTTCAAAGAATATAAATCACGGTTAACACTACCGAAGCATTTGATAACCACAATTTTATCCTTAAAGACTTGTAGGGAAAACCGAGGTCACTTAGACTTCTCGTTAGCTCAATAATCACATAAATGTAATTATGAGACCTACGTTCAACGTTGGAAAAGATGTTAGCATTGGTAGGATTTCCATTCGATCATCGTGGAATATTATTGCAGATATCACTACGAATGTTCCGGCTATATCACAAAGATAAGCTATATATCACAAAGATATGACGCTAGTGTGTCCTAAAAGAATGAAAGATGATCAAATCAATGATCAATCAAATTAGCTCTAGACACATCGTGATCAAATGAAGTCGGGGACTGGAGCAGAATGTCGCCCTTTTTCAATATCAACATCTTCCAAAAGAAGAGTCAATAGAAGTGTGAAAATCTCCGTGAGAATAAAACAAGTATTTGTTAAGAAACACTTGAGTGGTTAGGTAAAGATGTGCATCGCTTCACTGGGTCCATGAAGACTTCTTCAATATCAAGAAATCAACAAATGAAATCTGATAGGAGCGTGTTTTACCCGGCTTTTTTGAGAATTTGGGGAAGGGTATCATTTCTTTTTAACCCTTTTCGCACAACATATCACCTTAACCTCTCACTTTTCGACTTTACTCCCTCCATCCTATTTGCACGAAAACAACAGCACTCAAAATACCCTCACTATCTAATGAAAGAAGTGAATACTCCGGGGTTAGAACTCATCGGCGAAGATGAAATTCATGGAGTATAATTTGAGAAATACTTATCCCTCATTGCAAACTAATCACCGAACTCCATTTGATTGAAAATCATTGGAAAAACATCAAATGTGTGCATGAAAAAAAATTTGAAACACATTTGAAGGTTTGAAGGTTGTTGAAATCACAAACTCCTCCTTAATCTATGCAAGAATAGATCAAAAATTTCCATAGAAAGGTGGAGCAAAAATTGGTTTTGTGAGATCAAACATGAGTAAAATCTTTGTTGTGATATTTCGGAAAATTTTTGCTTCAACAACAATGTTGAATGTAAGACAGCTAGGGAGTACACAAAGGCGTTCAATCCGTCGCAACTTACAATAACACGTTCGAGGCAATTAAAACATTTAAGCAATTTGAAAATCCAATCAATTGTATAAAATGAGACAACAAGGGAGTACACAAAGGCGTTCGATCCTTTGCGTCGCATATCAACAATTGAGAGTTTTGAAAATGTTATTTGAACAACTTTGATTGCTATCACACATACATATTCATATAAGAACACTTGGAAGTACACAAAGGCGTTCGATTCCTTGTTATCTTATATCAATTTATATGTATAATAACAATTTCTTAGAATGTAAAAACACTCTACAAATAAATATATCATTTAAGAACGGGTTGCATACATAGTATATACAAGCCATTAAAAAAAAATCTTTTTGTAAATTTTTGTAATTTTTCAATTTTGTATTTTGTTTTCTGAACTGTTTCAAGAATTCCTTCAAATAAAAAATTAAGGTTTAAGATTTAACATACCAAGCTTGGAGATCAGAAAATTAAACCTCTTTTCGTCCAACGGTTTTGTGAACAAATCTGCAAGTTGAAATTCAGTTCTCACAAAGTAGAGTTCGATGTCACCTTTCTCAATATGATCTTTGAGAAAATGATATCTAACATCAATATGCTTTGATCGAGAGTGGTTTACTGAGTTGACTGCAATGGCAATGGCACTCTGAGAATCACAATAGATAGGAATATGATCATATGTCAGACCATAATCAGTCAGTTGTGTCTTCATCCATAAAACTTGAGCACAACAACTAGCTGCAGCCACATATTCTGCTTCAGCCGTTGATAGTGAAACACAGTTCTGTTTCTTGGAAGACCAACTCACAATTTTATCTCCTAAAAATTGTAAAGTACCGGAAGTGCTCTTGCGATCAAGTTTACAACCTGCATGATCTGCATCTGAATAAGCAGTTAGATTGAATCCAGTATCCCTTGGATACCAGTATCCCTTGGATACCAGAGACCTAAATCGGGTGTACCCTTCAGATAACGAAAGATTCGTTTCACAGCTTGATAATGTAAATCAGTTGGAGCAGCTTGATATCTAGCACACATACATGTTGCAAACATTATATCTGGGCGAGATGCTGTTAGGTACAACAATGAACCAATCATACTTCTATATCTCTTTTGGTCAAATGGTTTCCTATTTGTATCAGTATTAATGGTTGTTCGAGCAGCCATTGGGGTAGAAATTGAAGAACATGAAGTCATATCAAACTTTTTCAACATGTCATTTATGTATTTACCTTGTGATATAAAAATACCAGTTGGTAATTGTTTGATTTGAAGACCCAAAAAGTAATTCATTTCCCCAATCATGCTCATTTCAAAATGATGGACCATTAGAGATGAAAAGTTTCGGCAAAATGTTTGACTGGTCGACCCAAATATAATGTCATCAACATATATTTGAACTAGTAGAACATGCTTACCTTGTTTGCGAATGAACAGGGTAGGGTCAATTATGCCTTTGGTAAATCCACCTTTAAGTAAGAAAGTAGTTAAGGAATCATACCATGCTCGGGGTGCTTGCTTAAGACCATAGAGGGCCTTGTCTAACCTGTAGACATGGTTTGGTCTTTGAGGATCAACAAATCCTTCAGGTTGATCAACGTAAACTTCTTCTTTGAGATCACCATTCAGAAAAGCAGTTTCACATCCATTTGAAACACAGTGAAGTTTCGGAATGCGGCATAAGCTAAGAAAATTCGAATGGCCTCCATTCTTGCTACTGGAGCAAAAGTTTCGTCGAAATCAACACCAGGTTGTTGGCAATAACCCTTAGCAACAAGTCGAGCTTTATTCCTTACTACCACTCCATTCTCATCCTTTTTGTTTTTGAATATCCACTTCGTTCCGATTGGATCAGCTTTTCTAGGATTTGGAACTAATCTCCATACCTTCAGTCTTTCAAATTGAGCGAGTTCATCTTGCATTGCCTTAACCCACTCTGGATCTTGAAGAGCTTCAGATACCGTTTTGGGTTCAATATTGCTAAGAGAAAGTGCAACAAGACACTCATTTACTGAGGTACGAGTAGTTACTCTTGCTTGTGGATCTCCAATTATCTGATCAGTAGGATGGTCTTTCTGCATACGTGTCCACTTGTGAGCATGAGGAAGCGGATCTTGTTCTTGAAGATCAACATCATCATCATTGAAACTTGAGTTTTGTTGAGAGATAGAGTCATAACTTGGTATAACTCTTTCCTCATATGCTGGATGATCAAAGTCAAGTGGTACATACACATTTGGAGTGTTCAGGGGATTGGTTGTCTGAGTGAATTGAGAAGGTTGTTCTTGAACATTCATTTGAGTAGGATTCTCAGGAGAGGATGATGGAATAGAATCATTTGAAGATGATATTTGCTCAGAAGAACTTGATGCTGATTCATGAGTGTTGTTAGGAACTGGATCGTGGTTATGAAGAGGTTCATTGTTTGGAATTGGTTCAACGATGATCTGAGGTTCTTGATCATGAACCGGTTTTGAATTATAGAATTCTTCAAAAAGAATATCTAATTCATCACTGGTTGGAGTTGGAAATTTCTTGAATTTAGAAGCTAAGGTAGTGTTCCTTGTAGAAGGACTTGAAGCACTTGAATCCATACTTGTTGGTAGCAAGCTTTCTTGCTCAAAAATCATGCCTGACATCTCATCGAACCAAACATTCATCGTCTCTTGAATTGTGTTTGTTCGACGATTATAGATTCGGTAGGCTATAGATGTTTTGGAATAACCAACAAAATATCCTTCATCACCTTTCTTCTCGAATTTTCCAAGATTCTCCCGATCATTCAACGTGTAACAAACACACCCAAATATGTGGAAGTAGTTGATGTTGGGTTTCCGTTTGTTAACAACCTCATAAGGAGTCTTTTCGAACCGCTGATTGATAATGGACCGATTCTGAGTGTGACAAGCAGTGTCAACAGCTTCAGCCCACATATTGGATGGCAATTTGGAATAAGCAAGCATTGTCCTTGCTGCTTCCACTAGCGATCGATTTCTCCTTTCAACAACACCGTTTTGTTGTGGGGTTCGAACTGCTGAGAATTGATGAGTAATGCCTTTGGATTTGCAGAATTCATCAAAAACAGCATTCTTGAATTCAGTACCGTTATCCGAACGGATGTAACGAACTGGAAGTTGAAGATTTACTTGAGTAATGGTGATGAAATCTATCAACATCTGAGTTGTTTCATCTTTGGATGCTAGGAACTTAACCCAAGTATATCTTGAATAATCATCAACAATAACCAGGATGTATTTCTTCCCATTTCGGCTTTGTACTTTCATCGGCCCACAAAGATCCATGTGAAGCAAATGAAGAGGTGCTAAAGAATTTGGAGATTTCTTCGGTTTATGAGAAACTCTCTTAATCTTCCCAACAGCACAAGAAGGACAGACATGCTCACTTTCATACTTATAGTCAGGTAAGCCTTCAACAAGATGCTTATTGACTAAAGTATTGATTGTTTGGAAATTCAGATGAGAAAGCCTTCTATGCCATAACCAAGAATTCTTCGAAGTAGCCTTTGAAATGAGACAAATATTATCAGTTGGTTGGTTATCATCAAGATTGACGGTAAAAAGGTTATCGTCACGATCGCCACAAAGAATATCAACTCCATCTAAGGTTTGGACTTTGCAAAGAGATTTTCGAAAAAGAACTTGAAGATTGTTATCACAGAATTGTCCAACACTGAACAAGTTGTGACTTAAACCTTCAACATAGTGAACTTTCTTGATTATAATCCCATTTCGTTCAATGTCCCCATAACCTAAGATAGGAGCGAAATTGTTGTTCCCAAAGCGAACAGTTCCCATGAATCTTTCAACAAAATTCTTCAGCAAAGATTTATTTCCAGTCATGTGCTTCGAACACCCGGAATCGAGTATCCAAACACAGATGGTTATTTCCTGCAATCAAAGAGATTTAACCGTTTTTAGGTACCCACTTGAAAATGGGTCCTTTTTGGTTAGATAAAACAGGCAGGGTATATAACTTAGGATGCGCATTCAAACATGTTATTGAATCAACATAAGTATCAACAAGCATATTATCAACAAACATATTTGAATAAAATGTACGAACATTCACACAAGAATTAAAAGTAACATGTCTACAAGCATTCAAATCAACCACACAAGAATTAAAATTGTTTACAAGCTCACAAGGCCTTGCCTTGGCACATTCAACATTTATTGACAAATCAGAATTGTTTTGTTTAACAGGAACACCTTTCCACCGATTAACAGCTTTTCTCCTCCTTCTTTTCTTCTTTTTCTCAACATCTTTCTGATTACTAGTGATCTTAGGTACTAATGACTTAGCAACCCATTTAGCATCACTACTTAAGCTCTTTCCACCTGTTGAATTGAAGCTACAAAGATTAGAACGAGGGGTTTTAAAAACTTTCATCTTTTTGGAATCTTTTGGTGGTGAGGAAACTTCTTGCTTCTTTGGTTTATCATGAGAGAACCACCCATATCTATCTCTATATCTAGTTGAACCATTTGATGTATCTTTAGTTAGCGAAACTGAGCTAGACCCACCTTAGGTTTAAAGCTAGATTGAGAGCTAGATTTAGAAGCATTAGGATAGTCTTTCGGAAGTTTCACTTTGGTGTACTTTGTTGTGTGTGGGGTTTCAGCTTGTTCCTTTTTGACATGTTTCACAGGTGTAGCAATGGTCTTTGGTTTAGTCTTGACGAGTTTGGTCTTAACTCGTTTCTTTGAGTAATATGAAGTTGGAGCTTTGGACGATGGTTTTTGAGATTCCATTTCTGTTTCCATTTTGATTTTGGTAGATTCAATCTTTTTCTCAGTTTCTAAATTCCTCAACTTGTTTTTTTCAAGATTCTCAATTTCAATGCCTTTAAGAAAACAATTATGATTTAAATCAGAAATCTTCCTTTCGAGTTCAACATTGTTTGGTTTGGCTTCTTGGAGCTTCTTATTGAGAATATCAACGTCCATTTGTCTCGCATTTGCCCGAAGCCATTCATTGGTCTTTTGAATTTCAAGATCTTGATTGGCTTTTTCAAGATTCTCAATTTCAATGCCTTTAAGAAAACAATTATGATTTAAATCAGAAATCTTCCTTTCGAGTTCAACATTGTTTGGTTTGGCTTCTTGGAGCTTCTTATTGAGAATATCAACGTCCATTTGTCTCGCATTTGCCCGAAGCCATTCATTGGTCTTTTGAATTTCAAGATCTTGATTGGCTTTTTCAAGATTCTCAATTTCAATGCCTTTAAGAAAACAATTATGATTTAAATCAGAAATCTTCCTTTCGAGTTCAACATTGTTTGGTTTGGCTTCTTGGAGCTTCTTATTGAGAATATCAACGTCCATTTGTCTCGCATTTGCCCGAAGCCATTCATTGGTCTTTTGAATTTCAAGATCTTGATTGGCTTTTTCAAGATTCTCAATTTCAATGCCTTTAAGAAAACAATTATGATTTAAATCAGAAATCTTCCTTTCGAGTTCAACATTGTTTGGTTTGGCTTCTTGGAGCTTCTTATTGAGAATATCAACGTCCATTTGTCTCGCATTTGCCCGAAGCCATTCATTGGTCTTTTGAATTTCAAGATCTTGATTGGCTTTTTCAAGATTCTCAATTTCAATGCCTTTAAGAAAACAATTATGATTTAAATCAGAAATCTTCCTTTCGAGTTCAACATTGTTTGGTTTGGCTTCTTGGAGCTTCTTATTGAGAATATCAACGTCCATTTGTCTCGCATTTGCCCGAAGCCATTCATTGGTCTTTTGAATTTCAAGATCTTGATTGGCTTTTTCAAGATTCTCAATTTCAATGCCTTTAAGAAAACAATTATGATTTAAATCAGAAATCTTCCTTTCGAGTTCAACATTGTTTGGTTTGGCTTCTTGGAGCTTCTTATTGAGAATATCAACGTCCATTTGTCTCGCATTTGCCCGAAGCCATTCATTGGTCTTTTGAATTTCAAGATCTTGATTGGCTTTTTCAAGATTCTCAATTTCAATGCCTTTAAGAAAACAATTATGATTTAAATCAGAAATCTTCCTTTCGAGTTCAACATTGTTTGGTTTGGCTTCTTGGAGCTTCTTATTGAGAATATCAACGTCCATTTGTCTCGCATTTGCCCGAAGCCATTCATTGGTCTTTTGAATTTCAAGATCTTGATTGGCTTTTTCAAGATTCTCAATTTCAATGCCTTTAAGAAAACAATTATGATTTAAATCAGAAATCTTCCTTTCGAGTTCAACATTGTTTGGTTTGGCTTCTTGGAGCTTCTTATTGAGAATATCAACGTCCATTTGTCTCGCATTTGCCCGAAGCCATTCATTGGTCTTTTGAATTTCAAGATCTTGATTGGCTTTTTCAAGATTCTCAATTTCAATGCCTTTAAGAAAACAATTATGATTTAAATCAGAAATCTTCCTTTCGAGTTCAACATTGTTTGGTTTGGCTTCTTGGAGCTTCTTATTGAGAATATCAACGTCCATTTGTCTCGCATTTGCCCGAAGCCATTCATTGGTCTTTTGAATTTCAAGATCTTGATTGGCTTTTTCAAGATTTTGACATTTTAGTAATAACTTAGAATCAGGAGTGACATTCATCTCACATTCTTTAACCAACATTTTTTCTTTGTATGTTTGAAAATCTTGTTTAATAGTATCATGTTCAAAAAGTAATTTTGAGTGTTCTTCAAGAAGATTTGAAAATTCACTTTTTGAAAAAGAAATACTATTTTTCAACCTTTTGTTTTTGTTGGCTAAAGAATTGATAAGATTTGTTAATTTAGATAAAGCTAATCTACAAGACTCTTTGTCCTTAATCAAAGAAAAAGTAGAGTCGAGATTTACCTCATCATCTGGGTACTCATCATCAGTGCTTTCTGCTTCAAGGACTTTGTTCTTGGCCAATCTCGCCATATAGCAAACATTAGCGGAGAGATCTTGATCTTCATCATCAGTGAGCAACAGCCATTTGTCATCTTCGGCAAGCAATGCATGTCCTGCTTCAACTTGTTTGGCTAATAGCATCTTCTGTTTGTAGTACTCATAGTTCCGCTTCTTGGGTTGTTTGCAATCAACAGCAAAATGTCCAGGAACTCCACAATTGTAGCACCTTTTGTCTGATGTCTTCCCCTTTTCAACTGCTTGTTTCTCATAAACATCCTTCTTTTCACCATATCTTGAACCAGTAGTTTCACTCTGCTCATTGCTCCTTGGATGATAGTGTTCCTTCTTGGGAAATGCACTTGTTGAAGAAGTGCGGAGATTGTTGTTTGTTGGCCTCGCTTTGTAATATCTCTTCTTGAAATGCTTAGTTACTGCGGCAAGAGCTTGATATAGTTCATCTGATACACCATCTCTTGTAGCCATCACATCATCTCCCTCCTCATCTGACGAAGAAACAACTACCATTTGCCTTTTGAGAGCTTCAGAAATCTTCTTCTCAACGATCAATGCCAAAGGATCAGAAGATACAACTTCTGGCATTTTGTTCGGTGAAGCTTTGCTTAGGACTTGGTTTTCATTGAGCTTGAATGATTCATATAGAGTATGAATGGTGAACTTGGTCAGGTTTTGATGTTGCTTGATTTGGGTTCCAAAATCTTCCCATTCTTGACCAAGTGCTTTGATGAACTTGATGTTTAACTCAATCTCAGTCTTCTTGACATTGTTCTTCCTCAGTTCATTGATGACATTGCAGAATCTGTAGTAAACTGCCTCAAGAGATTCATTTGGCATTTTGGAGAAGTTGTCAAACTCAGTCAAAATGTTGGTCAATCTGATTGTCGAAGTCACGTCAGCTCCTTCCATCTGTCTTGCCACCTCATCCCATATCTCTTTTGCTGTATCATAGGAATCAACAGACCCATAGATTTCATCCGGTAGAGCTCTGTATAAACATGACCTTGCTCTGTTATCTGCAGCTGTTCGATCCTTTTGCTCAGCATTCAAAAGTTCATGAGTTGTAATAACTGCATTAGTAGTGGGATGGCGATGAACAACAAGTCCATTCAGAATGGAATCTTTCATCATATGACCATTTGTTTGACTCTCCACATAGTCCATGAATCGTTTCTTCCATAGTCCGTAAGAACCACGGTAGAGAACTGGAGGTCTTGTATCAGAACCTAATGCCAATGCTTCACGAGAAGCCATTTGAGATTGATTTTAATTGAAAGAGCAAATGAAACGATCTTGGTATGAAAATGAAACGAACTTGATTTAAACAAGTATTGAAACGATCTTGATTGAATTGAGAATGAAACGATCTTGATTGAATTGAGAATGAAACGATCTTGACAAAATCGTTCTGGGTGAGATCGTCTTTGAGTAAGATCGTCTTGGAAATTTTGGTGAAATTTGGCTAAGTATTAAAATGAAACGGTTTTGAAGAACTGGGACGATCTTGTTTGAAGATCGTCTTGGAAATTTTTGGTGAAATTTGGCTAAGTATTAAAATGAAACGGTTTTGAAGAACTGGGACGATCTTGATTGAAGATCGTCTTGGAAATTTTGGTGAAATTTGGCTAAGTATTAAAATGAAACGGTTTTGAAGAACTGGGACGATCTTGATTGAAGATCGTCTTGGAAATTTTGGTGAAATTTGGCTAAGTATTAAAATGAAACGGTTTTGAAGAACTGGGACGATCTTGATTGAAGATCGTCTTGGAAATTTTGGTGAAATTTGGCTAAGTATTAAAATGAAACGGTTTTGAAGAACTGGGACGATCTTGATTGAAGATCGTCTTGGAAATTTTGGTGAAATTTGGCTAAGTATTAAAATGAAACGGTTTTGAAGAACTGGGACGATCTTGTTTGAAGATCGTCTTGGAAATTTTGGTGAAATTTGGCTAAGTATGAAAATGAAACGATTTAGATGAAGATCGTCTTAGGTGAAACGATCTTGATTTGAAGTTCGTCCTGGGAAAAAAATGAGACGATCTTGGTATGAAGATCGTCTTGTTGTCTTTCTCAAAAACTTTTAAGTGTATGAAACGACCAAACCAATCCTTTTGGATTAATTAGCCAGAATCAACACTTCCACAACACACTCTTTACTAAAACGATCTTGTAAGGATCGTCTTATCATGAAACGGTTTAGATGAAGATCGTCTTAGGTGAAACGATCTTGGTATGAAAATCGTTCTGGGAAACAATGAGACGATCTTGGTATGAAGATCGTCTTGTTATCTTCTTCATCTGAACACATTTCCAGAAAAACTCCATTGACAAGTTTTTAAAACTTCGATTTCTTAAGAATTTCTGGGAGTTAGATCACGAAATCACTTCCAAACTGTTTTAATTCACGTCCGAAACACAAATTTGAACAAAATTCAACACAAAACACAACAGATTCAAATCCCTGAAATTACGCGCCAAAACTCAAAATTCAATCTCGAGATTTAGATTGAATTGGAACTTGAAAATTGACAGAATTATGTTATCAATCACCACGAATCTATTGATGAACAAACAACTGTGATTTTATGAGATTAGATGTGTGAATTTTGAAGAACCAGTAGGTGAGATATTACGAACAGAATTTGAGATTTAAACTTGATTTTGATGAAATTGTGATCGAATTCAGTTATGGATCGTCATCAGATTGATGTTTCTCTCTGATACCACTTGTTATAACACGATTTTAGCTCTGAATTCAATCTAACAATGGCGGTTTTCTAGTGTGTGTTCTTGGTGTGTGTGTGTGTGTTTTGAGAGAGAATGATCGAATAAACTGAAAGCTTGGGATTAATGTGTGTGTGAAATGAAGTGTTTTTTATGATCTTGTTGTGATTTCTAAGGTATGAGGGCTATTTATAGTCTAACAATACAACTATGCTAATTATCACAATTAGCCCCTCAACCTTAGTAATCATCTATCTATGACTTAACAACAAGAATGTCTTCTAATCTTAATTACAATTTATCACTATTTTTGGATTTCTAACAGCAACACTTTACAATTTCTAGTGGTATGGGACTGATTTAATATCTTATATTAAGTCGCATGTTTGATCCCATCAACGCCTTTGGTTACCATGCTTCGGTGACCCTAATCACATGGCTTCCAAATCAAGTTGTCCTACTTACACACACATGTAAATTTATATATACAAGTGGTTAGGTGACCTTTATTCCATAAGTATAATAAATTTACCTTAACTTATAAGTTCCCTCAAGGTAGTTAGGTGACCTTTATCCTACGAAGAGTTCCCAAATAATTAAGTGTTGTATAAAAGATGGCGTTTTAACTTGTTTTTAAAGGGTCGTTTGAGTTTTTATATTCTAGTCAAAAACTATGTACCATACAATCTTGTAAGTAATCAAGTGCATGGTACCATAATGAATTTTGAAATCCATATTTCAAGGTTCTTTATAAAATCCATTTTTATAATTATAACCATTAACTTATTAATAAAACCCATTTTAATTTGCCAAGTTAATGTCAATTTTAGAACCAATTTTTTAATTTTTATGTATGTCATCAAGTTGTAAGTTTTGAGCATCCACATGACAAAATAACAAACAACCACACAAACATGACAAACATCATAATAAGTGCACAACATTAGCCAACTAATTTGACCACACTTGTTAGCCGAAACAAGTGTGTCAAAAGGTCTCAACCTAAGGGACAAAGTGATACAAAATTTGTGTCGGTGAACTCCCACTTGATCTTGCATCCAAATGCTTCAAGTAACCTTTTGTGATGTGTTTTGAACACCTTTCTTCACCCTTTCTTTTGGCCTCCAACTTCAGCCCCAAACTTCTTTGATGCTTTCATGGAGATTACATTTACAAGAAAAATGCAACTAATCTACTTATTACATACCAAATGGAATAAATAAATTACATAACCAAATGAATGAAGAATATCCTATTTAACTATTACAACCATTTAATAATTAAATAAGATACAAACAAATCCACACATCACAAACAATCACAAGGTCTTTTGGCTAAGTTGTGACACTAAAATGCACAAGAAAAAAAGAACCCTCTTTTTTTTTGTGCATAGATTTCGGCCAAGAAAAATGGCCAAAACATTGGATTTTGTCCAAACAAAATATCAACTTTTGATGTATACATCCATATAACCGGCTCTAGATGCCATTGTAGGGTTTTGTTGGGTTTTATCAAAGCAATATTATCCTTATAGTATTAAAACGCAGCGGAAAAATTGAACCTTTCAAGATGTTGTATGTAGTTAAAAACCAAAGTTTAACTTATAAAAGAAAACCCAAACAATAAGGATCCATGTATATGAATGACATACATACAAAACAACAACCATAGGGTGTTTTAAAAGACTACCTTTCTTCCAAGCTAGTAATGAAGTAGAGATGAAGAGTATGATGTTCTTCAAGAAACAAGTCTTCAATATAGAAGAACCTCAAGCTAGTATACCCCAAGCTTCCAACAAACACCCCATAATATGCTAGGATTTAAACTTGTAAAAACTTTCTTTTCACTCTTCTTTGGGCTGAAAATAATGAGAAGAAAAGGAAGTTTTTTCTACTTGAAAATTGAGAGAAAAAGTCTTACAAAATGCATGTAAGAATTGATAGAAACTATGTGTTATGTGTTGTCTTCATAATGCAAGTACAAGTGTTATAAGTAGATCAAATCTACTTCAAAACCACATGGGGGGGGGGCGGCCACATGGGGTGGTAATAAACATTTTATGTCAATTTTATAAAACCACTTACTTGTATATTTTATAGATAAAATTGCAACATAACTTATTACATATCTTATGTAACATATTACATATTATACACAACACACATAAGTGTTTATTATACCAAATAAACATATTCACATTTCTCTCAAAATAAATCATCCATATAATTTATTTATATTTCTCAAGTGCAATTATTTAGAAACTCACTTTCTAAATATTTCAAGTATTGATATTTAATTAAAGATCGTATCATATAAATAAATATCATAGGTGTTTGTCTAGCTTGTTATTGGGTATGACCCGACTTGGATCATCACGTACTAGCCACGTCAATTTAATATGTGTCTTGGGCAGACGGATTCCTACACTGAGAACTTGAATCGAGAAACTGCATCGCGAATATTATAAATAGTACTATTTGGGGTGACACCCCGGTCCGGCATAGTCGCGCTATGGCACAACGGACATTTAATATATGAATATGAGCGTGATGTAATAGCCAAAGGCATCATAAGAGGGGTAAATTATATTGTTAAGGTATCGATTCAAGGCATAAGTATAGCATTTTATTGAATATAACTGTTTTATGATATTGTATATGTACATTATCATCTGGGAAATCTTGTGGTCCACGGTAAATCTTATTGTTAAACCTATGAGCTCACCAACTTTATGTTGACGTATTTTAGCGTGTATTTCTCAGGAAATTGATATATTCGGAGCATATGCTAGGTTGCATATTTTTGGAGTCACAAATACATGGAGATTACGGATAGAGATTTCACAGCATTATAGATAGCTGATATTATGTTTTACAATCTCTAGTCTTTTATTGAGAACTCGATTCATCTTTTGTATCAAACATATCAGTATTATTAATATATTTCAAAAACGTCTCATTTAGAGGTCGTTTATTGTAATTTGTGTTTGTGATTTCAATATTGTTCACACCACACTATTCCCCTTAGGTGGCGTGTGACAGTTTGTACTGCCGGAATTAACCAACAACCCGGAATTTATCTTCAAGAACTGATTGAAGTGAAGGAGAGGAAATGTTGTTCATGATCCAGTTTGAAGTGTTGTTGTTGAGTTGTTGCAGAGGAACCACTACTACAATATAGCAGTGGAATGCAACCGCTTGAGACACCTGTTAATCTGTTACAACAGGTGTCAAGCTCAAGACCAACATCACCAGTGACACCAAGTGGATTCCACTAGCCATGGAGCCATAAAATGGAGCCAAGCCGAGCTAGCAAAAACAAAGGAGGCTCTAAAGCGGCTCGCGGCGATTTGAGCGTGCTAAGTGCGCGCCACTAAAACGTCAGATTACACCTCATCTCCCACGGCTCTAGCCCACCCTCCTTGCCCACTTGGGGTGTGACCCCTTATAAGGAATTATTATTCCTCCAACACTCCTCCTTATAAACACACTTAATGTTTATACTTCTACCAATGTGGGACAAACCACATTAGTTAAACACACTTTCAACATATCTATTCATTTGTAATATTTATGTATATTATTTTCAACATATAAATATATATATATACATAAAATTTCCTACATATATATATATATATATATATATATATATAAAATTTCCTACAATTAATTAAGGTCAAAGTTTAAAAATAAAGACTTTGAAAATTTAGAAGAAAACACTTCTAATGGGACGGAGGGAGTATAATAATTTCATTTCTAGAATGTAGACGACTCATCCTAAATAAAATGGCAATGACGATGACATCAATATTATTGTATAAAATCAAGTTTATTTTATTGATGTAAACTTTCAAGTGTTTAACATAGTAAACAACTACTATTAGTTTAGTTCGTAAATATGTTGTTTGACTTAACAACTTTACATGGTTAACCAGAATATACATATATAAAAAACTGCTTATTAATAAATAATAAAGCCATAAAAGAAGGAAGAAATTTGAAAATTTAAAACTAAGAATTAAAAAAAAGTTGTATACTTAAATAATAAAACAAGTAAAAGTTGGTGGTGTAGATCACTGCCCATAAATAATAAAACAAATAAAATGCAACATTTGACTTATTTAAATCTTGTGAATACATTCATTCAATTTAGGATAAGTTTTAGATTTTTTTATGTACGTATTGTGTATTTGTTATCAACAACATACGTACTTAATTCATTTCAACTTGGCTACATATAACAACCAATAATTCGATACAGGCCCCCAAAATATAATCTACTAATTTATTTGCATTACTATGATCCAATAAATACTTGCCAAGTGTCAATATTTGATTGCTTATGATCAAGATAGTATTCATCCAGTGACCTCACTCACTCTGATCCATATCTCATGTCATGTCAATGCTGCTCCTATAAATATTCAAATTCACTAATATCTTTTCTTTCTCAAACTTTTTTTATCACTCAAATCCATATTTTCCTTCTAAAGAAAAGAAACTTCATCTAATGGAAGGTTTCATTGAGTTGATTCCGGGATTACCAGAAGAAATTGCACTTGAGTGCTTGACTCGAATGCATTATGGAGTCCATGAGGTTGCCTCTCATGTTTGTCATCGATGGCGTAATCTCATCAAGTCTAGAGATTTTTATTACCATCGAAAACGATGTGGTTTTACTTATAAAACCGTTTGTTTTGTACAATCACTTCCTATATTATTAGAAGAGGAAGTTGTTAATCAAAAACCGAAAAATCAATCCAAATATGGGTTGTCGGTTTTTGAGCCCACTATTTGGGACCAGGTTCACCTGGTCCCAAATTACCCTGACGGGTTACCTTTATTTTGTCAAGTGGCAAGTTCAGAGGGAAAACTTGTCGTGATGGGCGGGTGGAAGCCAGGTAGTTATGAGCCGTTACGTGATGTCTTCGTGTACGACTTCACAACTCGGAAATGGGCTCAACGAGCCAATATGCCGACAACCCGTTCGTTTTTCGCCGCGTCCGCCCGTTACCGAAAAATCTACGTTGCGGGCGGACACGATGTGAACAAAAACGCGCTAAAAAGCGCATGGGTCTACGATATTGCAACCGATTCTTGGACCGAGATGGCTCCAATGAGTGAGGAGCGAGACGAGTGTGAAGGGGTATTCATCGGGTCGGAGTTTTGGGTCGTAAGCGGGTATGACACAGATAGCCAAGGCCGGTTTAAGAACAGCGCGGATGTTTACGATATTGTAACCGAGACCAACACGTGGAGGCGCGTGGAAGAGGCATGGGGAACTAGTAGGTGTCCAAGGGGATGTGTGAGAGTTGGGCAAAATGGGAATATAACTTGTTGGGGGGAATCGTATCCGGCTATTCAAGTCGAGTCGTGTGGGGTTGACATTGGTGATCGGACCTTGGTTACCGGGTCGGCTTATCAAGGTGGGCCGCAAACTTTTTTGTTAACAAACAATGATAAGGTAGAACAAAGGTGCAATTTTATTAAAGTGGATGCTCCGGATGAGTTTTCCGGGTTTGTACAGTCGGGTTGCTTTGTTGAAATCTAATTACCAGTATTATTCATTTCAATTCGTCACAAAAATGTTTTATAAACATATTATTTGGTAGGTATTTACCGCTTGAAGTGATAGATTTTTTGTTCCTTTCATCTGTTTTTTATCAAGGTAAAGGAAAAGTGATTGAATTTGAATGTATGTATGTGATGTGAGTGGGGTAAAATTTATGAAGCATTTTGAAATTTTATGAAAAAATGTCTTGTCTTAGAGCATCCCCAATGGTTTGTTTTTAATAGCTTTTTTTGTAAAAAGGTGTAAGAACTTTTTTTAAAAAAGTCTTGTACTCCAATGGTAAAAACCTTTTTAAAGCTTAAAGTTAAATAAAATATATTCATTTAGTACAAATATAGGTTTCTTACATAACCTATAGGTTGGTAGAAATTAAGCTTTTCATTAACTATAATATCTTAAAAGTTATATTTAATTAACTTTATGCTTTTAAAAGTTTTTCTCTATTGGAGTACAAGACTTTTTATAAAAAAGCTCTTACACCTTTTTTACAAAAAAAGCTATTGAAAATAAACCATTAGGGATGCTCTTACATAATCAACTATAAAAAAAAAATCTTTTTTGTTAACAAACAATGATAAGGTAGAACAAAGGTGCAATTTTATTAAAGTGGATGCTCCGGATGAGTTTTCCGGGTTTGTACAGTCGGGTTGCTTTGTTGAAATCTAATTACCAGTATTATTCATTTCAATTCGTCACAAAAATGTTTTATAAACATATTATTTGGTAGGTATTTACCGCTTGAAGTGATAGATTTTTTGTTCCTTTCATCTGTTTTTTATCAAGGTAAAGGAAAAGTGATTGAATTTGAATGTATGTATGTGATGTGAGTGGGGTAAAATTTATGAAGCATTTTGAAATTTTATGAAAAAATGTCTTGTCTTAGAGCATCCCCAATGGTTTGTTTTTAATAGCTTTTTTTGTTAACAAACAATGATAAGGTAGAACAAAGGTGCAATTTTATTAAAGTGGATGCTCCGGATGAGTTTTCCGGGTTTGTACAGTCGGGTTGCTTTGTTGAAATCTAATTACCAGTATTATTCATTTCAATTCGTCACAAAAATGTTTTATAAACATATTATTTGGTAGGTATTTACCGCTTGAAGTGATAGATTTTTTGTTCCTTTCATCTGTTTTTTATCAAGGTAAAGGAAAAGTGATTGAATTTGAATGTATGTATGTGATGTGAGTGGGGTAAAATTTATGAAGCATTTTGAAATTTTATGAAAAAATGTCTTGTCTTAGAGCATCCCCAATGGTTTGTTTTTAATAGCTTTTTTTGTTAACAAACAATGATAAGGTAGAACAAAGGTGCAATTTTATTAAAGTGGATGCTCCGGATGAGTTTTCCGGGTTTGTACAGTCGGGTTGCTTTGTTGAAATCTAATTACCAGTATTATTCATTTCAATTCGTCACAAAAATGTTTTATAAACATATTATTTGGTAGGTATTTACCGCTTGAAGTGATAGATTTTTTGTTCCTTTCATCTGTTTTTTATCAAGGTAAAGGAAAAGTGATTGAATTTGAATGTATGTATGTGATGTGAGTGGGGTAAAATTTATGAAGCATTTTGAAATTTTATGAAAAAATGTCTTGTCTTAGAGCATCCCCAATGGTTTGTTTTTAATAGCTTTTTTTGTTAACAAACAATGATAAGGTAGAACAAAGGTGCAATTTTATTAAAGTGGATGCTCCGGATGAGTTTTCCGGGTTTGTACAGTCGGGTTGCTTTGTTGAAATCTAATTACCAGTATTATTCATTTCAATTCGTCACAAAAATGTTTTATAAACATATTATTTGGTAGGTATTTACCGCTTGAAGTGATAGATTTTTTGTTCCTTTCATCTGTTTTTTATCAAGGTAAAGGAAAAGTGATTGAATTTGAATGTATGTATGTGATGTGAGTGGGGTAAAATTTATGAAGCATTTTGAAATTTTATGAAAAAATGTCTTGTCTTAGAGCATCCCCAATGGTTTGTTTTTAATAGCTTTTTTTGTAAAAAGGTGTAAGAACTTTTTTTTAAAAAGTCTTTTTTTTTTTTTTTTTTTTTTTTTTTTTTTTTTTTTTTTTTTTTTTTTTTTTTTTTTTTTTTTTTTTTTTTTTTTTTTTTTTTTTTTTTTTTTTTTTTTTTTTTTTTTTTTTTTTTTTTTTTTTTTTTTTTTTTTTTTTTTTTTTTTTTTTTTTTTTTTTTTTTTTTTTTTTTTTTTTTTTTCTTGCTCTAAGAGCAATGGTCACTTCCAATACTAACTAATACACTGTCACATCAGCGCCACATCAGAAAAACCTCTTTTCAATATATTTTCCCAATTCACACCCAATACCAATACATCCAATACATTCCAACATATTTATTTTACAACTTTTAATTTTAATAAAAACACAAATATAATTTATAGAATAAATACATAATATTATATAAAATCCTAAAAACACCATTTTATTTATAAAAAAAACATTACAACACAAAAAAAAACAGAAACAACACATTAAAAAATAAAAATAAACAACACTTTAAAAAACAAATGCATAAAAAAAACATAACAAGTAATCTACTCGTCGTTGCCTTCGTCTTCATCGTCGGACACGTCAACGAACCCCTTGTACTCGTTCAACACCTTCTCCATCGCCTTCTCGATAAACTTTCGTTGTCGAGGATTCGGATTTGATTGACCCACAAATGAAAATTCCGCGTACATGGTACGTTTTTTTTCTTCCTCGCGAATGGAATCGAGGGTGTCCGATTTTTTGTCAATAAAAGCTTGTTTGGAGCTTCCAAGTTGTTCGAGACGCGCGGCCAAGTCGGATGCACTTGAACGAGATGACGCCGCATCCGACGATCCCGATGTTCGTGGCGTTTTCTTTTTCGACTTTGTGGGGGGTCGTGGAATCGCATCCGGGCCGAAGAGGTCGGTGTCGAGTGGTGGTTCTTCTTCGTCGAGGTTGACAGGCGATTGGTCTTCATCACTAGACTCGATGTTGCGGGAGATCCTTTTCTTCTTTAACAACATGCCATCGACACCGAAAAAAGATAGAAACTTCGGTCTATCTTTTAAAACGGTCCAAGCTTCGTACATTGTAAATTTCTCACCCGTTTGCAAAGTATACGCTTGCCTAGCTTGTTCCATCACTTGCGCGTCCTTTTCGCCACTACGTCGATCATCATCATACTTTTTGTGAATAGCGTTAAACTTCCCGACTTGCTCCTTGATGAGACGCCATTTACCCGTGATTTGATCGGGTCGACGCTTGATTTGAACCTTTGCATTGTACATGTCGAACACTTTGTTCCAAAAGTGGTCACCGGTTTGTGAATTGCCAACGATTGGATCTTCGGATACATCGAGCCAACAAAGGGCTAGGTGCTTTTCTTCCTCCCCGGACCATGCAACTTTTGGCTTTTTTATGACTTTCTCGTCCAACACTTTCTTCCATTTTGCCTTCTTACGTCTCGTACTACCCTCGGGTTCTGGTTCGGGTTGCGTTTCGGGTTGGGGGACGGGTGAGGGTACGGGTTGGGGTGTCTCGGGTATGGATTGGTTTTGAGGGTTCGTACGAGCTTGTTGGGATAGTAGCCATTGTTGGTATTGTTGCCATTGTTGGAAGTTTGGATCGTTTTGGTATGTCGGGTAAACGTTTTAAACGCCGTTTGGCAAAAGTTTTTTGAAATCCAGGTTTTTAAAATGACTGGTGTTACATTTGGTGTGTGAAAGGTGGTGATATTTAAATAAGAAAAAAAAAATTCCTAACTAGCCGTTTGTTTTGAGTTTGCAACGGTAAGTTTTTTTGGTTTTTGAAATTATATGCCAACTTTGAATTAAAAAAAAATAATTAAACACACTTGAGGCTCCGTATTCACCACCACGGAGGGGTCCAATACGCCGCCCAATACGGTCGAATACGGCTCACACCCAATGGTGTGGACCGTATTGGATGTCGAATACTGTCACCGTATTACTACATTAGGGGTGCTCTTATGATATAAACTACCTTCAATGACTTTTAGATTAGCTTACAATTGTATCACACCTCTTATGAGTTATGGTACATACATTTTTATCCCACATAAAAATTCTGGGTTTATCACATATAGAGATTACTTAATCAAATTTTATCAAGTTTAAGATAATTGAATCTTATGAACAACTTATATTATAGTACTATTACTATTAGTTATTAATACATCACATAAAAAAAGTTAGCAAAATGTTAAATACAACCCTAAGGTCTATAAGAAACATGCTACAAAACTTATATCTTTCATCTCAAAAATTCAACTTAGAATATTTACAGTAAGAGTACAACTATTCTATGCACGTTAACTACAACTAAAAAGACCTATAACGTCATTAACTTTCCATAATGAATCAAAATGCGAGAAATCAAAGTCTAAAAACTACCTTTTCAAATCCCGCAGCAAAGCACGGGTAAATATACTAGTAATTTTTAAAAAGGTTTTGATAATAACATATATCATATGCTTTTTTACTTCCATGTTACAAACCAACTACATGACTATCCGGCATATAAAACAAAACAAATCCCCGTTGAACGAGGTTTGATCCCCTTAAAGCAAAAGAGTAGTTATGTGGCCACTAGCCATACCGTATGCTGTCTCCAAATACATAAAGTCGAGTCATGAAAATGTTAATGTAGGAGGGCTCACAGAGTCACAGCGCCCTTGTCCTCAACTCGTCCTTCACCCGTTCTCCGATTAAGGACGAGTGCACACCACTAGGTGTGACTCGTCCGTCCTCCATATTCCGCTCGTCCGTCCCCACATGGACGGAGCTCGTTCCCCATTTTCTGTTTTTTTTTTTATTAACGGCTTTATCCAAAGTTTTCAAAAAAGTTACATAATTAGTCCCTCTAACGGTCAGATTTCACATTTTGAATAATTTTACACTTTTGGTCCATATTTATCATCTATATATACAACCCATTTACTTTCTTATTTTCTACATAAAAAACACACTCTTCTAAACAAAAAACACACATTCATAAACACAGACACATTTTCGAAAGAACCATGGCAAACAACAGACCAAATATGACCGTCTTTGATGCGAAAATGGCGATGCAGAATCACATGCTTAACGATGACAGACACAGATCTGAAGTAAACAATGTGATTCAGAGCGTAACTTCCAACAAGGCGGCTTACATAGCCGAAATCGGACGACTTGAAGCTGTAGGCCGGATTCGTAACGTCGTCGAAGATGAGTATGTTATTTATCTTCGACAGAAGATCGATTGGCTGGATCAAATTATTTTCCAGCTTACAGCTGTCTCTTCCACTTTAACAGCCACGCTAGACCACGCGGAAATGTGGCAAGGCAATGTCGGTGGTGGTCGTCCTGTAGATTACCAGACTGACCCTGGGGGGAGTACGCATCTCCTCAACCAGACGACGCTGCCGGGTCTCCTGAACCCTATCGATACATTCATCGCAATGACGACGATAGTAATGTGGACTCGGACTATTCCGAGTGTTAGTATTATGTATTTTAATATTATGTAATGTTTTAGTATTATGTGTTTTATAATTATTATGTATGTTTTAGTATTATGTATGTTTTTTAGTCTTTATTAATGTTTTATTATGTACGCTTTTATTAAAATTCTATTTATGTAGCATGTGTTTTTTATTAATGAAGTATGTGTTTTATATAGATTTTGTTATAATTTTAGAGGGTTAAAAGTGAAAAGTTTAGATAAAAGTGTAGAATTAAATAAATAGTGGGTCCTAGACTAGTCCTGACATTGTGAGTATTATGGGGGATTAGTCCTTGGTTAGTCTTTGGGCTGATGTGGTGCTGACAGGGACTAGTCCTTGGAGGATGAGTGAAGGGCGTTGTGAGTGCTCTAACTATCCATATATTTCGTCACTAATCGTCACTAAAGCTTTTTAAGTAACATCATATGGAATGTTACAAAAAAAAATTCAAACGTCAAATAGTCAAATATGGTATCCTCTGTTATCTTTTCTATATATAAAATGAAGTCCAATCCTAAAATTTAGCTAAAAAAAGGCTTAGTTGGCACAACTCTTAACCCTTTAATTCATTAATTTGATTAAAACAAATCTATATATGACGTATGCAATCTCTTAATATTCATTAATATAATAAATTATAATTAAATAATTAAAAGAAATGGGGAAGTGCAGAACGTTTCATCTCACCATTTTTTTTCATAAATTTCATTCCATTAAGCTTCTCAATAAAATTGATTTCTCTTCCATCAATATACAGATTGGTTAATTTTTTGATGTTCATTTATCTTATTTGGCTGTTGTAGGTTTTCTTATCTATAATCCTATAAAATGATTAGGAACTCATATAATTATTATAACATATCTATATCGCATTAACAGAATGACACCAGTCATGCCTGTCCAATTTAATTATAATGTTTCAAAATTAATGCGTGACATTCGTATTATAACTCGAGATCTATTCTTCTGTATTTATATAATGTATAATGGTGTTTATTTTCCACCTCATGATGCACTTCAAGTTGTACAAGATGTTATTCTTCAGCCAAACATATTTGACAGAAATTTAGCTCCTCATGTGATTAAGAATAAAAGATTGGTTAGTATAGTACATACATACAACAGTAAATTAATTATAAAATAAACTTATACCAACTTTGTTTATTATCTGGATGATAGATTATTCAGGCAACATTTGTCCGATTGTTTCAATTACAAAACCACTCATACTTCATCTATGGAGGATATAGCTTCTATATGTGTATTCAAGCGTATCTAAGATCCTGCAAATCCAGCAAGGAAAAACTATCTTCTACGGATCATGTTGTCATGTTAGGAAATTGGGCCGATTTAAAGGAAAAGACACAATTCAATGACGAGAATGCGTCGATGGTTTTCAAATTGGATTTAGATAACCTTAACACGTTGGAATGTCTTAGTTTTTTCTATTATTTAATTTGATTTATTATTAGTATCATGTTATATTTTGGACATTTGGAATTTTGTATTTGTTTTTTATCTATTGCAATAAACTTTTTAGGGAATGTTATTATACACGTATAAGTTGTGTTGTCGTGTTTCACACATTTAACAATTATATCAATACTGGTATAACTTATAGAAAATATCATGATACTACCCGGGTCCTTAAGCTAGTTATTAGAATAAAAAGAAAAAAATATCAATTTTTTTTCGTTGTCCATTTTCAACCACGCATGTGAATATGTCATATACTCCTACTTATAGTTAGTTTTGTTCGTTTCAAACCAAATCAATCTACGGGTCATACAAACCAAGCTAGAGTTACAAAGATAACTTATGATAACCATAAATGAGATTGTAGCTTGTTAACAAAGTTTAACATCCAATTTACTCTATAGTATATTGAAAAGTAAAAACAAAGTAGAACGATTATATAATGGCAAAAGTACGTTAGTTCAAAGCTTCTTGTTTGACTCCACTACTAAAGTTCTTCCAAAACAATGCTTACAAATTATACTTCTTCCATCCCAATAAAGTAGAACGTGAAACTTGCAACTTTGTACTCTGATTTGTATAATGTAACTTTTTGTTTGTGTATTTTATTTCTCACGATCCTACGTTAACTTTGGTTGTATCGGTTGAAAAACCTCATGCTTTTTGGTAATAAAGATCAATGATTCGATCCTTACATTTTGTAAAATGATTAGAGGTCCTTTTGAATACAATTTATCTTCCTTCAAGTAGAGCTAAAGTTGTTTACATATCACCTTCCTCATATCTTCAGCCCCTAGAGATAGAGTCCCTTTATAATATACTAGTCTTCAGGCTCGTCCAATGAACGGATAGTCTCAATATATATTTATATTAATATATATATATATATATATAGAGAGAGAGAGAGTGAAGATATTGCGAGAACTAAAAAATTGTCGAGAACTGCGAGAACTAATCATATTCATTGGATGAAATAGATCAAGGGTTAAAATGACATGATGGTATTTATGTAATTATTGTGAATAAATATTAAATCTTTTTTCTTAATAAAAGAAGATCCCAAATTAAGATTCTCCTAAAAAAGCTACACATGGCAGCATGCTCTTTTCCCATTTTCAACCTCCATCAAAAACTTCTTTTACCATTTTTGTTTTTATTTTCTGATTTTATTTTTCTTCCACTTTTATACATGATCCATGAATAAAAATTACTTCTATTTCAATCAGGGAAAAATTACGTATATGAGCTTATTTTTTAAGATAGGGTTAAACCAAAAATGCTAACACGTATATGTTGTTTGACCCCAGTTTTGACCAAAACGAACTATAAGGATTGTTCTTCCAAGTCTTTCTTCTGATTCACTACATGTGGTCATGGTGTTTGTATGAAAAGTATTGGTAATTTTGCATACAAAATTTTGTTTATCCTATCATTGGATAGGATAAACCTATTATAATTTTGTCTATCATTCCTTGTATATGGTATTACGTTTATTTTTATAAATAATTTTTTGTTTAAATTTTAATTAAACGGCCCGGGTCAAACCCGGGATGATTAGCTAGTTTATAAATGATTAAAAATTGCTAAGGGCATAATTGGAATATAAAATACAAACTGGAACATACGAAATCAATGGATCAATCTTTACAGAAAATCTAAGATAAAATCGACGACTTGTTATTTGAAATAGTCAACTTTTATCATTTAATACATATATTTTAATCAAACATATACTTTTTTATTTAACAAAAAATGATTGAATAATGTGATTTACACTTTAAACTTCTTATTACTAAAACACGAAACATCAAAATGTTATTATCATCAAGTTATCTAGTCTAGTATGATGCATATATGTGAACAAATTAAATGGCTAGAAACTCCTAAAGACTATTAATGAAGATTCAATACAATCTATTAATCAAAACTAGATTACTAATAGAAAAAAAAATCCTATGATAATATACCAAGTATTCATACGTGTACATGAATTGTACATATGTGACTTCAGCTGTACACATGTGTTTTTGTCTGTGTGCACCTGTGTTTGTATATTTCATATGTGATAATGGGATATGTACACATGTGTGGTTCGATGTACACATTTGTTTGTCAATCGTATCACTTGTGTTTGTGTGGTAAAAATGTGTGGTTCGATATATACATGTGAATGTCTCTATTTCTACATGTGTAGATTTTTTTTTAAACAAAGTTCACAAGTGGATATAGAAAAAGTTTTGAATGTGTAACTATCAATTTATGTATATATAAATTGTAGTGATTTCATCATGTTCACATGTAACGTCGTTACTAAAATTATCAAGGTATGAATTAGTGAACATCTAATTCGCAAACGTGACGACTTCACTAAGATAAAAATTAAAGTCAATCAAAGAAAAGGTAAAATAAAGAGAACATCTATTCGATGTGATAAATAATACAAAAATACTACATATAAAATAAAAAATTGTAACACCCGTCGTTTAAAAATATGGGTTTTCAAAACTTTTCACCTAACGGTGTTAAATTGCGGAAGTAAAGACTGTAAAAGTCAAAACCGATAAAAACAGTTCGGTTTCTGCATTTATTTGGTGTTACATGCCATATCAAACAATAGTTCAAATGAAAACCCAACGGTTGCCCAACATAAAACAACCGTTCACAAGTCACAACATAAATTCGACATTAAGTACGAAATGTAAATAAATGTCTAAGCAAAGAATCGTCTATGGATAACTAAGGCTCCTTCAATGAATCTACCCAAGCTCACACATCCGGCATCTAATTCCATCAAGCTAAACCTGAGGGAACAACCACATTAAAGAAGCAAGTGTTAGCTATAAGAATAGCTAAGTAAGATAACACTTAATTAAAAGCATTTGTCCAATTAAAACAATCTTCATTATTAGACAAGTTTTATTAGGCACAACACACATCACACGTTCACACATATACTACATTTCGACTTCATATTAATTAGGATAATCATCCTAAATGTGCCTATCCTGCATTAGTTCACACATTGTCACACGTATCTTTGTTAACTGCATATAAGTGTGCCCTGCATCACACCCGACTGGATGATCAGTCAAAAGACTGCTCATCTTACGTCGTTAAGGAGTGGCAAGCCAATCCAAGAGTAATCCGTATGTGGAGGTTGGTCAAACCTCTCGTATTACTCGCCCTGCGTTATAAAGACCATGTTGCGAGGAGCCACCCAAGCAACAACTGCATCAACGCACTCATCCGGCTGAGACAAGTACGGGTTAAGCTTAACACTTTCCCTGCATTAGTTTTATGAGCTCAATTTCACACATATAGATTGGGTCCCTGCATTCCCAAACATTCACACACATATAGTCTAGGTAACACACATTCCTAGACATTCACACACTTTAACTTCATTACGTTTGAATCCTTAAACGTGCAAGTGACATAGTAACCTAGTAAGTCTAGTGAACTAGGCGTACAAGTCAAGCATGCATATCACACATCAACTTCATTTCTATATATCATGCATATCAAGATACTTCATTAAACTACATCAACTGCATAGCTACATACTACATTAAGCAATACTACATTACACTACAATAGGGACTGCATCTCAGGTCTCATGGTCAACTGCATAACCCATAATACCTCCCAAGTAACCCATATGCCCACATGCATATAAGTGTGCCCTGCATCACACCCGACTGGATGATCAGTCAAAAGACTGCTCATCTTACGTCGTTAAGGAGTGGCAAGCCAATCCAAGAGTAATCCGTATGTGGAGGTTGGTCAAACCTCTCGTATTACTCGCCCTGCGTTATAAAGACCATGTTGCGAGGAGCCACCCAAGCAACAACTGCATCAACGCACTCATCCGGCTGAGACAAGTACGGGTTAAGCTTAACACTTTCCCTGCATTAGTTTTATGAGCTCAATTTCACACATATAGATTGGGTCCCTGCATTCCCAAACATTCACACACATATAGTCTAGGTAACACACATTCCTAGACATTCACACACTTTAACTTCATTACGTTTGAATCCTTAAACGTGCAAGTGACATAGTAACCTAGTAAGTCTAGTGAACTAGGCGTACAAGTCAAGCATGCATATCACACATCAACTTCATTTCTATATATCATGCATATCAAGATACTTCATTAAACTACATCAACTGCATAGCTACATACTACATTAAGCAATACTACATTACACTACAATAGGGACTGCATCTCAGGTCTCATGGTCAACTGCATAACCCATAATACCTCCCAAGTAACCCATATGCCCACATGCATATAAGTGTGCCCTGCATCACACCCGACTGGATGATCAGTCAAAAGACTGCTCATCTTACGTCGTTAAGGAGTGGCAAGCCAATCCAAGAGTAATCCGTATGTGGAGGTTGGTCAAACCTCTCGTATTACTCGCCCTGCGTTATAAAGACCATGTTGCGAGGAGCCACCCAAGCAACAACTGCATCAACGCACTCATCCGGCTGAGACAAGTACGGGTTAAGCTTAACACTTTCCCTGCATTAGTTTTATGAGCTCAATTTCACACATATAGATTGGGTCCCTGCATTCCCAAACATTCACACACATATAGTCTAGGTAACACACATTCCTAGACATTCACACACTTTAACTTCATTACGTTTGAATCCTTAAACGTGCAAGTGACATAGTAACCTAGTAAGTCTAGTGAACTAGGCGTACAAGTCAAGCATGCATATCACACATCAACTTCATTTCTATATATCATGCATATCAAGATACTTCATTAAACTACATCAACTGCATAGCTACATACTACATTAAGCAATACTACATTACACTACAATAGGGACTGCATCTCAGGTCTCATGGTCAACTGCATAACCCATAATACCTCCCAAGTAACCCATATGCCCACATGCATATAAGTGTGCCCTGCATCACACCCGACTGGATGATCAGTCAAAAGACTGCTCATCTTACGTCGTTAAGGAGTGGCAAGCCAATCCAAGAGTAATCCGTATGTGGAGGTTGGTCAAACCTCTCGTATTACTCGCCCTGCGTTATAAAGACCATGTTGCGAGGAGCCACCCAAGCAACAACTGCATCAACGCACTCATCCGGCTGAGACAAGTACGGGTTAAGCTTAACACTTTCCCTGCATTAGTTTTATGAGCTCAATTTCACACATATAGATTGGGTCCCTGCATTCCCAAACATTCACACACATATAGTCTAGGTAACACACATTCCTAGACATTCACACACTTTAACTTCATTACGTTTGAATCCTTAAACGTGCAAGTGACATAGTAACCTAGTAAGTCTAGTGAACTAGGCGTACAAGTCAAGCATGCATATCACACATCAACTTCATTTCTATATATCATGCATATCAAGATACTTCATTAAACTACATCAACTGCATAGCTACATACTACATTAACATTTAGGTTTTCAAACCTCACACATAACACACATTAACTACGTATATGCATATATTCACACTAGACTTATCGACACACATGAGGTTGACTTAACAGCGTTAGTCAAATCTTAAAGAAAAGTTTGGGATGTTACAAAAATTGAAATAATTAATAATACAGGAAGATGTTTTTGAAGACTAAAAAAAATTAGATGACAGATCCTTAAAATATTGAATTTAATTCCAAGTTTCAAAGGGTAATGCTATTTATTTCAATGTGTTAACTATTCTGACTTTCACTTTTTATTATATGTGATTTGTAAAAGTTCAAAGCCAAACACATGATATACAAATATATGACGTACAAATCATATCCGTATGATATTGATGATAATCGTCGAATGGATGCACAAAGAAGGCATGATTATGAAGATGATGATTGTGGAAGGACGCTTATGGTTGTGATTCAATGAGTGATTTATAGGATTTTGATAATTAATTAAATTGTATCAATAAAATGACAATATTATCCTTATACATATTAATTAAATATTAGTTCTCGCAGTTCTTGACATTTTGTGTGGTTCTCATTTTAACTTTGGACTATATATATATATATCAAAAGTAAATATCAAAATGTATACTATAACTAAAAGAGGAGGTTGGGGTACACTTGGCACCCCTTAAAGCTCTGTTTAGACCTAAAACAGGTGAAAAATAACAAAACATGAACAAAACAAATTTAAAAGAATAAACCCTTTTGTAGTAGAAGAAGAAGTCATAATCAAACTACAATTGACAAATAAATTAAAACAGATGAAAAATAACAATAACATAACAATTCAATATCAAATAATAAACAAACACGAACAAAATACCAAAATAAAATTAAAGTGATATAAAAATATTTTTTTGTTGAGAAATTTACTGAACTTGATTTGTTTATTAAAGATAGGAAAGAGAAGAATAATATGAATGAGAATGATTAATAAAAATTTAGGTTGTATATATAATAATTTATTGGGAGATTTTAAGGATATTATATATCTTTAAAATTTAAAAAGATTTGTTTTGATAGAAAAAGATTTATGATAGAGTTTTAAATATAATTATCTATTTAATAAGCAAATAAAAAATAAAAAAAATCTAGAAAAAGAAGAGAGCTCTAGAGTAATTAAAAGAGGGTTTTAGGGCCTAAAAAGAGCTTTAAGGGGTGTCAAGTGTACCCCAACCTCCTCTTTAGTTATAGTATAGATATGTTTTTTACTATTCCATTAACAGTTCTTAGGAACAATTGGGTAAATGTTACAACCCTTCCGAATGACTCGTCGGTTTGCTCATCCATTCTCGTCTAAAAGTTCACGTCATAGACAGCGTCTCATCGACGAAAAGTTTGTGTTATTTGTGGGTGTTGTTGGCCGGATCTAGCCGACAAGACGCTGCTTATGGGGTTTTCATTCGCTGGTGTGTTCTTGTGGTGTTAAGATCATGTTGGATTACCCTCTTTCAACCCGACCTTTTTACATGTGTTATAGGTTAGATTTGGCCGCTAAGAGTATTGGCGGAACGTATTCTTGTGGTAGTGGTCTGATCTTTCTTTTTTTATAACGACAAAAACTTTATGATCAAAAGAACCATCTAGTAAGACAATAAAGGTCAATACAACAGGTACAATACAACAAGTACATTTAGACCCAACCCAAAACTTTAACTACAAAGATTGTAAAAAAGTTGAAAAACACTTATGTAAATTACTATTAAAACAAAGACACAAGAAAAAACCCATCTAACAAATGTTTATGATCCACACGTTTATGTTGTTGAAAGTATTTTCGAGCAATGAAAACTTACGAATGTTGCCAGTTTTAACATGACCTTTCTAGAGGCCTAATGATTTAGATACTATTTCGACATCGATATATATATGATTTTGATGACAGTTCCAAATTCGGGAAAAGTTTTTAGAGAGAATTCATATCTTGACGTGTCACACCCCGCTAAAACAAAAACATGAGACGCACAGTAATATACTACATTGTTCATAGAAATAAATCACAATACACCATAACACATTACATTAAAATAGACAGAGTTACATAGTTTGTTTCAACTGTTCTAGAACTACACTCAATCCGTCCTAATTACATTAATTACAAACTATTCAATACAAAACAGAAAACAAATTATGGTGTTAGGTAGATCTTCAAACGGTTACAAGGATAGAACTTCATTTTAGTTTGTTACCGACCTTACTGTCGATCACTTGAAAGCATGAAAGTAAATGACGAAAGTAGTTGAGTGAGTTAACATTTTTTTAAGTTAAAAGAATTCGTAGGAGGTTCCGTCAAATCATGATCCCTTCCAAAATGGTATTCTCAGTTTAAAGTGTAAGAACTATAAGAGCACATATAATTAATAATGATAATAATTATAAGTCCCATGCCTGGAGACACTATTTTTTTTTTTTATGAACAACCAACTTTTATTAATAAAATTTAAAAACTTCGGCAAGACGCCGAAGGTAAAAAACAACTACAATTACAATAAATAAGGACTCATGGCCCATAAATGCCATGAAATAGATGTTTTCTTATACCGGACAGAAATCCATGAAAAGGAGACCGGAACAATGGAATGGAATACCTCATTACTTGACTCCGAAGCACCCTTGAAGACACGTGCATTTCTGTATTTCCATAATGCCCACCACGAAGTAAACATGACTGCATCAACATCTTTGTATCTTCTAGGAAAACTGCTATGATGAATTCATTTAGAGACACTACTTAACCATGAGTCCATGACCGACCTCATACCAAGACCTCATACTTATGGCAAGACATAACATACATACCATGACTGACCACAGACCATGATGTGCACGGTATGTAACAAGTTTTAAAATTTATAAACAATGGACTACCTATTCAACTAACTAATGCACACACTCACGTACAGTGTATCCATTTGTGTAGCGGTGTAGGTAAGACCCGTTTTCAGTGATGCGACAAGTTTGTTTTTCAATGGAGTTTTGAGACAAATGATCGACTCATGTTTTCAGTCTTATGATTCAACACCTACTTCCGCGAACACCCTTTTGCCATAAAGCAAACATCATATATACTGAAGAATAATACATTACTATTACCAAGAAAATGCAACTTGTGATCATGTTATAAATCAAGAACTAGAAACACGAAACATGCAATCAAAGACGAACAAATCCATAAAATTTCATACTTTAGCTATAACAAAAATATGCATTTTACAGACTGGAAAAAATTGGTCTCGGTTATAGAAGAAATGTCCCATAAACGAGAAGTTCCAAATAGCCCAATGTATCAGCACAACAAAATAGGGTCAGCCGGTACATGTAAAACCCCTGACAACAAGCTGCTATGTACAATGACCATATTCTTAAGTTGTCAGAGAAGTAAGAGAGCCAGAAACCACTCTATCTCTATCTCTATAGGATACTATATAAATAATATTCTCTTAATTGTGATTCCACACCTCCCGTCTGTTGTAAGAATACCAGTCTCTGCTTATTACTTTTTATCAGTTTTGGCTGCAGTAGCTTTTATTTTCACACGGTTGACCTTAAAATCGTTCAAGCTTCTGTATTCTTCTTTGAGTAGCCTTTCCAGTTCTGGGAGCTTTTTGTGATCCTTTGTTCTAGAATAATGATGGAATGCCCTATCAAAAAAAAAAAAAAAAAAACTTTCAGCACAATAATTACAAAATAAATAACATCACAACCCCTGGGACATTCGTTCGTTAAGCAGATTAGTTTGTTCGTGTTTGTTTGTTTAAATGCTAAACAAACACAAACAAAGATAAACGAACATAAACTAATGGAAACAAAGATTAAAACAAACAAAATAACTTTAACACAACCAAATAATCGATTATATATCCAACATTATGAAGGATCCAAAAGTCTCAAAATCTCAACATGTTTTTATATTACACATGTTCTAATAGACATATAGATAAGTATGATTTATAATATAAATATTAAATGAATGAACATAAACGGAAGTTCAAGAATATATATAAGGGATACAGCAAATGATTAGTGGAATGAAGACACCAACAATATTTAAAATAGCAATTTTAATATATGGAAACCTCATAACTATATGGGCCCTTTAGAAAAAATCCAGGCCACCGCAATGGAAACATGAAGCAATGACAGAGGAAAACGTGGTGCATAACTTTTCGACCCAGAAATTAAAATCAGAAATGAAGGGGAAAATTTTTTTTAATTTTTTTTACAAAAATAATTGATACCTTCTATTGAAATTGAAGGAAAAAGACAATAACAAAACTGATGGTAGCAAAACTGATGGAATAAGAAGTCGATTAATAGGAGCAAAAGGATGGAATGGAATGAATGAGAAGTGAAAATTCAACTAGAAGCAAAATATATAGAGGCCTAGAGGGTATTCTTCTCAAGTTAGTCCTTTGAGACACTCATATGTATCTGGGATTTGAAATCCTTCACTATCCCTCATTCATGGGATTTTAAATGCAAATCCCTTCTCCAAATCTCCAACATGTCATTTGGTGGGGTTTCAAATGCAAATCCTATGAAATTCATCAAAATCCCATAAACCAAACACCCCCTAATAGCTAAAGAGTTAAATAGCTGACATTACTTTAAAAAGTCCAACTTGCAAGTACACACCAATTTTGCTTCAAGTTGAAATGTCAGGATTCGGGAATTTTGGTAATTAGCGAAATAATAATAATATACTCGTAATATACTTTCAAAAGGGAGAATAGTTTCAATATTTGTGAAGCAAATTAGTGCATACTTTCAACTGCATTCTAATCTACAAGGGGCAAGGGCAATATTTTGTAGAGGTAGTTACCAATATTTTTCAAGGCCATAGAGATTTCCCTTATGGTAGAAATCAAGAGTAAGCCGTTCAAAATCCCCGTAAACATCTTCTCTGAATTCCTTCTCCAAACCATAGCTGCGATAAGACAAGGAATATTTTATTAAGCAAAAGCAGACAAACTGCTATTATGTGTATTTAAGAATTAGATACGTCATGTGTGAATCCTAAGTAGTTTCTGTTCATTAAAATAAATAAAGTGCATCTAGGACAAAGTAACAAACCAAGTAAAATAGCAATAGCATCCATGAGTCAAAAGAAATAAAAAAACCATATATGAGTGACCAATTGCTTGAATACTTTCAGTTATTTACAAAATAATGATGAAATATTGTTTACCTATAAAATCTGAAAAGGCATTCCATTCCGTAATTGTATCCAGCAGCTGAATCTTCCAGTGCGATTTTCTTAAATTCATTATACATTGAAGGGACAAACAAGTCCCTGAGAAAATATGACCAGAATCTGTACAGGGTATTCATTTCCTGCAAGTACAAACACAATGTAGCCCTCAAGAACTTTAAGTTCAGCTATAATTAGGGTTGTCAATTGGGTCGACCCGGGTCGGGTTGACAAGTTGACAGGTTGGAAATCTCTGACCCTAGCTATAATAGGGGGAAAACGGTGGCTTTTTAGAGCTTTTAGTAGATAAAGATCTGAATACGGTATATAAATATCTGGATTAGTTATTGTAAAACAAACTTTAACGTAAAACAAATAAGAAAGGATGACTGACATGTGACAATGTTTTGGTGGGTGTGCATCAATGTAGATCACTTAATTTGAAAAAAAAAGTGATGCGGACTAATGCACACCTACCTAATAAAATAACACGTCACTCTCGTTCTTTTGAATTATATTACATTAAGATATATATATATATATATATAGGTTTTGTAAAATAAAACAAGTATTAAAGTAAAACAAATAAACAATAGGTTTATCTCTTACGAAAATCATTATGCATCATGAAAATCTTCGTGCATCATGTATATACTTATGCTCAATGAATCTTCGTGCATCAATTTTAAAATGATCCAATGGTCAAGAATCTTATCCTATTTGTTTTACTTTAATACTTATTTTACAATAACCAACACCTATATATATATAATATATATATATATATATAGGGTGGTTTTCCAGTGAGAACACCCTTAAAGTGAGAACACTCAAAAACTTAATTTTGATGCATTATAAGTCCATTAAACTAACATAGTGTATAACTAATTATCATTATTTAAGTGTTTAACAAGACATTGTACGTCGAAACCGATAAAATCACCTTTTTTTAGTTTATGCATCCATTTTGATGCATATGCATCCAAGATGGATGCATAAAACAAAAGGCATGATTTTCTCGATTTTGGCGGATCATTGTGTTGTTAAACACTTAAATAATGATAATTACTTATACATTGTGTTAGTTTTATGGACTTAGAATGCATCAAAATGAAGTTTTTTAATGTTATCACGCTCGTCTCATTTTAGGGTGTTCTCACTCGATTGGAACTATATATATACTAGAATAGTACTCGTGCAATGCGACGACGGCAATCTAGTGGTGGTGGCGACTATTGCTGATGTTGGCGGCGGCGAGTGGTGTAAATTGGTATAAATGTAATTGATGTAAAGGTGATAGTGGAGATATTGTAGAAGATAAGACTGGTGGTGTAAATTAGTTCATTTAAGGGCAATTGGGTAATTTTGCATGTCCTTTTTTTCTAACCTTTCAACATGTGTGTAGACTTTTTATAAGGTAGTAAATATATATATATATATAGGGTAGGGGATAGATGAGGTAGATTTTAATTAATTGGATCAGGGCTCTTATATATTATATATACCACACGCGTTTAATCTTCATTTTTTTATGTATATTTTTTTCAGTTAACAAATCTTCACTTTTTTTACGTGAGTGTCGAAATCTTCACTTTCTCTTTAGTTAATATTCAGTCAAGTTTTATAAGTTAAAATTTATTTATTTTTTTGCAGTCAAATTGGCACACGCCTTTTATCTTCATTTTTAAATTAATTATTTTGTTTACTCGGTTAAGAATCTTCACTTCTCTTTTACAGTCAACTTCATTCATTAAATGAAGTTAATACAACGAAAGAAATAATCTGTTTTAGTGAAGAAATATTCATCCAGTCAACTTCATTCATTCAGTGAAGTTTATACAGTGAAAAGATATATATGTATGTATGTATGTAGACTTAGGTTAGAGTGAGGTACACATGTTCCCATAGTCTAATAATTTTTAAAGGGGGGTGGGGTTTCAATTTCATAAATAAAGGATGTTGTGACATTTTCGTAAATAAGTCGGAATTGCCACCAGTGTCAAATCTTAAGTGAATTGAAGAAAGCTTCATTTTTTCAAATTTTCATTTTCTTTATCAAATCCATAGTTGTCAAAAGTGAAGGCACACTCAAAGTGCAAAGACCCCAAATATGGCCTAGGCGAGAGGCGCAAAAAAAGGGCGGGCCGGAAAAAAAAAAGCGCACTTAAGTAAAAAACAAACCAAATGCCATTCAAATTACTAAATACCATTTAAATAACCCATAATGCAATCAACCTAAAAGTTCAACACATACTGTTTGAACCAAATTGTTTAAAACCATTGACCAACCTTAATTAGTATTTTCAAATCTTCATTTGTTAGTTTATTAAATATTCATTTTTATTTATTCATTAAAACTGAATAAGAAACACAAAATTCTCAGTGAAGATTTACCCACTACCTTTCAGTGAAGATTTCTGAAGCAAAGATGAATCTTCAGTGAAGATGTTCTTAGCAACGAGAATGAATCTCGAGTGAAGATTTTTTTCATTGTTCTTAATGAAGATCTTTTATATGGGTAAAGGGATTTACCCTGGTTAGATTAAGCAATGGAGAGCTTAAGCAAAGAATAATGAAAAAATATAAACCAGAGCTTAAAAAAGATTAGAAGACATCTTTGATGAAGCTTAAAAAATTTATAAGAAACCTTTGATGAAGCTTAAAAAAAATCATCTGCGGAAGAAGTTGATAGAATGAAGAAAACTGAACTTTGAGTTAATCACAAAACTACCAACGCCCCTTTCATCCTTTACATCATATCACCCTTGATTAAATGGTCTATCAATCTATCTCATGGGAACATGCATACCGCATGGAAACCTGACCCTATATAGCGTTGTAATCAAGTAAACTATGCTTATTTTAACAAATGGTAAGAACACTTGAAAAGTTTCTTCAATTTATTTAGGCATCTGTTGTGATACTTGTACAGTTAGAAGATAAACAGCATAGTTGGATCCAAGCATAGTCATATTGAAATAACCAAAAAATAGTAAATATGGAATAGGTACCTCACTGCATCCAACACCACATTTCTTCCTTTCATTTAGGCATCTCTTGTGATACTTTACATACCTACATAGGTCAATTCAGTCAATTGACTCATTTAAATGTATAGTTTATAAATAATAGTTACTCATTACCCACTTTTGCTGCCTGAAACCATTCTCTTCTAGAAGCTGATGACTAGGATGCTGGAAAGGTGGAAATGGCTTTGGCATGGAGCCTACTGGTGGACTACTGCTTGTAAAGCAGCCATGGGGAGAAGCACCAAGCTTTGAAGACCTTAATCTAAATAAGATGGTAAGAAAAATATTAGCCAGCATATAGACTAAAGTGAAATGGTCAGGTAGGATGTATTAGGTTATGGGTCACTCAAAAGAAGTATATAGTATATTTTTACTCGTCAGATTGAACCGAAACATATATTATCTATAACTTCTTTTTCTCACGACATAAAATTGTGTGTTAAAAATAACTACAAAGTCATATTTTTCATTAACAAATAAATAATGAACCTTTTGAAGTAAATTTTAGTCAGTTATATGCACTTACAATACTTAATACTCTAAGGTCTAAACTCACCCATGACTATCAGGAGGAGTTGAACCAAAGAAAAACCCGACCGAACTACTTGGTGGACTTTCTGACACGATCAGATCATTTCCATTATTCTTGAGGTTGCTTGCAAACCACCGCTGGTTCTTCGCTGGTTGTTGCTTGGAAAGGCCTTTATTATGTTTCCTTCTAGAATTAGGACTGCCAGCAACGTGATTTGCTATAGAAGAAGCAACTCTAGGAGATCTGGAAGTCCCCTCCTTTATCTCATTTGTTGAATTGTTTCTTCTGCCTTTATTTCGCTTTGATTTTAGTTCCTGAAATTAACGGATGCTTTATTATGTATTATTTAATACAGAGTATATGAAAGTTTAGCATACAAAAATGTTAAATAAAGCATACAAAAATGTTAATGAGAAATACAATGTTAAATAACCTGTTCATAGTAGTATAGGCCATCGTTTATGGCAGTAGCGAGCTCGTTCGGAGATGATTTTGCATCCACTACAGAACCTTTATTTCCTTCACCATTCTTGTTATTCTGCCATGCGGATAAATGTATATATTCATTCATTATAAAACTGAAACTTCCACTAACGAAAAGCATCATACACCTGAAAACAAAAACAACTTTATAAAGTGAATCAACTTGCATATTATATGGGTCATACCTGGGTTACAATTACAAGTCTCTCAACTTCTTGATCATTTACAACCATCTCATCATCTTCATCATCCACCCTATGGCACATCATGTCATAATATTAAACAACAACCAGCAAACATATTTGATGGAAGATGTGACCAAAAAAAAAAATGTGATACATGGGACGAAAACATTAATATCTGAAATCTGCGAGCAATGCCAAATAAAAGTATATAAATGATACGTCTCCATATTATTTATTATTATTAGTATTAGTATTATTATTAGGAAAGTATTTTATTGATATATTTATTATTATTATTTAGTTAGCTTGTTAACCAAGCTATAGGATTAGTATAAATAGAATATTAGGGCTGTAATTTTAGGGTGTGGAATATTATTCAGAAGTTTTATTGTTCTTGTTTAGTTAAATTGGGAGTTTACTGGTTCTCGAATACCAGCCTATCTTTCTTATTGTTCTTATCATTTGATACAAGCCATTGGTTCGTATCAATTGGTATCAGAGCATCGATCTTGCAACCTGTGATATCCAGAAGGAAAAAAAAAATAAAATTTGATTGCTTAAATCAATGGAGTACACAAGGTCCAAGATAATGGAAGAACATCGAGCTAGTATGCAAACTTTCTACAAGATCCAAAAGGAGATGTTGAGATCTGAACAAAGAATGGCAATAGTTCAGCAAAGTATACTGATGGATATATGGGACATCCGGGACCTACTTGCTGAAAGGTGTGAACTGAAAACGGTGAAGTCAGGGAATAAAAGTGACCGGGAAAATATTCTCACGAAAACTCAGTTTTATTATATACCTACTAGACCTATCACAGTTGAAGAAAATAGCGAAGATGGTGGTAGTACAACTGAGTTTATGGTTGCTCCACGTGATGAAGAAGCGGCTCTTACAGAACAAATCATGGTGGTGTCAGAAGATATAGGGAATAAGTTTATTGAAAACAGTAAGGTTGCCTTGCTGAAAGGTTTTCCTAGTCAACCTGCTATTGGGAAATAGTTTGCTCAGAAAGAGAACATCTTTATCAGAAGTACACTTCGAGTTGTAGGGCAAAACCATGACATGTTCAAAACTGATATGAAGTCAAAGTTGAAGTGGCAGCTTAATATATCTATGGAGCAGTCTTCAAAACACTCGTCAAGTTGTGTTGAACATGAGTTTAGGATATGGTAGGAAGACAAACCAATGATCGGGTCTATTTTACAATTTCACTAAGATCAGCCAAGCTATGGAATTACAAGTCAAGATTTGGGATCCTGGAATTACCGAGACAACTTTTTAAGGCAACACCTTGAGGACAAGGTGTTGTTTGGGGGCGGGAGTAATGATAACGTCTCCATATTATTTATTATTAGTTAGTATTATATATTATATACCTCTATTAAGAGGTAATGATTGATGAACAGTAAACACTGATTAACAGTAACGGGCCACCGTCCTAGGTGGCCCACTTACTTCTATTGGGCTGCTGTGACCTATTTAACTTTATTGGGCTTTTAGATTTCTTGGCTTTTTGGGTTTCTTAATTTTGCCACTCAACTTTTGGATTCTGGGGTTTTTGACACAAAAACATTCTCTGTTTTAAACAACCAACTTTTTATAGTACAAATTCTTAAGCCACGTGTACAACTTATAGAGCATAAACAAATATACACATAAATAAACAAATGGGTCTTCGTCAACACCACAGGCAACTACTCCCACCGGAGGTAACCATCGTAACAACCAACGATTTCTTTTCTTTCTTTCTTTTGCAAGCATAAACCCACTTTCACCTCAATTCGTTAAGAACACCAGCTACCGCAGCCAACGACGGCCTCTGACCCCCATAGTAACAATGGCCACAAATGAAAAACAAAACTTGGATTTAGATTATTTTTTTTTACAAAGAACAAGAAGATGACCTAACAAAACCATGCATATCTTAAGAAAAAAAAACACACACAATTACCTCTAACAAATCACACATCCAAGGCAGTACAAAAACAAGTTAAGATGAATACACGAGGATTTTTCTCAACCGTCGTCATTCAATGAGAAACTCCGGCGAATATATCGACTCCGACGCAAACTCCAATGACAAACTTCGTTGGGTTAAAGATGATGACAACTATTTGTGAAGTGAAAATTGGAAGGATCTTAAAATATGAGTTTTTGATAAAGGGAAAAATGATTTAGACATATAGAGAGAAAAACGGTTGAAAGATGGACATATAGAGAAACAAAGAGTTGAAAGACAAAAAAGTGGGAACAAGATGAAAGAATGGTTTTAAGTTTATGATGTAAATGAAACATTGAAAATAGCTGGCATGCCACACTGTTTATTCTAGCCCACAGTTTTGAAACATTCAAGTACATACGTGGTTGCTCATGAAAAAAAAATCAGATACGTGGCTTTTTGTTTCAATAAAGGAGAAAAAATAGATAGGATAGGATATCAATTGGTCAAAGGGTAGAGGTGGATGTAAATAAAATGCAAACTGGTCATGTAAATAGTAATACCTTGTTTTGAAAGAATTAGCATCCTTCTTTTGTTCAAGCTCAAGCTCCTCATCAAACATGAATGTACTTCCGAAATCGTCACAAAGTTTATCCATATTTTGTCTCGAGAACTTTGATTTATTTTTTGAGCTGAAATGATCTTCACCAGAAGTATCTTCCTTCAAAGAATCAATGATCTTAACATTCTCCTTGGATTGTTTTATAGGATGTACTTCTGTTAAAGTAGATTTATTCCCTGATATCCATTTTGACCACTCCTCACGCCTTCTCACGTTGTCACCCTGCTTAATAGCAGTAAACAAACATTAAAATTGTTGTTTGGGTTGTGCTAGCCCATTATGTGAATATCACAGACTTGCAACAAAATTGGATTGCATAAGCGTCAGTGGAATAAGTTGGGCCTTCTTCTAACCTGCACTTCAAGCATACTAGAGTTCTGCAAGGCATCCACTATAAACGGTATATCCGTACACATTCTTTTAACCTGCATCATGTCAGGTAGACAACATCATTTTATACTAATATTATAAAAACCCATAATTTGGTTCAGTCACAATAGTTTGCCATGTGCATTGACGAATTATGGCACAATGTTTAATCAAAATTATGGCAGGTGAATATACTTCAGATGTTATATAAGCTAATAATTAACATACCCTTTTAAATTCGGCAATAGTAGATATTGGAACCCATCCATGGTCATCCATTAAAGAACGCAAGTATTGATCACCTTGCAAATTCTGATCACTGTAGAAACGAAGAAAAAGGATTCAATATAACTGCAGAGCATTATAACCTCTAGTTTTTATGGTTCATGATTACCCTATGCTATGATTATCATGTAGCATTAGCATATACTATTAACCAATTTTCCTAACAATGGTAGCCTAGTGGTAGGGGACATGCGGCAGAAAAGCAGAGGTCAACGTTCAAATCTTGCCCCATGCCCCTTCAATCAATTTTCCTTCTCTCATGTTGGCCGTAGGACCAATCAACAGGGACCAATAATGAGTCGGTTATACATTTCATTTTACTTCCAATCTAGATGCGTCATTCGTAACTATTCACCTATTATTTTTATAGGAACTCGTCGTAATCAAAATAAAGTAAAGAAAACAATAAATGGTACATGTAATTCGAGATAGCAGAATCTCCAAGAAGTCTAAGACTCAATTTTATTCGTCCATGATGAAAATATAACTCTAAAGCCTTATTTATATGAAGAACTAAAAAAGACCACCTAATTAGACATATAGTCCTAACCTATCAACAAGTAATAAATCTAACTAAAAATAAAAACAAGAATCTCCAAAAAGTCTAAGACTTAATCATCCATAATAAAAATACAACCCTAACGCGTTATTTATATAAAAAGACTTTCTAATTAGACTCAGAAACCATAAGTCCCTAACTTATCGAACAACTAAAAAAATCTTTAAAAATAAACTAAATAACCTAGTTAATAAAAACGACACTTACACCACCTAACTTTCTGGTTCATATCAATACTCCCATCCCCAAAAACACTTTGTCCTCAAGATGTTGCTTTTAACCGTCTCTTATTCCTTGATCCCATCTTTTGACTTGTAATTGTGTCTTATCTTATGTAGATTAAACTAGACGCATGCCCGCATGATGCGGCGATGTTGGGGGGGTGGCGGCGGCAGTGGTGGTGAATGTAAAAGTAATTGATGATAAAGGGGTAATGTAGTTTTTCTAGGGGTTGGGGGATCTATGTTGTAAAGTATTTTGATACGTATCAGGAAGCAGAATGAAAGTAAAGAAAGTCTAGGGTGGTTAAGTGTCAAGTTAAATAGTTATTTAATTATAATTGGTAATTACTTTGGGTACAAGTTAGGGCAACATGTTAGCTTGCTTGAATAAGGCCATCAGGCCACCGTGTTAAGGGTGCAAAATATTATTATTGTCGTATGAGACATTGTGGAGCTACTGGAGCTCAAATCCAGCAACTTATCTATCATATAACTTCGTTTTCTTCTTTGTTATTGGTCTGATACACATCAATTGGTATCAGAGCCCTCAATCCTCTTGACTGTGGGTTAGACAGCAACATCTGTGAACTCGACAAAGAAGTGTGATGGAGCAGTTAATGGGATTCAAACAGGAAGGTACTAGGTACTGTTATTGAGTACTGCAATTCGTTTCAAATATTATTTGATCAGGTTAGAAATTTGGAAGAAATTTCTGAATTCTACGGCATATACCTATTCATCAATGGGTTAAAACCTGAAATCAAGGAAATATTTGATGAGTGGCATCAATATAGCTGCACTCAGGTGAAAGATGCGATTTCATTGGCTTTAAAAATTGATTCTAATGGCTTGCAAGATTCATTCTCTCCATTTGATTCTAATTCTTCTTTTTATAACCGAGATTTGGAGTTTGATATTAATATCACTCTTGGGGAATTGATAAAGATAATGAGTTTTTTAGGAATGGAAATATTCAAGAAACGATTCCAGCAACTCAGCCGCAGGTTTCTTTGCCTACTGCTACTTTGCTAGTTGCGTCTCCGGTTGTTGAGCCTGAGCCGCGCGTTTCATTCTTTTTAAAAGGGAGTCCTGTGTTTCGTGAGGCTGAAATTAGCGGTAATGGGGGTGGGGATGCAGGTCTGAAACTAATTTACCTCGATTGCAAGCTGGTGTAGATGCTCGGTTTCAAGGATTGGATGGCATGTTTAATTCTGGGCTACTGGAACTGAAAGAAGCAGATTCAGAACATAATAGAAAAAGAGAGGAGCCTGATCATACAAAGTTGGAAAACGTCAGCAGGCAGCCTGAGAAGATGGCAGATGAGCCTTTCATGCAGGTTCAATCTGACTATGTTGATGCTCGGGTGGGATTAGTTTCACATCAACAGACTACAGCCATGTTTGAGTTAAAATTCGACACAAGAAGACATGCTACTTTTGGATGTTTGTTGCAACTTATTGTGGTTTCTATTTTGCTGCATTCCTCTGATCCACAAAAGGCAGCATTACACATCGAAATATGGGATCCGGGAATTACTATTGGCAGGTCTTCCAATCAACACCTTGAGGACAAGGTGTTTTTGGGGGCGGGGGTAATGATACGTATCAGGAAGCAGAATGAAAGTAAAGAAAGTCTAGGGTGGTTGAGTGTCAAGTTAAATAGTTATTTAATTATAATTGGTACTCGTAATTACTTTGGGTACAAGTTAGGGCAACATGTTAGCTTGCTTAGATAAGGCCATTAGGCCACCGTGTTAAGGGTGGTAAATATTATTATTATCGTATGAGACATTGTGGAGCTACTGGAGCTCAAATCCAGCAACTTATCTATCATATAACTTCGTTTTCTTCTTTGTTATTGGTCTGATACACATCATATTTCATTAAGGGTAATGTGGGTATATTAGGTGGAGATGTGGGGGAGTTGCTCTTTTATATAGGATAAGGACTAAAATAATAGAACATGCCTAACAATATGTTTCAACGGGTGTTCATCAGTTGTTTCACATCTTTTGTCAAAAATGAAAACATATCTTAGCCTACTCTTGTTTCTGGTTGACCAAAAGCCTTTGTCTTCTAAAACATGTCTCTTTTATCTTTTCTGACCATAAATCACGCAGCTAGCAGCCTAGCATCGACCTTCCGTCAACAGCTTCCCATTGCAACCATCATCATTGCCCTTCACACCTCGACTGTTGTTCATTAAGGGTCTCCTTCCTAAAATCGGTTCACCCCATGTCATGTTTATGTCTTGCTTTGTATCAGGGAAGGAACTCCTCCTAGATTACTATAACAATCAGCATTCTTTTCCGCCGCCACAGCTCGAACAGCCACGCTATTTTGTTTCCAAGTCTCTATGCTGAATCCGTTTGATTTTATCATCAGCCTCTTTTTTTGTTCTAAAACAGATTCGTTACCTTCTTTGAGTTCCCATGTAGAAACATCGTGGCCTCTCAAAATCGCCAACTCCCTTAATAAGTATATGAGTTCATCATGTCGCCTATTGGCTTCAGCTTGTTGCTTAGTAGAATCTGCCTCCAGCCCTCAATTTTGCTAACCCGAAATTCAACCTGCCCTCCAATTCTTGGAAGCGAGCATCCACATCAGCTTGAAATTGATAAAAATCAGCCTCAACGTCAGCATTCCTCTAAGTTGTCATCTTACCAAAAATATAGGAATCTATTTTTACTTTTTTTTTTCCTGGAACAGTACCACTGTGAACCGTAACTTCCGGAATTTCTATTTTTTGGATTACATAGATTGGCCTCGAAACATTGCTCTGTTACCAGTTAATACGACCTAGCTCGATTTGTATTGATAATCAAAATAAAGAAAAGAAAAACAAAAGAAGGTTCCTGCAATTCGAGAATCATGGATCTCTAAGAAGTAGACTCAATCACTCAATTTAATTGATCTATAATGAAAATACAACCCCAAAGCCTTACTTATATACGAAGACTTCCTAATTAGATTTAGAAACTCTAACTTATCAAACATGTAATAAATCCAATTAAAAATAAACTTTCTGGTTAGTATCAGTTTAATCCAATGAAAACTCATATTCTCATACTCCTATCTAGGCAACAATTTCCCTAAATTTTATTCTTTGTTTATTTCCTCTTTTAATTCATTAAATTTGGGCAACAATTTCCCCTTTATTTTATTGATTATTGTAGCTTTATTATTCACTTATCGACTTTACTTATGCTTGCATATATCTTCCACATTAGTATCTATGATAATAACTTATTAAGAACATCTTCAACCTAATTGCTGGTTTAAAGTAAATTTCCGTAATTGTCAATGCATTCATGGCAGTTGTCGAGACAAAAACACAAAAGTTGAAAGAAACACACTATAATACAAGCGCTCATGATGCATCAATTTCCTGCAAAACAAACTTTGACAATGCTCGTCATGTTCAGAAATCCCAATATATATAGCAAAGAAGTAACTGTTGGATACTCATCATGTTCAGTTAATGTTTCTTATACTAACTAGAGATGACAATGCTTTCCTATTCACCAAATTACGCACCTGAAATAGTATTCAATTTGAGTTCTAACACTAGCCCTCATGGATTGCGTCTGCGAAGGTAACACGGGAATCCCAGGACCCATCTGAGGTGGAACAGCAAAAGGTGGATGAGAGGGCCTAACAGAAAACGGAGGCATAGCAGGAAGATACACAATAGAACCAGGAGGACCTGCCCAAAAGTTATCGCAGCCAACTTATTACAAAAAGGAAGCCAAAAAGCAAACATATAAAAAGATAACAAATGCAATAATAGTAAAAAGTACAAAAAAATAAGAACATATAAAATATATAAAAAGGTGCAACCAATTCTAAGTTTCTAACTATTTAAGAAAAGTAAAAGATCAAAAAGGGTGAAAATTTTGATACAGGGCCAATGTTGAATTGTTGAAGACACTTTCCATTCTTCACTGAGGTGGCAATGTCAGCCCACTGTACTTATCACTTCAGGTTATTTTCAGTCCAAACAGGGTCAAGTTGGCCAAATAAAAAGTAAATAAGTTTGATAGAAAGGAAATCTATCAAATGTGTTGATGGTAGCCCTGGCAATCCAAACCCAATTCCATTGAATTGAGTTTCATTGGGTAATTTATTTTGTTTATTGGGTACAACTGGGTCTTACAAAAAGAATACAAGCGGGTCTCACTTTTAACTCTTAAACTTATCAATATAGCTTTGCGGGTCGAGCGGGTCTTCAAAATTTTGAGTGATCACTCATATTTCTGTTAATGTGGTACACACTGCCGCTAGAGTGTTACGCCAGTACACCTACCCACCTTCAATTTGGAGTAAACTCAACTTGTTAATGGATGTTCAATCTATTAATTAAGATGAATTATTATTTCACCCCTTATTTAATTAATTATTTTCAATTCTCACATCAACGAAAAGAACTTTCGATCAGATTCACTTTAAATATATATTATTATTGTTATTATTATTATTATTATTAATTTATTATTATTATTATTTTGAACAAAGATGATTATTATTATTATTATATATTATTATTATTTTTGTTAAAAATATCAATATATGTATGTTTTTACACATGTATTATATAATTTTGTTATGTAATTTTCATTTTATAACTCTTACGATACGAGTCACGATTCAAAAATTCACAAAACGAGTCGACACACGAGTCACGAGTTGACAACTATACTTAATTATTTATATGTATATATTAAGCAATTGTAACTTTATTATAAATATGTTAAAATACCATTAAAAAAAATGCGGGTTGACCCGCACCCAACCCGCTTTCACCCGCACCCGTTTGACCCGCATTTCTAAAATGAACCGTTTGGACCCGTACCCGCTTTGACCCGTTACCCAAAGCCGCCCGACCCGCCCATTTTGCCAGGCTTAGTTGATGGGGTCAAAAAGGTTAAAAATCGCTAGACGTGTAATTTTCAAGCAAACAAATGCCGAAACAGTTCAATTTAATGATTTAGAGTATTTTATAATTGTGAACATATTGCATCTTAAATCACAATTAATGCATAATTTGTGTATTGAAAGAGCTGGAAAATTGGACAGAAAGTGATTTTGGGTCAACTCTACGTCTCTACCCATACTAAAATTATCTGTTCTGACCCAAACCTGTTATAACGTTACCCAACACGCCTATCTTGTGGTTCCTACTTTCACTTGTAACTTCTTTTGTATAAACTATAAAATAGGCAGATACTCGGACACTTTGGTCACAAAGGTCTCACCAATAGATCTTAACACAATTTCCTTTGGCAGCATAAAAGTAAACACTTACCAGGAAAGGCACCGATAAATCCAGCAGGTGGACCAAAAAAAGGTGGCCTTATGAAAGCTCTTGGCCCAGCATTCGGCTGCACGTCATTATTCTCCTTTGGACCTAATGGTTTCTGGTTTTCTTGCACATTAGGTCTTCTATTAGGAAACTCGCCACCAAAAGTACTAGAATTGCCTCGTATTGGACCTATAATAGCACCATTTGCTGGAGAAAATGGAGCAACAGCAGGCGGGGGGTAAGCATATCCATGAACAGGAATATGAGGGGGCCAAGGTGCCATGCCACCATAAAGAGGTGGTGGAATGGGTGGTTGATGGAAGGGTAGTGGTCCATGAAAAGATGGTGCAGCATTTGGGCTTTGTTTACTGGCTGCTGCTTTATGTTGGCGTGTTGGTTGCCTGTTATGGTTTCCACGCAAGTGTGGCTTCTGTGGCTCAGCAGCAGGCACCTAAGAGTCAAAATACACAAACAGGCTCTATATATTAAACCAAATGTACATATAAACTTAAATGAATCTTGATAGTTATTCATCAAGGGTAGTAAAACATATCCCATCAAGCAAGAAGAAGATAAGCAGAGACTAGGCCCGAAAAAGTATAGCATTATTAGACAGAAGAAGAATATCATTCCTCTAATTTATTTCCCAATCTGTCCCTCTCGTTTATCTTGTTCGTGGTAATATTTCCATCCCAAAATGTGAAAAGTAATACAGCTATTATGATCTTTAAACACAAAAACATGCTTCTGATCATACATACACCGTCCTAAAGACCGACATTATATAAGTTGCGGTAATCTTTTCAAAGTAATAATATATATTAAAACTTAAGTAATTCACAAAGACCTTTTTATTTGCTGTAAATCCTAAGGAAATTTATAATGGCGACCTACAACTCCTTCATTCAATACAAACTTACTTGATAGTAATATGTACTTCCAAAAAACATGTCCCATAAAGCCACCAATATTTTCCAGAAAACATATCACAAATTTAAAGACTTTTTCTACTTATTATACTATAATTTTTATAAAGAAAGGAAAAAGCTTTACAACAATACACACAAATTGGTAAAGACCCATATATACATATAAAGAATTGTAAATTAAAGGAGAAAGAAGAAGATAATGACCTACCTGGGTTTGTGGAGGGTGGTGGGTGGGAGAGTTTAATGAAGAAAGGGCTGGCCAAGAACCTGAATCAGAATGGTCACCGGAGTTAGCAGCTTCACCCGGCGGCGGCGGAGTTGTTGTCTTCCATGGTGACTTGGGTGGCGGCGGAGGATCTTTGTGATTATCATTATCATTGTCACCCATCATCATTACCGATATATAGATATATATAGATACAGATATTATAATTATTATTGGATATAATGATTGTGAGTATAAACCAAACTGGGGTTAATTCTAATTCTAATTTTGTGATTCTGATTGTGATTATGCTGAAAAGGAAAGAGTACCAGTATAGATGAGTGAGAGTGAGTGAGTGTGTGTTTTTGTGTGTGAGATTGGGGTTGACTCACGTGAACGCAACTTTCGGACCTTGGTCTGGTCAAAGCTTGAGGTATCATCGTTTTTAGTTTCATCATTATCTCTTTTTTTTTCTTTTAATAGCTTCATTATTATTTCTATCTATCTTAATCATAGATTAAGGACTTGTGACGCTTAAAGTCGTCAAATAAATCATGTTAAGAAATCCCAAATTTTGAGCCATTTTCTGAAACGGAAACGGACTCAGTTCGTTCTTCGGTGGCACGCGATAAAGCGGGCTCGTCCCGTCAAGGTCGTGATGGTCATAGGTTGACAGTTTCCGGGGCTTATTTTGCACGTTAGAACTATTGGAAGACGAAAGTGTAACATCCCAAACTTTTTATGATAGACCTTTGACTTTGCCATTAGTCAACGTCTGCTTCCGTTAAGTTTTATGTGTTTTAATATGATTAAGTTGTTAATGTGGTCTATATGTATAAATGATACGAGGGTAAGTGTCATATGTGATCAATAAGGTTTTGGTGAGGCCCACTAACCTCTTAGTGCAACGCACCACCTGTGTTTTACTGTCTCGCTCCGTTTAAGTTATGTAATGTGTGTTTAAGTGTCCTATAACTCCATAATGATTCTATAAGTTATTTAGGACTCATTTAGGAAGGATTATTGATTATATACTCGTTATAGGTTGTCGAGAATACTTGCTAACTTGTTAAGAATACTTGCTAAGATAAAAACAAAAAACAAAATAAATTAGCAAGTACTAGAACTAATTAGTTACAAAGATAAAAAAAAAAAACCTCGATGGAGAAAAACCCTTGCGGCGACAAAGTACACAATAACCTCGATGCAGATGGATCTGAAGGTGAAGGGAATCAAGGATGGCAGAAGGTTCAAAAGAGAAAAAGCACCAACAAAGGTTATTCCTCAGGAGCGTCGAATGATGTGCATGGGAATGGAGAAAAATCAACAAGAAAACCTAGAGAGAAACTTAATCTTTTGGAGAGGATGTCCATGTCGTTTTACATAACCGACTTTCCAAGGCACGTTACAGCAAAAGACATCTGGACTCGATGTAAGGAATGGGGGACGGTGGTTGATGTTTTAATTTTAAATCGATTGTCGAAGGCAGGAATGAGGTTTGGTTTTGTGAGATTTGTCAGGGTTGACAACGCGGCGAAACTCTTATCGGATCTCAAGTCGATGTAGTTCGGTAATTACCTAGTCTATGCTGATCTGGTACGTTATAGCCGTAATAATGATATGGCAAAGAGATCAGGCAATACAATTAATTCCAACAATTCCTTCAAAGCTCCTATAGTGGCGAGATCAAAAGTTCCTATGAAGAAATCGTATGCGGAAGTCCTATCTGGTGCTAAAGGGAATAACGAGATCTCTCAACAGCCTGGTAATCCTCTCAAACCTAAGGATGTAATCAGAACTGTCAAGGTAAAATCTATTGATATTACTTATCCTGAATTGAACTCGCGTTCCATTCTTGCTAAATTCACTGAACCTGAAAACATTCCTCTTATTGGTCAATGGCTTCTCGATGAAGGATTCTCTGGCTTTAAGGTTTCTTTCATTGGGGGTCGATGGGTCCGTATGACATTTGTGTCTATGGAGGCCAAAGATCTTTTTCTATCAAATGAATTACTAAAATGTAGATTTTGTGCGTTTAAAGTTCCTAGTAAGTCGTTTGTTCCGGATGAAAGGATGGTATGGATACAAATTTCGGGACTCCCATTGGGAGCTTGGCATAAAGAAGCGGTCACAGATATTATGGAAAAATGGGGTAAGAGTGTGTATTTCGACTTTGATTGGGTGGACTCATTATGCAAAGTATGTATACTAACTCAATCTCCAAAGTATGTGTTTGAAGAGGTATCGATTAATATGGACGATATAACGAGTAAAATATGGATAAAGGAATATGCAATGTGGGTACCTAAACCCGTGAAATCGTCTTATGAATCCTCATCGTCTGACGATGCTACTCAATCTGAGAATTCCTTTGATGATATCTACTCTGATGATGTTGAATCCCAAAGAAGTGAACAGCTCGATTCCAACTAATGTAAAGACAACTCTGTGATTAACGATGACTCTGTAAAAAATTTGGATAATGAACCAGAAGGTGATAATTCTGATCCTAAAGATACTCCAGATAAGGATAAGAGTGACAAGGAGCCTATTCAATCCATTACTAAAGAGGTTTCTGTTAACTCTAATCGGGGTGAGGTGGCTAAACTTGATAATATAACCGTGGAAGAGACAATCAATATGGATCTATTTTCTTTAGATCGCATTATCGTTAAGTATGATGGTTCTCGGAAAAGAGCCCGCTCTTGTCCTCCAGTACCTCCATCTGCGAGATCGAACTCATCTCCTCAACCAGAGTCGAGTGGAGATCATGATTTTGTTAAGGGTATGCACAACCAAACTATAAAGCCAAGTATAGATGATGTTGTCGTCTCACATTCAGAGGCTGCTAGCGGGCCTGAAAAGAATAATACTTCTCGATGTTCTTCGTTTGCTTCATCATCAAATGAGGATAAATCTCAAAAGGTCTTCAATATGGGTAATAACATGGCCTTTTATGTGACTGATAGTCCAGAAAAGATAGCACAAAAGGTAAAGTTGATTCGTGACTCTCATGGTTTACAATGAATATTTTGTGTCTTAACATGTGTGGTATAGGTTGCGCAAAAAAGAGGGAAAAGTTAAGGCTCATTTTGAATAGAAATCGCATTAACTTTCTTTCCATTCAGGAGACAATGATGTCTGTTGCAGATTGTTTCAGAGTAAAAAGCTTGTGGGGTAATTTTGGTTATGAGTTTGTGGAATCTCTAGCAAATGGTCATTCTGGTGGATTGATCTCAATATGGGATCCTTTGTCATTTTCCAAAGAAGATGTTTTCATTTGTGCTAGATTCATTGCTATTAAAGGTACATGGGTGTCTAGCAACTTAAATTGTTATATGGTGAATGTATATGCCCCTCAACTCGAAATTGATAAGTTGGCTCTGTGGGAAGCCATCCTACAGTTTATGGAGTCCAATAAAGGTACTTATTTTATATGTGGGGACTTCAACTCGGTAAGGCGTAAGGAGGATCGGATGGGTACGACGTTTTTCAAAGTAAATGCTGATAACTTTAATAAGTTTATTGAGGCAGGATCTCTTGTTGACGTACCACTGGGAAGACATAAATACACCAGATTCAATAATGATGGTTCGAAAGCTAGCAGGATTGATCAAGTAATGGTTAACCAGGCTTTTTTGGATTCTAGTCATGACTTAATCCTTGAAGCTCTTGATGATATCTTATTCGATCACATACCACTCTTCGTTACTCAGAAGAGATTAGATTTTGGTCCTACTCCCTTCAAGTTATTTAATACGTGGATGCTTAATGACGGGTTTGAAGATGTCGTAAAAAAAAGCTGGAATAATTATTCTAATAGTCGCAACAATAATGCTTCTGGACGTCTCAAGGATAAGCTAAAAGATCTCAAAGTGGAAGTTAAGGAGTGGAGAAAGACTAGTCTTCTAAAAAGAAACCACGACGTGATCACCAAAGAGATTGCTCAGTTGGATCTTCAAATTAGTGATGGGGGTGGAAATGATAATCTATTCCAGTAGAGACGAAGACTCGTTAGTGAATTGCATGTGCTAACATCACAAATAATTGTGACTTAAAGCAAAAGGCTAAGATAAAATGGAGTGTAGATGGAGACGAAAACTCGAAATTTTTCATGCGATTATCAACAAAAAAAGAAACTCTGGATCTATCAAAGGGGTCAAAGATAATGGCAGATGGATTTGCGACCCAACTAACATTAAAAATTGTTTTCGTGACCATTTTGCTAATAAGTTTTCAAGTTTCACAGGCTTCCATTCAAGGTGGATGAAACAAGATTTAAATCTCTTAGTGATCGCATGCCATGGGTCTTGAGGCTGAATTTTCATTGGAGGAAGTCAAAGATGCGATATGGAGCTGTGGTGGTGATAAAGCGCCAGGTCCGGACGGGTTTTCATTCGCTTTTGTCAAGAAACATTGGGAGGTACTAAAAAGTGACATCTTCAGTATGGTACAAGAATTTCATCGGAAGGAAACTATTCCTGTGGGCTGTAACTCTTCGTTTATCACGCTGATTCCAAAAGTAAACAATCCAATTACGGTGGCCGACTATCGTCCTATAAGCCTCATTGGTCTTCAGTACAAAATCTTGGCTAAACTACTTGCTAATCGCCTTGGTAGAGTGATTGATTGTGTTGTTAGTCCCGAGCAAACAGCCTTCATTAAAAATAGACAAATTTTAGACGGTCCTCTTTTGTTGAACGAGGTCATTGATTGGTATAAGAAGAAAAAAAAAAGAAACTCTGGATCTATCAAAGGGGTCAAAGATAATGGCAGATGGATTTGCGACCCAACTAATATTAAAAATTGTTTTCGTGACCATTTTGCTAATAAGTTTTCAGGTTTCACAGGCTTCCATTCAAGGTGGATGAAACAAGATTTAAATCTCTTAGTGATCGCATGCCATGGGTCTTGAGGCTGAATTTTCATTGGAGGAAGTCAAAGTGGCTATATGGAGCTGTGGTGGTGATAAAGCGCCAGGTCCGGACGGGTTTTCTTTCGCTTTTGTCAAGAAATATTGGGAGGTACTAAAAACGGATATCTTCAGTATGGTACAAGAATTTCATCAAAAGGAAACTATTCCTGTGGGCTGTAACTCTTCGTTTATCACGCTGATTCCAAAAGTAAACAATCCAATTACGGTGGCCGACTATCGTCCTATAAGCCTCATTGGTCTTCAGTACAAAATCTTGGCTAAACTACTTGCTAATCGCCTTGGTAGAGTGATTGATTGTGTTGTTAGTCCCGAGCAAACAGCCTTCATTAAAAATAGACAAATTTTAGACGGTCCTCTTTTGTTGAACGAGGTCATTGATTGGTATAAGAAGAAAAAGAAAAAGCTCATGATGTTCAAAATCGACTTTGCAAAAGCGTATGATTCTTTATCTTGGGATTATCTCTTTACCATACTCAAGACCATGAGGTTTGGCAGCAAGTGGATACAATGGATAAAGGCTTGTCTTTCTTCCGGTAGATCGTCAGTTCTTGTTAATGGTAGCCCTACCGAAGAATTTCCTATCAAAAGAGGACTTCGATAAGGAGATCCTATGGCACCATTTTTGTTCATTATCGCTATGGAAGGTCTACATGTGGCGATTGATAAACTGGTAATGGATAGGGTTTTCAAATGTGCTAATGTTAACAATACTTGTGTGTCTCATCTTTTCAATGCAGACGATGTTATGATGGTTGGTGACTGGTCCGAGAAAAATCTGGAAGTTATTGTCAATGCTTTCAGATTCTTTTTCCTTATCTCAGGCTTACAAATTAATCTTGATAAGTCATCGATTATTGGGATTGATGTTGCGTCTGCGGATATCATATTGATGGCAAACAAGGTTGGATGTAAAGTAGAAGCTCTCCCGTTTAAATATCTTGGCATCCCGATTGGAGCTTCTTCGTCTATAATCAACACTTGGGACCCGATCATTGCCAAGTTTAAGAAAAGACTATCAAAATGGAAGACTAATCTTTTATCAATTGGAGGTAGATCTACACTTATAAAATCTGTTTTGGGCTCTATTGGTATCTATTTTTTATCCATATTCAGAATGCCGAAAAAAGTCAATCGGAGGGTATTAGATCAACCTTCTTTTGGGGTGGTTCGCAAGACAAGAGGAAAATTGCCTGGAGTAACTGGGGATCGACTCTTGCCGCAAAAGATAAGGGGGGTCTTGGCATCGGGAGCCTTGAAGGTATGAATCATGCTTTACTGTATAAATGGCGGTGGAGGGCACTTAATAATAAAAACAGCCTTTGGGTTCGCGTTTTAAAAGCTATACATGGTGTGGACTGCTTTTCGAAGCTCAAGGCAAACAATAAAGGGATATGGTATAATATTGTGCAAGTCGTGAAATCCATACATGATATTCCTGCCATTACATCTAATATTGTGTCTAGAAAAGTGGGCAATGGTAGAGACACTAGCTTCTGGAAGGACCCCTGGTGCGATAACATTACTCTTGCTGTTTCTTTTCCTCGTTTATTCGCTTTAGAGGTAGACAAAGATTGCACCATATCTAGCCGATGGGAAAATGGAAACTGGAAGTGGAGTTGGAGAAGGGATTTTCGAACTAATCGGGAGAGTTACATGCTGAATCAAATGGTTACTAAACTTCCTAGTAGCTTACATGTTGACAAAGAAGATAGTTGGACGTGGCAATTAAATGGCAAAAAAGAGTTCTCGTCTCTACCTTGCGTAAAACTCTAGGATACCATCGGCCTAGTAACACTAATGTTAAGACAAACTGGAATAAGCTAGTCCCCAAGAAGGTCAACATCTTCAGTTGGCGATTACGGAGAGACTGTCTTCCAACCTCGATTAATCTTTTGGCTAAAGGCATAGATGTCGACTCTGTTAATTTAGCTTTGCAATAACGGAACTGAATTTACTGATCATATATTCGAAAAATGCAACTTCAATATTGAGATCCGTAAGCTCCTCTCATCCTGGTTGAAGTGTGCAATTCCTGATGCTTCTCTTGAAAGCATTCTGGAATGGTGCAACGTAATTGATAAACCGATCAAAATTCGACAAAGGATTCAAGCGATACTCTTTATTTGGTGGTGGTTAGTTTGGAAGGCAAGAAATAACGTGCTTTACAACAATACTAAAGAGACCAGTAGTATTGTATTCCACTCCATCGTCGATTGCTCGTTTCTTTGGATTGGAAGTCGTGATAGAAAGTTCCCTTTCACGTGGGACAAATGGTGCGAGTGTCCACTGGATAATGAGTAGAAGGTTTTTTGCAAATTTGGTGGTTCCTGGTCGTGATGGCTGTTCTCTTGTTCGTGATAGTTGCTGCCTTTATTTTTTGTTTCTTTTTTATTTTTGCGGTTTCCCCGAAACTTGTTTGGGATTGCATCAAAAACATCACGAAGTGAAAACCGGTGGCTCGGCCTTCGTTGATGAGGTTTTTTCTTGTGTCTTGGGTCACCATTATCGGCACAAGTTTTTTTCAACCTTTTTGCAGTCTTAGCAGTTAAAGTTTCGGGCGAGGTCTAGATAATGTATTTAGTTGATATCTAGATTGTTGTAATTTTTAATTGTACTATTTTGACCACTAGTAACTTGCTAGTTGGTCTTTCGATATATTATATATTTCCTTTGCCGTTCAAAAAAAATAATAATACTTGCTAAGCATGGTAGATCGGTTGTTGGTCATTTTGCGCGCATTTGAGGTAAGATACATGACTTTTCTCACATTGAAGACACAACAAATGTAGTTTTCTATAATTAACCTCTTAGCTGGATTATCTTATGTGTGTTGGATTTTCGGGTTATGCGGGAGGTTATGTGGGAATGTAGGTACGTTGTAGTGGCTTTATTATGTTATGATGACGCTTAAATTGGAAGTAGTTAGGTGTATATGTAGTATGATGATTATAATGACGCTGCCATGATATGTAATGTGATGTTGATGATGTCGATGATATGCCTTGATGATGATATGTGATGGATTATGTGTGGGACTTAAGTGTGTTACGTCTAGTTCACTAGATAAACGTAGGATTGTTATGGTTTGTGCACGTTAGTGAGAGTAAATGTTAAAGTAGATGTGGGATGAATTAGGTAATAAATATACCTAAAAACCAAAGTAATACGTGGGAAATGCTCGAGCTAAATACGTGAGAAATACGTGGGAAGTGTTAAGCTTAACCCGTGCTAGTTTGGCATAAAAAAGGTTTTGCTTTGATCCTCGAGTTTTTTTCGCTACAAAAAAGGTTTTGTTGATGATTTCCTTGGTGTGATTTTTGATTACTTTAGGGTTTTTTTTAAATAATTTCTTTTTACCTTCAAATGAAACACGTCCTTCTTTATCATTAATTTCATTATGATTAGTTTTCTTTCTTTTTTTGGAACTTTTCTCAATTATGTGGGTTTTCTTTTTCTCCTTTTTTATGATTATGTTATCAACGAGGATGGGTATTGCAACAACAAGAAAAGATATGTACTTCAATTCAATCATGGGGTTTAAAAATATGTGTGTAAATTGGATTAAGTGTATACTAAATTGTGAATCGTTTATATATTCAATTCAATGTTGAAAAATAGGTGTCACTAAATTGTATATTCAAGTGTGTACTTAATTGTAGTTCCTGATTATCGTTCGAGTGTGTACTATATTGTAGTTCCTGATTGTACTTCAACTAAGTACTAAATCGTTTATATATTCAAGTTGTACTAAATTGTAGTTCATGGTTGTGGTATAATGCTTTTATTTTGTTGTTTTCCAGTTAAAAATAGGTGTCACTACTTTGAATCTTTGTGTTTTTCAGTTAAAAAATGGGTGTCACTGCTTCAATTTCTTTGTTATATCTTGATTGATTTTCACAAACTTTAAACTCTAAGACTCTAATGTCGTGTCAACACGGGTTAGTCGGGTTTGTTGGGTAATGGGTCAACACGAGCTGGTCGACTTTGTTGGGTAATATGGTTTGATTCTATTTTGGATGGAAAGGATTTCTTTTCCAAAATGTAATCCCTTTAATTATGGTAATGTGCTCAATTATGGTATTTATAATTTCATACATATATGTCCTAACAAAATCTTTTTATTTATGGAAAAAAAATTCTTGATAACCATTTTATAAATTCTATATAAACCTCAACCCCTTCACATACTTTCGTAGACTCCACTTTTTTAGAACCATAACGGATTTTTTTTATCTTGCTCCATATGGCAAACGCATGTTCTCCATCTCCCACTATCCAACCTTCCATTGTTGCTAACGTTCCAACACCCGACACCGTCGTTCAAGGTGCTACTATGGTCATTGTTCTGCCTTCGCCTTCGCATGTGGTTCAACCCACGCGTCCTGTCCATGTTAATACTTCCTTTAATTATCAACCGTTGTAGTTATATTAACTTTCACTATAAATTGGTAGATTCAAGACTAATTGTGTATATGTTATATGCCCATGACATTCCCATGGATGTTAGATCCATAAATAACTTTTTATTTTATATCTATATTTAACAATAGATGGTGCCCGATCGTGAGCCCGGTAATCCGAATGGGGTGTACGACGACCTTATTTTCGGGTTGAATGATCAAATCCAGTTGGCTGAAGAGCGTCTGAAGGAACTCACCTTAATTATGACAGGGATTCGTAAAATGAAACAATGTGGAGATGATATCTACCTTAAGGGTGAACCTATACGATGAGTTTGTTATAAGTAATTTGGTGATGTCTATTATTAATTTGGATATTATTATGGGTCATTAAATAAACTGTGTTTCCTACCGATACTATTGTTAGTATATGATTACGTAAAAATGAACGTATGTCCGGAAAGTATTTAAGCCTACGGGGTCACACGCGTTGACACTTAGATATCCGGTAATATGTATATATTGTATCTACATATTTATAATCACCAAGTTGAGAGAAATGATAATTGGACATTATTAACTAGATATGTTAATTAGAATTATTTATTAATTAATAAATATGAATTATTAATTATTAAATATTAATTAATAATTAATGTAATTATTAATTATTAAATATTAATTAATAATTAATGTAATTATTAATTAAACCCTAGTCCAAGTCAAAATGTGTTAGCTTGAAGGTTAAGTTATTAGGAATATATTTATACCCTATATATATCCTAATAATAAAACCCTAACATATAATATAACTCTAATATCACTTTCGGTTCTCTCTCGGTCGAACAAAAACCAAAACAAGAAACCTAAATATTACTTTTGTCTTGTACGTGAATCATGACTAACAGTAATAACAATAGTAGCTTTCATTGATTGTGATATTGGTGTTCGACATAAACAATTTTTGTTTCACACTTGTGTTTAATCGTAAATTAATAGAAAAGCAAGCTTTGAGCTTTTGGCTTTGGTGATTCAAGATCTAGCAATCTTCGGGTATTGTTTGACGTGTCGTGTGTGCGATCGTAGAGAGGTTTTATTTTAAACCTTATTATAAAGTTTCTTATTTTATCATCTACAATTAAAGGTACATGTTTTCTTCCTTGGTTAATTAATTAGTTGCATAGTTTAATCTTCCGCTGCGTGCTTTGTGATTTAATTTAATAATTTGTTATATAACCCAACAACTATAAGTAATAAACTTTTGGTGTTATCTCTCTTTGATATCAATATGGTGTATTGTTGATTTGTATTTGATTCGATATGATGTATCTTTTGTTTAATTCTTTTGTTCCCAGCAACCGCTCTTGAATTTTTACTTATTGGAATTTACTTCTTGTTAGCATGAAGTGAAATACTTCTCATACATAGGCAATACTGGCTACAAACATTTATAAATAAATAATTTTCATATATGTACTAGCTAGAGTTACAAATTTTGCATTTTTTTACATGAAAATGTGTAAAAATGAAGTGCACATGCACACTCAGCAGACCACCAAATTGTAACACCCAAAAATATAATGAGATAAAAACGTACTAAAATATGTATTATTAAAATTTTTTAATGTAATAGAAAGATAAAATATTAATAAGTTAAAAGTTTACTAACTTAAATTCTTAAAAATGTATATACTGCCAATAATTTAGGACTTACACGGTAAAAATATGACAATGGTAGATACGTGTAAAAATTGAAGTGAGACGTGTCCTAACAAGGCGACATTAGCAAGGTTTACATACATATCCTTATCTATATAGTGACTTTACCATCAGAGAGAAACAAGAAACATTTATTAGCTTTCAGTAAAAATTCTAGTCAAATGAGTGAATCCATATAGGAAAATGACATCTAGTTCTTGGTACGATATGAGTTGGGTCTCTTTGGTCTTCCATTCTCCTATACCTCTCTCTATAAAAAAAGCCTTTCCCCTTTTCATAATACCCACGGTAAGCATCCCGTTAGCTCTTCATATTTCCTAGGCCATCTATCCACTCATTCCTTACATTTAATGTATAGTCAATATGAAGTCTTGTTTTGTCCAAGATAGACTAGTCCAATAATATTTTGTCCATATCTATTTTTTTTAATTGCAAATATCAAAATTTAATTTGGTTTTCATCTGATGAAATCGAAACATATAGTTTGATTGACTAAAATATATCTATACATAGAACTTTTAGAAATTTACATGCATGTAAATATTACATAAGTAGTTGGATGAATAATTGTTTAATAGATTTTTAAAGTTAATCAATTTAACCATTTTATGAAAAAGACATGTGGTCCATGATATTCTTATGTTCATGGCTGGGAATTTTGTACAAAAGAAAAAGCTAGACAAATGAAAAACTAAGTATTTAAAGATGTAAGTGTACTGAGTTATTTTTATGTGTTCAAAAATTATGACTATAAGTTCATACAACTATTATATTTGTGATGAATTTTATAACCGAAAGATTTTTACAAGGATAGTCAATAAGAATAAATAAATAAATAAACATAGTTTTAAAGATTGGAAATAAGTGTTTACAGAAATGCATGTTACTACCGACATAATTGTTTATTCACTAAATTCTCGGTACTATACAGTTACAGTACAACTCCACATGATGTATTTTCTACCGTATGAGTTCTTTATATTATGTACAGTTACATTATTTTGAGAATATTTATTGTATATTACTAGAGTGAAGCCCCGCCTGGTAAAAACATGTGATGCACATTTTTTTTTAAAGTTACCATAATATGTAGTCTCGATTTGATGAGGATAGTTTTAATTTGATATGGTTGTTGAGATCAAGGCATTAGTCTTGCGTTGACATCAACTAATTGTGAGCATAAATGGTAGCACAATAACACTACTATAGAATCAAACCTCGGGTACAATGAAAGTAACACTAATTTTTCACCCAATGACTATTTACGTATAACTAAAATCACTACCCAATAATTGAAACTCTCATACTCCCCATATTGATGGTTTTTATTGGAATTGAGCTCGAGAGTGTCTGTGCTGCCAACCAGAGATGCCAAACGCTTCCGTAGGACTAAATCATCACTTGTATCGTGTTGCGGGTCACATATAATATCAGTAGCCTGATTGCATACACCATATACATAGAGTGATAAGCACCAAAGAGGAGGGTTACCTCAGTTTCACCATTCAAGAGTGCATGTTCTGTCGTCTATATTAGCTTCTTTGCAGTGTCATCAATGTATACAACACTATATGGGCAGTTTCATCCTTTAAGTCCAGCTCGATCCTAAACCTGGTGGTTTAGCGAGTGTTAACATTGTAAAACCACAACAAACATAACTTGTACACTGTAACCTATTAGATAGTAAATTGGGAAGTTGGATAATGAGTCAAGGCAGGTTTGGGTCAACAAAGGGAGATTTACTAACACATTTTTTCCCGTTAAAAATCATATATTATATAAACTACCTGAACCAACATTCTTAACTAACTTCATAGCTTCTTTATAGTCCAGATCCACTTGGCTCTCAGATGGAACCATTGACCCGTGTGATTCATCTGCCCAAGATTTTGCTCTACCATTTCAGAATGGCCTTTCCATCTGATTCACAGTTCATCAATTTGTTATGGTTTTCTTCTCAATATGTTTAATCTTGTCTAAAGTACAATGTTGTAAAATCCGCTCTAATAAATGTTGGCCCGTGTCACCTACAGACTGTAGATTTTTAAACACAAAGATCAACCAATGTCGGGATTCTTCTTATGCTCTTGGTACCCAATTTGTCCATCACATGACATCCCGATTTCGAATAGATGCCACCCTGCAAGAAGCACTTAAAGGCGAACTCATTATATAGCATAGAAATCTTCCTAGTTCCTACCCAATAAGAAATTAAAAAAACTTACAAGGGGCGAAGATGGACGTAATGCGTGTTGATCCTCCTGCTAGCTAGCTATCCAACCTGCAAACATGCATTTTAACATTTTCATAAGTTTCAAAGAACTGATTATCTACTTATGAGTGTTATTTACTCAATGGAATCTAAAGCTTTTTGAAATGTAAAACATGCATGGTACTTTATGCAATGATGTTTTAAGTGTTCAGAGTTGGCGGCCATGAAGTGATAAACACCATTGTGAAAGTTACGGGTTATTACCATGATTAGAGCTTGTAAGTCTGTCCCTGAAAGCATGGTTGTGCCCAGATGTTTTATTGGTTGTAATAGTGTCTTAAGGCAAAAGAAGCAGCAATGGATGTTGTTATTGTGCTCCTGCAAAGAAAGGATCCTGTACATAAAACCAAATATTTGATTAATAACAAAAAACTTACAACTCTACATATATACGTTACAGATTCAGACATATATATATATATGAATATATGATCGTAGTTTAAGAAGAATTACACTGAGTTGTTAATTGTACCCGTACCTTTGATATTAAATTAGAACTCAAAATATTAAGCCTTAAAAATAAGATATAAGAAGTTGTTTGTACAGAGCAGCAAAAGCATTCGGACTACGCAGATAAAAAAACATTACGTTTATTGTAGAGTCATACAAAAGATTGTTTTTGATGGCTATAGTGTCCTTAAAGTAAAGATGTTTATGGAATTGCCTATGGAATGCGTTAACCAGACAGTCAGAATACAACATCCGACAATTTAACCAAGACAGTCAGAATACAACATCCGACAATTTAACCAAGACAGTCAGAATACAACATCCGACAATTTAACCAAGACAGTCAGAATACAACATCCGACAATTTAACCAAGACAGTCAGAATACAACATCCGACAATTTAACCAAGACAGTCAGAATACAACATCCGACAATTTAACCAAGACAGTCAGAATACAACATCCGACAATTTAACCAAGACAGTCAGAATACAACATCCGACAATTTAACCAAGACAGTCAGAATACAACATCCGACAATTTAACCAAGACAGTCAGAATACAACATCCGACAATTTAACCAAGACAGTCAGAATACAACATCCGACAATTTAACCAAGACAGTCAGAATACAACATCCGACAATTTAACCAAGACAGTCAGAATACAACATCCGACAATTTAACCAAGACAGTCAGAATACAACATCCGACAATTTAACCAAGACAGTCAGAATACAACATCCGACAATTTAACCAAGACAGTCAGAATACAACATCCGACAATTTAACCAAGACAGTCAGAATACAACATCCGACAATTTAACCAAGACAGTCAGAATACAACATCCGACAATTTAACCAAGACAGTCAGAATACAACATCCGACAATTTAACCAAGACAGTCAGAATACAACATCCGACAATTTAACCAAGACAGTCAGAATACAACATCCGACAATTTAACCAAGACAGTCAGAATACAACATCCGACAATTTAACCAAGACAGTCAGAATACAACATCCGACAATTTAACCAAGACAGTCAGAATACAACATCCGACAATTTAACCAAGACAGTCAGAATACAACATCCGACAATTTAACCAAGACAGTCAGAATACAACATCCGACAATTTAACCAAGACAGTCAGAATACAACATCCGACAATTTAACCAAGACAGTCAGAATACAACATCCGACAATTTAACCAAGACAGTCAGAATACAACATCCGACAATTTAACCAAGACAGTCAGAATACAACATCCGACAATTTAACCAAGACAGTCAGAATACAACATCCGACAATTTAACCAAGACAGTCAGAATACAACATCCGACAATTTAACCAAGACAGTCAGAATACAACATCCGACAATTTAACCAAGACAGTCAGAATACAACATCCGACAATTTAACCAAGACAGTCAGAATACAACATCCGACAATTTAACCAAGACAGTCAGAATACAACATCCGACAATTTAACCAAGACAGTCAGAATACAACATCCGACAATTTAACCAAGACAGTCAGAATACAACATCCGACAATTTAACCAAGACAGTCAGAATACAACATCCGACAATTTAACCAAGACAGTCAGAATACAACATCCGACAATTTAACCAAGACAGTCAGAATACAACATCCGACAATTTAACCAAGACAGTCAGAATACAACATCCGACAATTTAACCAAGACAGTCAGAATACAACATCCGACAATTTAACCAAGACAGTCAGAATACAACATCCGACAATTTAACCAAGACAGTCAGAATACAACATCCGACAATTTAACCAAGACAGTCAGAATACAACATCCGACAATTTAACCAAGACAGTCAGAATACAACATCCGACAATTTAACCAAGACAGTCAGAATACAACATCCGACAATTTAACCAAGACAGTCAGAATACAACATCCGACAATTTAACCAAGACAGTCAGAATACAACATCCGACAATTTAACCAAGACAGTCAGAATACAACATCCGACAATTTAACCAAGACAGTCAGAATACAACATCCGACAATTTAACCAAGACAGTCAGAATACAACATCCGACAATTTAACCAAGACAGTCAGAATACAACATCCGACAATTTAACCAAGACAGTCAGAATACAACATCCGACAATTTAACCAAGACAGTCAGAATACAACATCCGACAATTTAACCAAGACAGTCAGAATACAACATCCGACAATTTAACCAAGACAGTCAGAATACAACATCCGACAATATCAGCCAATATGCCTCGCACAGGTTTCCGTTCTAAATGGGTGCGGACCTTAGCCAAGACAGTCAGAATACAACATCCGACAATTTAACCAAGACAGTCAGAATACAACATCCGACAATTTAACCAAGACAGTCAGAATACAACATCCGACAATTTAACCAAGACAGTCAGAATACAACATCCGACAATTTAACCAAGACAGTCAGAATACAACATCCGACAATTTAACCAGGACAGTCAGAATACAACATCCGACAATTTAACCAAGACAGTCAGAATACAACATCCGACAATTTAACCAATAGGGGAAACATTTTAGTTTGTCAAACACAAAGAAACATCTTAATCAGCCATCACACGGCAATTCAACATCATTTTACCCAACATTTAATAAATGACACGTATACACATTTTCGACAGCCGTCAACATGGCAAAATTTAAGTCAAATGATCTAAGTATCCAAATCACATGGCATACTCACAAAACAATCATTTATTTAACAAATAGTGTATACAACAGTACATGCTTTTCAGGCCCAAAGTAAAAGGAAAAGGGTGCCATAAACTCACCTTAGCGATCTAAATGCTAAAAGGTATAATGTAGCTCGAGAAGATCCACAGTCAATTCTCCTGGTTATCCAAAACCTATGATATCATTACCAAAATGAGGATCAAATCCCTTGACGACGGGTATCCTACGTACAACTACTTAGCTATAGACCCTAGAATGCCATAACCGAGAATGTGTTTCAAACTTTCATTTTACCAACCAAAAGTAAATAACTTATTTGGACTTTCGGATTAAAAGTTATTAACGTTTGAAAATTGACGCGCAAAATTTGACAGCAACAAACCACTGCGCCGCAGTGAGCCATTGCCAAGCTCACTGCGCCGCAGTAAGCTACAGCCACTGCGCCGCAGTGGAGCCCTAGCCACTGCGCCGCAGTGGGGCTAGCCCATGCCACTGCGCCGCAGTGGCCCAAAACTGAACCAGAAGCAGCAGCTTCATTTTATGCAGGAAAACCAAACCATTTTCAACTCAAACCTTTTCATTTCAATGACCATAAACCTGTTCAAAGACCTGGAAACTATCCAAGTCGCCAACCATTTCACCATTTCAACCCTTTTGATTTCCAAAACCTAATTCTAATTAAAATTCCATTTATCCAACAAAAACCAAAACCCATTTCATATTCATAGTCCAACAATCTAGTTAACCAAAAACTGAAATAATACTAGGATTGAATCAATTCAAATCAAAATTTTAGTAGAAAAAGGATAACTTACCAAAACTTGAAGTTTTCTTGAAATAATTTGAAGAAGAAGATGATGATGATAATACCCAAATTATTATTGAAATGATTATTTCCTTTAAATTAATCCTTGCCAAAACCGATTTTGATGATGATAAAATAGAGGGATTGAGAGATTTTAGTCTTGTGTGTGTGTTGTATATGTTTTGGTGTGTGTTGGTGTGTGTGTGGTGTGGGTTTGGGGTCGACACAAAGAGAAGGAGGGAAGGGGGTGTTTAATTCCCTGCCTCTCAAAACATTTCAGCCCATGTGGCCTCATTTTGGATATTTCTAATACCCTTAATTTGGTAAAATGCTTACGATTAAATACCGTTTGACCTAAAAGTCAAAATGTAAGGTAAAGGTATTTTCCCTCGTCTTATTTTAGTTAAGACAAGTAATTAAAATTAAATAAACTAAACTTTTAGAAATATTTAGTTTAGACAGTCTATTTACTGTGTTCAATTATAACATTTAAATCTTTATTTAACGTTATTTTAAGACTCGGCATTCGTCTAAATAGCTAATAGTCTACGTCATAAGGATACGTCTAATTGAACTATATCAAATGTTCAATTAACTAATAATTTCTACGTCATAATCTCTAAATTAGACGAAATTATAATAATGATCGAGATTAGGACTAACCCGTTGTTAATAAATTACGAGTTGTCACAGCATCCCCGACTTCTAAGGATTTCATCCCGAAATCAAGTCTTGCTTAGTAAAAAGATGAGGATACTTATCCCTCATATAGTCCTCACGTTCCCAAGTCGAGTCTGGTCCGTGTTTTGAGTTCCAACGAACTTTGACCAACTTGATACGACTTCGTCTAAGCTGTTTGAGCTGTTGGTCTAAAATTTCAACAGGCTCCTCTACAAATTGAAGAGAGTCATTCACTTGCAACTCTTCCACAGGTACAACCAACGTTTCATCAGTTAAACATTTCTTTAGATTCGATATATGAAATGTGGGATGAACATGTTCAAGCTCCTGGGGTAAATCGAGCTTATAAGCCACGGAACCAATCCTTCGAACAATTTCGAATGGTCCGATATAACGAGGACTAAGTTTTCCTCTCACGCCAAAGCGTGCAGTGCCCTTCCAAGGTGACACTTTTAATATAACTTTATCACCCACTTGAAACTCAAGGGGTTTCCTTCTACGATCTGCATAGCTCTTCTGGCGATCCTGAGCCGCCTTCAGCCGTGCCCTAATTTCAACAATCTGGTCAGTAGTCTTCTGAACCAGTCCATATTTGTACAAACGACGCTCACCAGCATCAAGCCAACAAACAGGCGATCTACATTTCCGCCCATACAAAGCTTCAAAAGGCGCACACTTTATGCTTGTGTGATAGCTGTTATTATATGAAAATTCAGCTAACGGCAAAAAGGTATCCCAACTACCTTTGAAATCGATAACACATGCCCGAAGCATGTCTTCTAACATCTGAATGGTACACTCACTTTGCCCGTCCGTCTGTGGATGGTAAGCCGTACTCAATTTCAACTGAGTGCCCAAAGCGTCTTGAAAATATCTCCATGATTGAGAAGTAAAACGACCATCACGATCCGAGATAATAGACACAGGAACACCATGAAGTGACACGATCTTCTCAATATATAATTGAGACAATTTCTTTATTTTCCAATTCTCCCGTATGGGAATGAAGTGTGCAGACTTCGTCAATCGGTCAACAATGACCCAAATAGTATCGTAACCCTTCAAGGTTCGAGGTAACTTCGTAATGAAGTCCATAGTAATCTGTTCCCATTTCCAGTCAGGAATTTGGGGTTGCTGGAGCAGCCCAGAAGGCTTTTGGTGCTCTGCCATAACCATTGAACAATTTAAACACTTTGAAATATACGTGGCGATATCTCTTTTCATACCAGGCCACCAATAAAAATCCTTTAACCCATGGTACATTTTGTCAACACCAGGATGGATTGAATACTTAGATCGATGACTCTCGTTCATCAAGAGTTCTCTAAGTCCATTATACTTGGGAATCCACACTCTGCCCTTGACATGTCTGATCCCATCGCCATCCAATTCAAATAACCGTTCGGCATTCCACAATGCTTCCTTCTCGATACGCCCTGGTTGTAAGGCCTCATTCTGATCATCTAAAACTCTATCCCTTAATGATGAGCCAAGGTAAGAACTTGCTCTTGCTATGACAGATAGTGAAATTCTATCTTTTCTACTCAGCGCGTCAGCAACAACATTTGCTTTACCGGGATGATATTTGTCACACCCCATAATAATGCGGAAGGGTACGAGGTGCAACATTCATGAAATCACAACACAAGGCATAATGAACGACTATAAAGGAGTCGTTTTGAAAACATTTCATTTAACATAAGTTCATTGTCTTGAAATATTGGAAATACATTAAGGAAAAACATTACAATAATTAAAGAGTGTTTTTAGGAATCTTAAATCCTCGGTAGGTGGTGCTATCATTGGTTTCGACAACAATGATAACTTGAACAAAAGTAAAGTCTTTTCCATGATAAAAACGAAACATCAACTCCAAGTGGCGGAATAGCCTTATGTGAATCCTACCGTGCATCTTACGGACCTGAGATACATGCTAAAATGGGTCAACAATAATGTTGGTGAATTCATAGGAGAAAATAAGTACTTTGCATGGAACCACAAGATTTAAGTGTGACCATTGCTAACCTGCAATGTCGTGTAGCCATTGTTCAAAAACAATGCTATAAAGATATAATGTATATATTGTACTAAGCTCATGAATTGAAACTCGACGGTAATAAGTAACAGTGTGCCTCGGCAAGTATTTGATCCATAATACTTGGGAATCCAAATATGCATGCATTCGTTCGACCATCATCGGTCAAGTTGGTGCGACCAACCCGAATGGGGGTGTCAACCCAAATAGTACTATTCATCATATCTCGTTTAAATCCATAACTAACAATTCATGATGGGAGGGCTTTAATGGGGATCAATGCAACTTAGACAATCATCATATACGTAGTTTTGGTACTTGTGTTCCACATGTAAAACATAGAGCATGCATCTCACCCAAAATAGTAAGAAAGTGTGGGCTATGAACTCACCTTAGCTTCAAGTAGCAACAATTAGCAAGTAGTGGATTTGCTTGAAAGTGTCAACCTATAAATATAAAATATAAACTTGTCTTAATAATTTATGCTATTGCGTCCCTAGTGAATTTCCCTCATTCTTCCAAATAATATTGTTATAATACATTTTCAAAAAAAATGTTTATCTTATGTGATAATCGTTAGGGTTGTCCACGTGCTAGATGGAGTTGGTCTTTCATGGGTGTATATATATATTAATATGATATAATAGTAATAATAATAATAGCGATATTACGATTATTCTCCCACACAACCCATACACGTGAAATGGCAAAGAAGTATGGTTGCGCGTTGAAATAAATCATAACATGGCATTCACGACCATTCTCCCTCACAACCCATACGAGTGCACCGGTTTCCATAATAGGAGTTGGGCAATTGTCAATTAAGTATGGTTGTGAGTTGGAATAATCACGAATTAAAATTATAAAAATATAATATGTCGCCGCACAACTTTGCACCAACATTCTAAATAGAAGATGGGCATGGTGGGTCTATATATAAATATAATATAATCATATAGGTCATGTTTGCACCCGAAGCGTGCTAAGTCACCGCACACTTTGCACCGATGTCCTAAATAGGAGGTGGGCATGGTGGGTCTATATATAAATATAATATAATCATATAGGTCATGTTTGCACCCGAAGCGTGCTAAGTCACCGCACACTTTGCACCAACATCTCTAAATAGAAGATGGGCATGGTGGGTCTATATATAAATATAATATAATCATATAGGTCATGTTTGCACCCGAAGCGTGCTAAGTCACCGCACACTTTGCACCGATGTCCTAAATAGGAGGTGGGCATGGTGGGTCTATATATAAATATAATATAATCATATAGGTCATGTTTGCACCCGAAGCGTGCTAAGTCACCGCACACTTTGCACCGATGTCCTAAATAGGAGGTGGGCATGGTGGGTCTATATATAAATATAATATAATCATATAGGTCATGTTTGCACCCGAAGCGTGCTAAGTCACCGCACACTTTGCACCGATGTCCTAAATAGGAGGTGGGCATGGTGGGTCTATATATAAATATAATATAATCATATAGGTCATGTTTGCACCCGAAGCGTGCTAAGTCACCGCACACTTTGCACCAACATTCTAAATAGAAGATGGGCATGGTGGGTCTATATATAAATATAATATAATCATATAGGTCATGTTTGCACCCGAAGCGTGCTAAGTCACCGCACACTTTGCACCAACATCCTAAATAGAAGATGGGCATGGTGGGTCTATATATAAATATAATATAATCATATAGGTCATGTTTGCACCCGAAGCGTGCTAAGTCACCGCACACTTTGCACCGATGTCCTAAATAGGAGGTGGGCATGGTGGGTCAAGTTATATTAATAGATATATATATATATATATACGTATATAACATATATTAATATATATGTACATAGTTATTTAGTGGCATTTAACTAGCACGTTTTCCCAACCTTCACTAACATAGATTATCACAACAATGATTATACTTAAAGCATGCTTTTATATTTCCAATAAAAGTTAATCATTATGTATGTTGGGATTCATGTCATAAAGGTATTACTTGGAAGAGGGAACAATCACCTAGGAAACATACATTTATTAATTACACGTAATCATTATCATCCAAAATTAATTACTTAGATTAAATCATGCATTAAGTAATTTCTTAGTTTTCCCATAAGGATTTCTATTTCCAAATAATATAGTGCATGCATGTTGGCTATTAAGGTAGTAACCTTTGTGGAAAATCAAAAGTCTCATTTTTGGTTTCGATTTCGGTTCACCATTCGGCCGAACCTTCAAGGCTAAAGGGAAAGACTTTTTGAGTTTTTGGCAGCCCAAGGGTCGACATTAAGGGTCCCTAAACAGTGGGAAAATGGAGGTGGTTCATGGTGGGCTGAAAGGTGGTGGAGGGTGGCGGTTCGCGGTGGTGCTCAACCGAAAAGGTTCAAGGTGCTAGAACTTAGCATGGTCGCATATTAACATTACAGAAGCCTTAGGGACGAGTAAACAACCTGTTTCGCGAGTGTAACTGATCTGCAACGGTGGCTGGTGGTGGCTGTTCACGGCGGCTCGCGGCTGAGATCCAAGAAAACAAGTGAAAAACGTTTTTAGGGTTTGTGGCATGAAAACTAAGCATGGGCAGCCATGTAACGACCCGAAATGGTACCTGTACGCTCCTCCTTCCTCCTGGGTCGTTGCGAGGTGGTGGTGGAGTGGTGGTGCGCGGCTGCGACGGGAAGAAAAAGAAAAGGAGGAAAACCGGTTAGGGTTTTTAGAGAGAGATAAGAAATGGGTTTACGTTAGGAGTCATTTACTTACATTCCTCACCTTCCTGGATGTCAATGGAGCCGAAAGGGGGTGGCTGGCAGTCGGTCGGCAGCAGCAGCGGCGGCCAGCAGCAGCGGCAGCGACCAGCAGCAGTGGGGGGGAGGGTTTGCGTTTCTAGAGAGAGAGAAGGTGGTGGAAGTGTTTTAGGGTTGAAGAGGGAAGGAGATGGAGGTGGTTTGGTGGTGGCCGGCCGTTTTTCTGGGAGTAGTGGTGGTGGCCGGCGGTGAGAAGGAGAAGGGAGGGGGGAAGATGAAGTTGAAAGGTTTTGTTTTGGAAGTTGTATTCTTTGTTTGTGAGAGAGAGAGTGTCACGTGGGGGTGTCTTGGTGTCTTTGTCTGCCTTTTCTTTAAATCTAGTAGTATATATATATGTATAAGCACGTGGGGGAGGGGAGAGCAAAAGGCAGGGGTCTTGTGTCAGCTTCATGAACTAGTGTGGGTGGTTGTTGGGCTTGGGGTCATGGGCTGGGCTATCCGAAATTTACATGGGCTAGAGAGGTATGGGCTTATTTTTGGTTTACCAATTATATTAGCCTACTAACATTACTAGTTAGTTGGCCCATATGTTTTTATAATATCATATATATTATTTGTATAAATTTTTATTATTGCATAAGTACGCTATTTAATTATTTAGTAATTATATAACGATACATATTTCGTATGGCACTTTCAGTAACGAAAGGGATCTTAACTAGATACATATTATCACATAAAAATCATCTATCACAAAAGTGCATATTATGGAGGTCCTCCTTGACCGGTTCATCAACCTGATGAATGCGTGTCGGCATCGTTATTTTATAACGACGTTTGATCATGGTTGACACATAAGGATTTAAATATTGCATATTTAAATTTAACTTTCTATAAATAGCACATGAATAGTAAACTTTCTAAGTTTAGCTAACCTCAAATTTGGCGGTTGTCACAATATTTGAGTTCACAATCATAGTCACTGAGTAATTCTACCCATCGCCTTTGTGTCATATTCAGCATTTTCTGATCGAAGATATGCTGAAGACTTTTGTGATCTGTGAATACCGTACACTTTGTACCATACAAGTAGTGCCTCCAAATCTTTAAGGCAAAAACAACCGCTCCGAGTTCGAGATCGTGGGTTGTGTAATTCCTTTCGTGGGTTTTGAGTTGTCTGGAAGCGTAAGCAATGACCTTACCCTCCTGCATAAGCACACATCCCATTCCCTGATGTGATGCGTCACAATATACCACGAAGTTTTCAATTCCATTCGGTAACGCTAAAATAGGAGCATTACATAGCTTGTCTTTCAACATTTGAAATGCTTCTTCCTGGGCATCCTGCCAAATAAATTCCTTGGCCTTTTGAGTTAACAACGTCAAAGGTTGAGCAACCTTTGAGAAGTTCTCAATAAATCTCCTATAATATCCAGCCAATCCAAGAAACTGGCGGATTTCTGTCGGAGTCTTAGGGGCTTCCCACTTCTTTATTGCTTCAATCTTAGATGGATCTACGTGGATCCCATCCCTGTTCACTACATGACCCAAGAAGTGTACTTCCCTAATCCAGAATTCACATTTTGAGAATTTCGCGTACAACTTCTGATCCTTGAGCAATTGCAGAATGGTTCTCAGATGACCTTCATGTTCGTCTTTATTCCTTGAGTATATCAGTATGTCGTCAATGAATACAATGACAAACTTGTCAAGATACGGTCGACATACTCGATTCATTAAGTCCATAAACACAGCAGGTGCATTGGTTAAGCCAAACGGCATAACCAAAAACTCATAATGTCCGTAATGAGTTCTGAAGGCTGTTTTAGGAATGTCCGTCTCTCTGACTCTGAGTTGATGATACCCAGATCTGAGATCAATCTTGGAAAAGTGTGATGCACCCTCCAATTGGTCAATACGAGGTAAAAGGTACCTGTTCTTGACAGTCAACTTGTTCAGTTCTCTGTAATCAATACACATACGCATAGAGCCGTCTTTCTTCTTCACAAATAGGATCGGAGCTCCCTAAGGTGATGAACTTGGACGAATTAGTCCTTTAGCTAACAACTCTTGAAGTTGTTCGGACAATTCTTGCATTTCTGATGGCGCAATACGATAGGGTGCCTTGGCCACGGGTGCAGCTCCAGGGACCAAATCTATTCCAAACTCAACTGGCCTGTGAGGTGGAAGTCCCATCAAATCTTCAGGAAACACCTCTGGAAAATCTCTAACTACTGGAATGTCTTGCATTTCTTTAACCTCTGGTTTCCTTTCTACTACAAATGCTAAGAATAAATATTTATTTGCCTTTATCGCCGATACTAAGATTAATTTCTTTCCTGCCTTGTCTCCTTGCACTTCTAGGGTTTCGTTATTCTGCAGAGGTATTCTAACAATCTTCTCATAACAACTTATATTAGCTCTAACTTTAGATAACCAGTCCATACCAACAATCACATCAAAACTGCTTAGTTCTATGGGGATTAGGTCAATTTTAAAAGTCTTACCGGCTAATACCAAACTGCAATCTACTAAATGATCTCTAGCAATATACTTTTGACCGTTTGCATATTCGACAATATAAGTGTCTTTCATAGGGATAGCTACTATACCAAATCGAGACTTAAATTCTAAGGATATGAAACTTTTATCAGCACCAGAGTTGAATAATACAAAAACATAATGATTATTGAGTATGAATGTACCTATCACAACGTTGGGATCTCGTCGTGCATCAGCAGCATCCAAAGCAAAAACTCGACCTCTGCCTTGTCCTCGTTGATTCCTAGCTTGATTGTTCCCGCATTGTTCCTCACTGGAACTATAGCATTATTGTTCGGGGCTTGATTAAGTCGTGGACACGCGGGTCGCATATGATTCTCGCTTCCACACTCGTAGCACTGATTTGGTATCCTTTCCCTACAGAACTTTGCCTGATGTCCCGTTCTTTTACAACGGTGGCAAGTAGGACAATTTCCCAAGTGATGGAGACCACACTTGTTGCATCTTGTGTCTGCGCCGGGGTACCTCTTGATATCTTGGGGGACTACTGCAAAGTTTCTGGCAGCTTTAAACCTCTTGCTGTTCCCACCGTTTCCAAATCCACTACCGGAGGCCTGATCAGTCCTTCTCTTGATTACTTCAGTTCCAACAGAAGAACCAGTGGTTCTCTTCAAATCTATCACCATCCGATTGGTTGCACTAACTGCTGCTTGAAGAGTCAAGGGGTTAAAAGCGGCTACCAACCTTCGGATGTCAGGTGACAATCCATAGCAGTATCTTTCAACTAACTTCTCCTCCGTATCCACCATACGAGGAACTAGTCTTGTCAGCTCATGAAAACGAGTAGTGTATTTCTCGTTGTCTAGCCCGACCATATTATGATTCCAAAATTCGCCTTCCATTTTCTGTACTTCCTCCCTAGGACAGTACTTTTCCATCAACATACTTTTAAAATCAAACCAAGGTATCCTATTAGCTTGGTCTCGCCCTCGGGTCCTAACCTGCTCGTTCCACCATGATAGAGCGTGCTTTTTGAAGTTGAGTGGAAGCATATTCCACTTTGTGCTCTTCGGCACAACGACTAATATGAAGCACCGCCTCTATGCTTTCTAGCCAGTTGATTAGACCTACCGGACCCTCGGTACCATGAAATTCTTTTGGTTTACAATAGGTGAAGGTCTTGTAGTCACCCACTCGAAGTTGAGCTCGAGGAACAACTTGTTCAGCAGTAGGTTCAACGTTGTTACTATTATCAGTATGATGATTATTATTGGCGTTCATGCTTGCCGTGATCTGAGCAACTAAAGTAGGCATGGCGGCCAACAGTTGTTGTGTCACAAATGCTGCCATGTTATTTTCCCCACCAGTATTTGGGGTAGGGTCCAG
>CM067171.1:58102024-58189405 GCA_034093135.1 Erigeron breviscapus | reverse complement strand
GGTACGAAGGATCTCCCTTTTAACAGATTCAAATCGGCGGTCTAATCCACTCAAAAATTGAAATAATTTTTGATCGGATCGGATTTTGTTATAGGCTTTGATATCTTCTGCACACTTCATTGGATTTGGATCGACACGATCGATCTCTCCCCAAATCCCTTGAAGTGAGATCCAAAAATCTTCTAATGATCTTCCGGATTGCTTGATCTCGTTGGCTTTAACATGAAGATTGTATGCTTGTAACTTATCTTTGCCGCTACTATAAGTAGTAACCAAGGCATCCCATAAATCTTTGGCTGTGGAAAATTCGGTTAGGTTACCGGCAAGGTGTGGTTCTATGTTTTGAATCAGCCATGAGAACACGATGAGATCTTCTTGTTCCCAAGATTCGGACTTTTCAGATGATGACTCCTCAGGAGATAACTCTGTTAAATGACTTAATAAGTTTTTTGATTTTCCGCCTATGGCGACTCGAATCATTCGAGTCCATAAGGCATAATTTTGGCCATTGAGTTTGAGATTTATTTGAAGATTATCAGAAAGTTTTGGATTGTGTGATTGATTGTTATTGTTTTGTAAAAGATTGGCTAATTGTATTGCCAAATCCTTACTTGAGTCACCGGTATCATCTCCGGCCATGGCGGCTCAAATAAGGGTTTAGGTGATATAAAGGAAGGTTTTAGGGGTAGATGATGAAGCCCATTGAGGGCTCTGATACCATGATAAAAGGATAAATTGGAATTTTATTTTATTGATTCATATTCTTGTGTGATACATCCGTCTCATATTTATACAAGATTAAACCCTAATTAGGTCATTTGATCGACACTAATTACATGGGCTTGAACTCTAATATCATGGGCTTGGGCCCTACAAGTAAACTCGGGAGGTGATGAGACAGAATCTGATCCCATATGTTCTAACAGTAACGCGGATAAAATCAGCCCATATTGGCCTGCAGTGAATAAGGCAAGCTTTAAGGCATTTTGTTAAAGAGTTGTAAGTAGGATTTACAACAACCTTTACTTGATACTGCATTTATATAATCCAAATCAAAAAAAGAGTGATTTGGATTACATGGTGGGCTGGTTGCTGCTTTACATAACCCAAATATGAAGGTATTACATGGTGGCATCATTAACAGGTCAAGACAGGTAGTTTCTATACCCGTTAGACTCATTTAGCTTATTAATTCCCTAAGCTACATCATTTTAACTTTACCCACTCGGCCCTTTAATATTAAAAACCGTAGCTTATAAATGGGTCAGGGTAACCACCTCTGTCACTGACGATAAAAGACACCAAATCCTATACAATGTTTCTAACAGACTTTAACTGGCTCCTAAAAGTTCATTGATCATAAGTAATTTGCTTCAACATGAGCAAGATAGTCCATCTCAAACATTGGGCATCATCCTGTGATCTTATCCAAAATACATATGAGCAAGTCTCACTTAGTTAAACTTAATCATCATCTTTAAATATTCAAACTTGCCATTTAGACACTTTATAGTCATTAGAAGTATCATTGACTTAATGGCCTGCTATCCCTATAAGACGAACTAATCAAAGAGTAAAGCAGATAGCATACCAGGTCAAAACACATAATTTCTACACCCATTAGACTCATTCAGTCATTTGGCCTACTCAGCTGTTTAACCCTATAATGTTAGAACTGTAGTTTGTGAATGGCTCCAGATAACCACGGTCTGTCTTCGACGATATAAGACACCACATCCTGTATAATGTTTCCTGGCAAAGACTAACTCACTCGTAAAAGTTACCAATTTTGCCACCTCTGAACACACAAAGCAGATTGAACTATAAACTATACAGATATAAACTATACAGATATAAACTATAAACTATAAACTATACAGATTGAAGAGGACGGTTTCTGGAAAAAAAATTAAAAAGATGGAAATCAACCTGGATGATAAAGTTGTCAGCCGTATTTAAGCATTTGATCATTCGCAAAAACATAGAAACCGGAATATTGTAAATAAGTTTGATCATAAAACAACTAAATCGGGGGAAAAACCACATCATCAAAAGTTAATTGGACAACAAACCACAGAAATATGTTAGAGTATGTGTGAAGCCAAGGAAGTGTGGAGGCCCATTGTTTTTGATTAGTCAAAAGTGGCAGACAAGGGGCCCACTGTTTGGGCAGAAAATCTGGCAGAATTTTCTTGTATCAACTCCTGCTTCAGGGCCCACTTGTATCAACTCCATATCTTTGTTTACTCTCCTTTGTCTCTCCAATGATGGCAGTTGTAAAGCTATCTATATCTCTATATAAGAGATGTTTATGTATTTGTAAGACAACACCTCAAAACAATGTGATAATAAACTACCCATTTGCAGCCGGTGGATGTAGGTCAGACCCAGACCGAACCACGTTAAATTCTTGTGTCGTGTTCTTTATTTTCTTGCTTTGTTGCTTCCGCTGTGTTTAAGGCAGTTCCTATCTAGTGGCTGATCCTAACAAGTGGTATCAGAGCTAAGGCTGTTCGTTTAATTCGATTGCTGCTGTTTGAATTGATTGATTGCTGCTGCTGTTCTCAATTCTGCTGCTGTTCGAATTGGTTGATCAGATTCTGGTTTGCTGCTGCTATTTTCAGCAGCTGTTTTGCAGCTGTTGCTGCTGTTCCAGGTCTGATCCGGCTTTGATCTTGCTTCTGATTTTGCGGTTGTTTGCTGCTGTTGCTGCTGTTTTACAGCAGTGTTTAGGGCCTGATGCTGCCGCTGAACTCCTGTGTTTTCTTTCTGTTCGATCTGGTTTTCTGGGTTTGGTTTTGTGGTTGTGTTTGCCACTGTTATACCTGTTCCCGTCACCACCAGCCGCCATTTGCAACTTTTGTTCACATCAGATCTGAAATCTGTTCAAAAATCTGTCCAGTTGTTTTTTGATTGATTTTTTTTTGGTCAGTGGGTGTGATAAAGGTTTCTAGAATTTGGGGTTCTTTGGTGTTGATTGATTGAAAGAAAGATAAAAGCAATGTTTCAGTTTTCTTGTTCGAAAGGTATTGGCTACTGTTCTTGGTTACCACCGAGACATTCTTGTTCGTCATTAATCAGAGGTTGAGGTATTGTTTGAGTTGTATCTCAGGTTATTCTGATTCACGATTAGGGTGTGGTTTTGCGGGTGGTAGTTATCAAGTTTGTTGCTGTGATATTACCTTGATCGATTAGAAAAGAAAAGAAGAGAAGTACCAGGTGTGGTTGTGTTTTGAATCTGATCTTGTACCTGTTCATTTTCAATTGGTTGTTTGAATTGGGTAATTGTTGGTTACCTGGAATTCTGGTCAACCAGAATTGTGATTGAAATCGATTGAGGTTTTGAGAACCTTTGTACGATTGGTTTACGGGTTTAGATTGGAGATTCTGTGAAGTTTTTTTTGACAGGAAATTATCAATCGAGAACCGTGAAGCTTTGGTCTATTTCTGTTTGTCATAATGGCTGAAGACGGAAAAGTTCAGATTGAAAAGTTTGACGGTTCAGATTTCGGGTGGTGGAAGATGCAGATGGATGCATTGTTATGTCAAAAAGATTTATGTTGGTTTCTTGTGACGGGTTTTGTCATGAGAACTTAGATATGGTACTGGTATTGAAGAAAATAGAGCTAGCAGGTTTGGAGTGCTCTGGGTTTTGAGTATTCCTGTTCCGGTGTTGCTAGTGTCGACACAAGTGAAAAAGGAGTTAGTTAAGTCATGGAACTAACGCTTGTTTTCTCTACTGATGTTATTGATCGTTTGCTGTTAACTGGTCTGGAACTGTGGATGTTCAGTGTTGATCAGTGGTTTGACTTTTTTGAGTGGATCTTTGTACTGGTATTGGGTGAAGGTTTTCACTGGAGGAGTACGAGTGGAAGTTTGGCTCATGGAGTTTGTTTAGCATAGGTTGAAATAACAAAGACAGTGGGAGCTGGGCGTAGTTGACTTGTGAGGTTGCATGAGGTGTTCAGGGTTTTAGGATTTTAGAGTCGTCCGGAGGTTGATAGAATTCTGCTTATGAAAATGTGTCTGGGTTGATGCATTGGAGCTCATTGGAAGGCAGTGAATAATTCTGCTTATGAGAATGTGTCTAGGTTGATGCATTGGATCTCATTGGAAGGCAGTGAAGACTCTTGTTACATATTATGGTTTGCTTCATTTTATGTTACCTACTGTAGTGGAGCAAGTGAATCTGTTGATTAGACTTTTGGAGTGTGCAGATTACTGCACTACCGGAAGAATTGAACCAACTTTCGGAGAAAAGTCTTGGCTCGCTGATTCGAGAGTTATACGAGTCTAGTTTGCAGTAAAGGACTCTGGGACTTTCAGGTAATCTGTTCGAGCGTATTCAGAGGTTTTGAACTTGGATGGGATTTTGTAACAGTGGGAGCACGAGGAGTGTTTTGACACATGTTGAAATCGACGTTGGGTTCTGAAGACCAGGTTTCCGAATGAAATCTCTCCTGTGAGGTTACTGCTAGTGGAGAGTGTTGTTGTTTCCTCTGGAGTCTCTGGAGCCGGTATTTCAAATCAGTAGGAGCCGGTTGAGATTGAGGATGAGTCATGGGTGGACTTCGCCATGACTGGGTCAGCTGTGTCTGACTGTATTGGAGCGGTTTACAGCTTCAATGTGCCCTTCGGTTTACTGATGATTGGGCGGGCTAAAATGGGATATATGGATTGAAGTTTGGTTTGCTCTTGGGAGCTAGACCTGGAAGACTTCTGTTCCTGTGGAGTTTTGATTGGGGTTACTATGGTTTGAAGTTTGGTTTGTTCTTGTGAGCTAGACCTGGAAGACCTGGAAGACTTCTGTACCAATGTATGTTTAAAGTTCTTACAGAAATACATATGCACAGTTGAAGCACAGGTGAAGATTGTTCCGTGGCTTCAAGTGGGAGATTGTTAGAGTATGTGTGAAGCCAAGGAAGTGTGGAGGCCCATTGTTTTTGATTAGTCAAAAGTGGCAGACAAGGGGCCCACTGTTTGGGCAGAAAATCTGGCAGAATTTTCTTGTATCAACTCCTGCTTCAGGGCCCACTTGTATCAACTCCATATCTTTGTTTACTCTCCTTTGTCTCTCCAATGATGGCAGTTGTAAAGCTATCTATATCTCTATATAAGAGATGTTTATGTATTTGTAAGACAACACCTCAAAACAATGTGATAATAAACTACCCATTTGCAGCCGGTGGATGTAGGTCAGACCCAGACCGAACCACGTTAAATTCTTGTGTCGTGTTTTTTATTTTCTTGCTTTGTTGCTTCCGCTGTGCTTAAGGCAGTTCCTATCTAGTGGCTGATCCTAACAAAATATGCATGCCATATAAATGGAAGCGACCTCGTAATTTTCTCATGACCCCATTCCAAGAGATGACGATGGGTTGCAAGCTTCATATTCCTGTTACAAAAAATACGATGGGTTGGAAGCCTTATTTAAAAAACAAAAGATTACCTCGATCATATTCCAAAACTGTAACTGCAAATCCCACCATAAATTTAATTCATGTCTAAAACCTGCAAAACAAAACAAAATAATATAAACAATATTAGTTAGTATAAATTATAGATAATCCATAATAAATAAACTCCAAAACTCGATTTAAGCAACGAAAATTCAGAAACAGTCAAACAAACCCTAAATCTATATGACTCCAATTATCCAACTTCACTATTCAATCTTGGATCCACCAACATCTACACTTGAAACTACAATCTTGGATTGAAGAAACTCTATATAAAAATCAAAAAAATCAACAAACATACCCCATATCTCGAATGAATATCACAGACCTGAGATTCCCAACCAATAAACCAGTTTGGTTAATAGAAAAAATAGAAGAATAAAAATAGTGTTATCTTTAGAATTAGAAAAAGAAAAGACAACCCCAAACTTCTTGTTATTCATGGCAAAATCCTCAATTTCTTCATTCTTCATTCTTTAATCATCCTGTAAAAATAATATATAAAAAAATGGAGAATATTATCATCATAATCAACAATATAATCAGAACTATTTGTAGCATATAACTGTTTGAATTATTGTAAATTTCTCCTCACACACACCCACAAACACACCAAGATATGCCTTTGATCGAGAGTTCCTTTCCCTTCTAGCAAAACCATGTAAAATTAAATTAAAATAAATTAGGAACAACAGTGAATTTTTGCAAAATTTAAAAACAAATATAAAAAAATCCGATTTCGAATTACCTATTTATTAGGAGAATAAAGAAGCAACTCCGGGTGAAGATGAAAGCATAAGTAAAAACCCGATCTCGAAACATCATGTAATTAGTGTCCCCCGGTGTGCTGGTGATCCATCAAAGGAGGCTCCGAGTTGCATCAAGGACTGGTGTTTGATGATCGTCGAACAACCACTTTCCGATGAAGTCTTGGAGTAGATGATGACCTCCGATGAAGTCTTGGAGTAGATGATGACCTCCGATGAAGTCTTGGAGTAGATGATGACTCCGATGAAGTCTTGGAGTAGATGATGACCTCCGATGAAGTCTTGGAGTAGATGATGACGGATTCTTCGACGGTCAGACATAGGATGTGTTATGTGTGTGTGAATGTGCGTGGATGTATATCTGTATACATACACTTTATGGGGTGGAAAATGAGAAGATGGAATGGAATGATTCAATGGAAAAATAAGATAATAATTAACCCCTATTTAGTACCCTAATAATCATCATAAATGCAACACTAAAAATCGCCAAATTCTCCCACCGCTTGTAGAACTTTAAATATATAATGATGAACCCTTGAACTCACTAGGCCATTGGCTGATTAGTAGATAAACATCTATCCCAAAATCTAATAAGGCAAGTACTTCAAAAGGAAAAGATAAGGTCTAAAGTTTCCCGAAGAAGTTAGGATGTTATTTAGCTATCTAATCTAATATTATACTAAAACAGTATTCTGAAGAAACATTTGGAGCCACTAGAGCCCCTCTTGGGACCAAATTCCCGCGCTCTTTATTATTTTTAAACCTTTACTAACTTTTTGTAGGAAAAAACAAAAATCCCTCCTCTCAATTTTTTTTCTCAACACTTTTCAAATACCCAATTCCTTACAGTTTCATCTATAACTTTGATTCTGGTCTCTCTTTCTCTCTCTTTCTATCTATATCTTTTCATAGTACTATAATCCTTTTTTATAGATTTTTGAATACTCGTCTTTTAATTTAGTATTCTAATCGGAATTTGAATTCCCTTTTTATTGGTTTTTGAATACTAATCTTTTGATTTATGGCTTATTCTAATCGGTATTTGAATTCAATCAATTAATAAGAATTCTCATGTTTTGTTATTATATTTTATGTATTTTCGGATGATATAAATATATATAGATGGAAATATGTTTTGTATTATGTAGTTATTCTTACTCCAAAATGGGGAATCACTCACTCTATGTTCATTTATTTAGGTGTATCGTGATTCGAAGTTAGTGTACCACATTTTGCATAAAATGTGTTCGATAAAATGCCATAAGTGGGAACATGACATTGTTTCTCATGAACAAAATGGGACTATTAAAGTTCAAGTCAATGTTAAAGGAACAATGCGTGAGTAACTATTTATCGTCAGTTTCTCAATATTTATGTGTTAGGTTCATTATACAAATCAGTTTATTTGTGCTAAGCAATTGAATACTATTTATAAGCTTTATATTTTCATTGTACTCGAATTCAAGCAACACTGTTTAATGAGGAATACGTTAATGCATTTTATAGATAGTGTTGATCTTTCAATCGAAAAAACAAAAGTAGGTTTAGCTTGACGTTTTGGATACCATATGGTCCCATATCGAGATCTCATACAGAAATATAATTCGATAATTACCATGTAACATTGCTTAGTCGTTGTATGTAACTAATTTTATTTTTTTTTGCTAAATTGTGATTTTGTATGAAAGATTGTTTAAAGACGTCTTTAGTTAAGGATCAAATGTTAAACAACTGACGAGACTAATGTTATACTTAATGTGAAAAAGGTTTCCATCAGAATTGGAATAAATATGCGAGGTTTGGTATAGTTGGTTCTTAATTCTATAGGCTTATGACTTTTTCATTGTTCTTATGCGAGGTTTGGTATATTTGGTTCTAAATTTTATAGGCTTACGACTTCTTCATTGTTCTTATGGGAGGTTTGGTATATTTGGTTCTTAATTCTATAGCCTTTGCTGCAGCTACAATGCGGGCAGTAAAACAAACTTCCCTTTTCATATATGGTAAAAAAACAAACTTCCTTTTCAACAATACGTGATATTTTTGTGCTTATGTATGTCATCATATCCATGTCAATTCATTCTATCAATCTATGATGTGGTTTGGTTCAGATATTTTGTTAAGGTTTTATTCCAAAATACAACTTTACAACCATTGTTTATCTACACGCAGGTCTTTTTGGTGCTGAACCCCCATAGCATGGAAATTGATTCAATGGCTCCTTGTGAAGGCTGAACTTATTATCTTTATATGGATGACATTTGTGTGTATGGTGTATATGTTTAATCAAATAAGTAGAAGTTTATTGTAATTAGATAAATTTTGAGTACGTTATTATATAATTGTTTAAATTTATTTATTATTGATTCATTTTATCATTTAGTTATGTAAAGTTCTATAATTTATCATCTTACAAAGACATGTTGAAATTACTATAAGATATAGTTTTTGAAACTACCCGTCCATCGGACGGGCCTGAAGACTAGTGTGTAAAATAAATTAAGGATGTACTTAAGTTATCATAAAAAGCTTTAAGACTTTCGCTCCTTTGTATTGTACGACTTGAGTTTCGAGACCTTATTGTGTAATAATATGGGATTAGTAGTGTCTTAAAATAACAGGTGTGATAAGTTGGTATCAGAGCACTAGTTTAATAGATTTAGGTATTAATATTAAATACCTAAACTTAGACTAAATTAATTTAATGCATTGAGATTTGGAAGAAATTAGTTATTTTAAGGGATATATATTAATAGTACATTAAAATACATAAAAGTGATTAAAAGGATACACATGTAAAGTAAATGAGCAATACGGCGCGTGACATTTTTGTGAATTTACATTTGCATGTGTATGCTTTTACCTTGTTATATGTATTAATGTTTAGGATCTGAGATTTAATTAAATTTACACATTGTTACCCTATATCATAGAAATGTTATATAATCTGTGAGTGGTAGTTTCTTTGTACAATGAAAGTTGCCACATTTTAATGGCTTAAAAAATCAAATTTGAATCTAAATCAATATCATATGTTTCGTCTTAATGCTGACATCGTGCATATAATTAATCGAGCCAAATTTAGGTAACAAGAAAATCATTACTCACAATACACCACAATCATTTCCCATTGATCAAGCCTCCTAATTTTGGTAATTATTTTTTTGGGTTGTCATTCTTTGTATCTTTGGTAAACTTTTCTACCTTGTTAGTATAAAATGGGATATTTTCTCATTATACTCATGTATTCATACACAAAACCACAAAGTGATTGTTCTTACTCCAAAGATGTCAAACACGGGTTCTCAATCCCCTTCCTCTACCAACATTGCTAGAACCACAAGTTCTCATATTCAAGCTGCCAATGCAAGTCACACACCCATGTTTAATGCTTTAACTCCGTCTGGTAATGCAAAACTCTATCATTTCTTTATGATTATGGTGTAATCCTTATTTTTTACTATATAGAATATCTCAATTGTAAAAGCACATACAACAATCAATTGTAAATCGTTTGAATATAAGATAACTAATAGGAGAACAATAAATTTTTGAATACATACGTGATGACGGAAGCAGATTACGTTCATGAATCTTTGAGATTTTCAAACAAAGGATAAAATGCACACAATAGGATATAGAATATCTTAGTTTCATATTAGTTATATGTCCTTTTAAATAAAATCAATGTTAACTTCTTAATTGCTTGCATTTTGTGAAAATAAACTACCATGACAGGTGCCACATACCTTTTTTTGCTGCATTTGCAAATGCTAACGTAGATGATTCGACCCAACTTACGCATGTTACCGATGCTAATTCAACCCCTTATTGCTGGATCCGGAAACGCCATTATCGCCTATTAAACCCCTCCTTTTGTAACTGATCCCAGGACCCAATGTACGGGTGTTATTGCCGCCACTATTGCCTATCCATCACCTTGTTTCGTCGTCATCACTGAGGTTGTATCTAGAAAGTGTTCTCGTCTACCGACAACGAGTTGAGAATCAATTTACTAACATAAACGAGGTGTAATCGCCTTATAAGACCTATATTAGTTTTATGGATACTTTATGTCACTTAACTCTTGTTTTAAACCTTAAAAGTGTGACATTTGCAAAAAATTATGCTTTAATCCTAGTGATTTATTTAAGGTTAGTTAGAGCTAATCTTTTTTTTTGGCATAAGATAGTCAAGCTAAGGCATGAACTAATGATTATGAGTATTTCAAATACACAATGCTCAAGAAGAAGCGATAAAAGAAGGGAATGTACAAAATGAGTCTTTAAGAGGAATAGATAAGCAATTTGAGGTGAAAGTAAATGGAACAAGGTATTTCATGGATCGGATTTGGGTACCCTTTTATGGAGGTTTAAGGGAATTGGTGATGAACGAAGCACATAAGACGAGATAATTGATACATCCAGGACTCGACAAGATGTATCTTGATCTAAAGGAGTTATATTCGTCGCCGAACATGAAAGCATAAATCGCCACATATGTTAGTAAATGTCTTACGTGCTCCAAAGTTAAAGCCGAATACCAAAAGCCATCTGGACTATTACAGCAACCAGAAATACCCCAATGGAAGTGGGAAATGATAACCATGGACTTTATTACTAAACTACCAAAAACCGCAAGTGGGAACGACATGATTTGGGTAGTTGTCGATCGTCTCACCAAAACAGCCCACTTTTTGCCCATGAAGGAAAATGACAAGATGGGAAATTTTTCTCAAATGTATCTGAAAGAAATCGTCTCAAGGCATGGAGTGCCAATCTCCATCATCTCTGATCGAGACACTAGATTCACGTCAAGGTTTTGGCGGTCATTACAGAAGGCGTTGGGTACTCGATTAGATATGAGTACTGCATACCACCCGCGGACCGATGGTCAAAGTGAAAGAACCATCCAAACTTTAGAAGACATGTTGCGGGCATGCACAATCGATTTTGGGAAAGGTTGGGATGAGCATTTACCTCTAGTCGAGTTTTCATATAACAATAGTTATCATACGAGCATTAAGGCAGCTCCATTTGAGGTTCTCTATGGAAGGAAATGTCGGTCACCTGTTTGTTAGGCAGAGCTTGGAGAGAGTCAGCTCACAGGCCCATAGATTGATCACGAAACAACAGAAAAGGTTGTGCAAATTCAGCAGAGATTGAAAGCGGCATAAGACCGTCAAAAGAATTATGCTGGTGTCAGGAGAAAACCGTTGGAGTTCGCGGTGACCAAGTCATGTTAAAAGTGTCACCTTGGAAATGTGTTATTCGCTTTGGGAAGCGGGGAAAGCTAAACCCCCGTTACATTGGACCCTTTAAGATACTTGAACGTATTGGTCCAGTCGCGTACCGTTTGAATCTACCCCAATAGTTAAGCAATGTCCATAATGTGTTTCACGTGTCAAACCTAAAGAAGTGTCTTTCAGACGAAAGCGATGTCATACCTCTTGATGAAATACAAATTGATGATAAACTACACTATATTGAAAAACCAGCAGAAATCATGGATCGGAGTGCTTGAAATACAACTGAATCCTGTTAGTCAAAGTCCGATGGGACACTCGAAGGGGCCATGAGTTTACATGGGAACGGGAAGATCAAATTAAAAAAAAAGTATCCTCATTTATTTGAAATCCTACACCACCCAAAACTACATCTTAAATTTCGGGACAAAATTTCCGTTAACGGTAGGTACTATGACATTTGCAAAAATTATGCTTTAATCCTAGTAATTTATTTAAGGTTAGTTAAAGCTAATCTTTTCTTTTGGCATGTGATAGTTAAGCTAAGGCATGAAGTAATGATTATGAGTATTTCAAACTACTAATTGAATTAATATATATATACCTAGTTATATATATAAAGGTATTTGATGACGAGCGATTATATTATTTTGGGGCAAATAGATAAGCCCTTAAATATTATCAACTCCCTAGTATTATAGTTCCCAACCCCAAGCTAAGAATAATGAAAATACAAGAATGTATCATACCATTCTTTTGGCAATAAAAAGAATCAGCCATAATGGCCTTGCCCTCCTTACCCCTTTGTACATGACTAGCTACACTACTTAAATCAAGAAGGTAAGACTTGCTATTTCCCCATGTTATCTAACAAAAGAAATGACTAAATGGTTTAGTATAAAGCCTTTAACCAACATACTTCCATGCCAATGCATGCTTTAAGTTAAGTGTTCATCTTCACAACAATATAAATCGTTGTACAAAATTTAAGTTATTAACATAATGACCATCATGGGGCTTATCATAATATATAGATTTTTGTAATCTACTCAACAAAGTAGATCGACCATAAGGGTCTTTCTCTTATCCATTTCACTTGCAAATTATCAAAAACACATGTCATTTCTTTTCCTTCTTGATTCAATCAATCACAAGCTAGCTACATCAAGATCCTAGATTACACTAAATCCCATGATATCTCTTGAATGACCATCTTTGTTATGAATTGAGAGACCATAACTTACACAAGCACCCTAAAACCTACTAATCAACTAGGCTAAAGATTTCCTAAATCTAGCTTGAAGATGGAACCAATGAATCAAGTTATTAACTTTCTTAACCATGACTAGATAGGGCTTAACCAAGATAGTTTGTTAGAGATAAGAACTAGTTACAAACCTCTTGGCCTATAAATAGGAGGCCATTTGCCTCCATTTTCACCACACCAAAACACTTAAATTCCCTCTTTAACTTTCTTTCTTCTCGGCAGTAATATTCAAATACAAACCATATAAAATCTCACATTTTATCACCATGATATACCAATATGATATGTCCTTAATATCAACTTAATCACCCTCTTGCTCTATCCTTTCTTTATGGCATAAATACAATCACACAAACCACCACCCTTTCAAATTAAATCACAACCCATTAATGATGGCATAACAAAATCCCATTACCTTGATCATTAGTTGTTTTCTCTCGGTAGTTTTACTCAAAGCAAAAGCAATATCAAACTCATTTTGTTTCACCATGACTTACAAAATTAATATTACACCATCTTGAGTTCCATAAGAATTTCACTTCGGTTGGAACATCACAACGACCTCATCACTTATCTTGGTCCATTCTTGTTCTCTCTTGTTACTTGGTTCGAGCAGTAGGACTCCGTGAGTCCAAAATTCCAAGTTGCTAAGTCTCTCTAATCTTCAATCTTGGCACCCTCCTTGTTTCCTTCGACCAACTCTCCTCCAAGAAAGTAAGCACCTCAAACTATTTTTTTGTTGTCATTGTTCGAACAGAGCCTTACCATGGGCAGGGCCGACCATAAGGTGGCTCAAGTGGTGCTAGAGATCCTGCCCACTTTTTAGGGGCCCACAATTTTTTATAAAAGTTTTGTATATATATACTCTTTATAGTAAGAAATCCCTGAATTAGTGTTTATGTAAATACGTGGGCTGTTGTTAACCATTGAAAAAATAAAAGCCCATGGACCTGACAATATCAGGCTGACAACTAGTTTGTTTCTTTAATTCTTTATTTCCAAATATAACAATTCATAATGGAAAATGATTAATCAACCTAAACAAATCAACATAATAATCCACCTAACAATATGATGATGACATTTGGCATAATCAAAGGAGTAGATTGAGAAAGAGAATGAATGAATTACACTTGTCATGTAATAAAGACTTTAGGTTGATATATTATTACTCTTCATATTCATACATAAAATATTAAAATCAATTAAACACCTTGGTCTTTGTCAAATTGCAACGTCGTACCCTTCCTTCCAGCCTTGTCCCACCTTTTTGTTTAACAGGTATCTTCATTCCTAATATTTAAATTTATTATTTAATTGTTTAATTTTAGGGAACATATAACTTGGTTAGATTTTACTGATTAATATTTGTAGAGCATATTTAAGTGTTGATCGACAACTTTGCTTTAAAAAATACAAAGAAAGCTACACGATTTACTTAATAATATAAACTAGTTTTTTTTTTTCATACTTTGTTTTTATTGTCGAAAACGTTTATCGTCGTAGTACTATGCTATTATATTTTAATACCGACTCGCTATATTAGGGGCCCACTTTTTATTTTTGAGCTAGACCCCGAAAATATTGTACATCCTCAAAGACGGCACTTTTTTACCCCAAAAATCAGTAACGGGCCCGTGAAAGTACTTGACTCGACTTTACCAAAAAAAAATTTCTTCTGGGGCTTGACCAATTCACTTACAATCAACTTTTGGATAACCCAAGTTTTGTTTCATGTTTAAAGGACATTACCATTAGAAAGTAGACTCTAACACGTTTTCGTGGATAGTTTGAACGCCAAAAATGGAGTTATCGTTTGAAAGTTATGATGGTTCCAATATTGTTTTTCTGTTTAACAGGGAAACGTTGTGTCACACCCTCCAAAAGTAGCAGCGCAACTTTCAAGTCAGAATTTTCAGAAGATTCACAGTTTCGCGAACCCACAAAAGTTGCGGCGACCTGATAGCATAAAAGACCATTTTTGGCACTTGAAATCATTTGCAAACATCCCCAACTTATTTCCATAGCTTAAACTCTTAATCCAAGTTCTAAATGGATAAAAACTTATATTATGACAACAAAAAGATTTTCATAACGTTAACCATTTAAAAATACATCCGGTTGACCAAATGGGTCACTTACCCACCTTACCCAACTTGACAAAATAAATCATTTACACCATGACACCACACAAATCATTCCAGTTCAAGACTTCATCACTCAAGTGTTTGACTTTACAACAAGTTCATCAAAAAGACACAAATTATACCAAGAGCCAAGAGTTCAAAGGAGTCACTATGGGTTCTATCATAATAGCATTTTCCGTAATTAGCCAAAATTCCAAGTTCCATAATTCAACTTCAATCTTCAAAATACCTTTGTTCCATTTCCGGGAAACCTATAAAAAGGGTGACAACTAAAAGAATAACCCAAAGCTTAGTGAATACAATTGCATAAGTTTATACACACGAAGTAGGGCAAAAAAAAACAAAGGATTGTCACTTGTAGCCTATGGTACCATCATATCATCTCTTGCATGCTCACTTTTGCACTAACAACACATAAATGCATAAGGACTGTCGTATGTAGACTATGGTGTCATCCTACCAACTCACACATACTCACCTTTATGCTCCAAGCACATATGAATCCATATAGCGACAATAAACTCACACGCAATACTTGCGTGTACATCCAAAGCTTACATGTTCGTATGTGCGTTGACACCAAAACTCATACACACATATGTACGTAGACAACAACAAAAGGCCACTACTTAGGCCTAAACGCCAAATCGATTACTACAGACGGAACCCACTATCATATGGTAATCGACTCAACACATATATAATCGTATGCAAGAGTATTCACCTCCTTCGCGACAACCAAAACCAAGATGATCACACAAACTAATGAAAGAGATGAAAAAAGAGGATATTTTGGGTGGTGATCTTCTTTACTAGTGTTATAGCCAAATTTCACAAACACCCCCTCAAGATTGTCTTACTTGACTTATGTTTTCAAACTAGTTATTTAGTCATTCATCTACCCTTATCTTTTAAGATGACTTCAATTAAACTTAAAACTAAATAAACTATTATTATTAAAATTATAATAAAAATACTTTTAAAATTTAGGAATGTTACAACCCGCTTTCCTAATAAACTTTGGAACCTTTCAGTGTCCAATCTCAACATTCAAGACTTGAAACCTTCATTTCAGCTAAGTAAGGCTTGAAGATCACTTATGAATTTGTTGGTATCGGTTGGGTAAAAAAGCTTGTCTGTAATGAACACATCTAAAATACATAGACAATTTAATTGTTAGTAAAACGAATGGGGTTGTTTTTGTGAAAAAAGAATGCAAAAATTAGGGATCCTTGATGACAAATAATTCGGAAGAGGGAGTTTCTTATGGATTTTGAGAAACCGCAAGAACCATTCATGTAATTAACTCAAAGTTTTTTAACCGGGAAAAACCCAACCCTAAAACCCTAGACAACTTTCATCTCTTTCTTTTCCTCCATTACCACCATCACCCATAAACCCTAATCTCCAATTAAATATTTATAAATATTTTATATTTATGTTCATTATTTGCTACCCACTTCAAAGATTTTAACAATTTTCAATTTAAACCCTAATAACCTCTTTCAACGCTTCTTTTTCTTCACTTTAGTCCACTATTAACACTCCGGCGGTTGTCCGGCGGCTAACAACGGCAACACTTCGGCGGTAGTTCTGCGGCCAGCTACTGTTTTACTGTAACAACCAGGTAAAAATCTTGAATTGTAAAAAACAACTATTTCAAAGTTTTAATCTTTTGTACTCTGGACACAAAATTGAAAACTGGGTTTTATTGATTTAGTTATTAGAAATGTATATATGTATGTATGTATTGATGATATATATATAAATATGTGTGTGTGTGTGTGTGTGGTGTTTGCAGGAGATGGGTAGACCGGTAAAGAAGCCGTTCAACAAGAAATCAGAGGACAGGCTTAAAACATTTCAAAAACCATCTAAAAAGCCTTTTAAACCCTCTCAGAAATCAAAGGATAATGTTGTTGTACCTGTTCAGCTTGAAGATGATGTTCCTGACTTTCCTAGAGGTCCAAGATTTATACTTGTATATATATATAATTTATATAATTTATCTTTGTAATTATGTGTGTGACTATGTATATTCATTTTAAGAGTTTGAGTGATGTAGGCGGACAGAGTTCATTAAGTAGGGAAGAGGTTGATAAAGTTCGGGCAGAGGTTGATAAAGAGTTTGAAACCGAAAATATGGTCTTGAAGAAGAAGAGGAGGAGAGATGTAGTTAAAAACTTTACTCGATCAACTGAGGATGACTTGGGTTCACTTTTTGCTGATGGGAACACTGGAAAAACGCCTAGGTTTGCTAATAAGATCACTTTCAAGGTACATTGTTCGTATGGAATTTTCGGTTATTACAAATGAATTGTTATTATGTTGGTAATATGTTGTTATGTCGGTAATATGTGGCTATGTCAGTTCAACTCAAATAACCTGCAATGAGCTCATCTGTTTACTGAAATGGAATACAAGTTGAAGTTGTAGGTATATATTGACATATTGCTGATGGTTTGATGAGTATTTTACGATAATAGATACGTGCTTGGGTGATAAGGCCCACAGTCATTAATAACAGAAATGTATCTGTTTCAATGGTCTTCAAATCTGTGATGGTTGTATCGTTCTACGTGGGTTGGACTTGTTCTGCATGCTTGAAACCTTGAGTGTTTTTATATTTCACCCGTTTGACAAGCTGGCGTATTTCGTAGTTTGCTCATAATATTTTCTTCTCAACAAATAAGTAGTAGTTATTTTTTATTACATTGCAACTCATGGTTTCCTTTCTTCGAATTATATTTTTTAACCAAAGTTACATTAATCTTTTTTGTTTTTGTTTTTGAACTTTTTTAGAATGTTACACCTGGAATGAAGTTGTGGGGTGTAGTTTCGGAAGTGAATGAGAAAGATCTTGTAGTCAGTCTTCCAGGAGGTCTTCGTGGGTTAGTCCGCGCCTCTGAAGCAATAGATCCTCTGTTACATGATGAATTTAGAGGGGTACAGTGCTTCTAAAAATGTTTACGGTCACTTTCTTATACTGTATTTATGTTTCCTAGTCAATCTATGTTGTATTTATATTAAGTTGTTCTTGTAAAACAGGAATCAGAAGGTGATGTACTTTCTGCCGTATATACTGTTGGTCAACTGGTCTCATGCATAGTACTTCAATTAGACGATGATAAGAAAGAGAAAGCAAAGCGCAGGATCTGGCTTTCTTCACGTCTAGCCTTGTTGCATAGCAGCTTCACCTTGGACACGCTTCAAGAAGGGATGGTAAGCCATTTAAGTTATTCTTCACTGCCACCTTAATCAATAGCATTTTCGACACACGTATGGCTAAGCTGTTAGATGAAAATTACTGAACTATGTATGCAACCGAGAATATTCAGAGCGGAGCTCTTGTTATAGGGTGTCATGCATTTGTTTAGAAGATGGAATTACTTACCCTTATTGGTTAGGAAACAGAACAACGGGTATCAGATGTCATGCTTCATGGCTTCTCCCTCTTGTAGAAGCATTTTGTTATTTTCACCTTTTGATATTTTTTTCATGTGCATTGCAGGTCATTAATGCATATGTTAAAAGCATTGAAGACCATGGTTACATGCTTCATTTTGGAGTAACTTCATTTAGTGGTTTTATGCCAAAAAGCAGCAAAGAAGGTAAGAGTTACTCATTGTTATTGTCTTTTCGTGTTAAATTATAATTCCTTATGATCTTAACGTATATTGTATAGTGTAATGTTTGCTTTTATGCTTAAAAAGCTTACAAGTAGAATTATATTAGTAGTGTTATTGGAATACTAAGCAAAACAATCTTCGTGTCTTTGTAATGAATTTTGTAGGAGTCTTTGTTAAGTGGTGCTGATTTGCATTGCTAAAGGTAACAGATGAAGATGCCAGTATTTGATAATCACATGAGCTACATGTTTTAATGCCCTTTGAAACACATTTTTAATATTATTACAAGTATTGATATACACAACTTCTAGCATTACTGTTATAAAACTTCATATCTGTCATTTTTCGGATGCTTTGAATGGCTGCAAAAACTTATGTATTGGCGTGATTGAAGTAGAGTTGATAGCATGTAGCACAGGGTTTGGATCTGATCCCATTATTGTTAGATGTATACCAAACTTTTCTATTACTTATTTATAATGCATGTCTCTTAGATATATATCACAATTCTTCCATTTAATAATCTGGCTTCATAGAATTATCTCAAATCTATGTATGTTTAATGCTTTGTTGCTCTCCCAATATGGAAACAAGCAGGAAGCAAGGACACCAAGATGGTTGTTGGGAGGCTAGTTCAAGGTGTTGTAAAGAGTATCGATAAAACTCGCAAGGTCGTTAATCTTAGTTCTGATCCTGAAGAGGTGGCAAAATGTGTGGTATGTATCTATCATCTTTTTCTCTACTGCTATGGTACTCTTGCTAAACTACCACAAAAGTCATTCTTGTACTTCTGTACAGACAAAGGATCTTAAAGGCATTCCATTCAATCTGCTCGTTCCTGGCATGATGGTTAATGCTCGTGTGCTGTCAACCCTTGAAAATGGCATTATGCTCTCCTTCCTCACCTTTTTTACTGGAACTGTGTGTTTCCTGAACTTTTCTACGTTTACTTAGTTTAAAACTATAATTAAGAAAGCATTGGAAATGATTTGTGATATATGTCACGTGATTGTTTCTCTAACTTATGTAGGTTGATATTTTTCATCTGGGAACAACTCTTCCCACTTCAAAGTGGAAAGATGAGTACGCTCAAAACAAGAAGGTAACAACTTGTACTTCCCTTATAGGGGTTCATTCGTTAGGGCAACTAAACTTTCCATAATATTGTTTTGTAAATACACCCTCCTCATAGAGGTTGTCGCTCTGTTTGGGAATATATATATTTTTTTCTTTTTTGCTCTGTCCTAGCTGGACGTTTTGCCCTTCAAATATCTATGAGGAATTCAGAGGATTGAGTTTACTGGATGTTTTCAATAAGAGAGCCACATTGAAACAGAGGGAGTAATTTGTGAAACAATATGTTAGTCGCTTGTGGTTTTCTGCAATATGGTTATTGGCTACACCTATTTTCGGTGTATATTTATTTGCATTCAGCAAGGAATTTGGCATTTTTTATATCCCGTGGTTATCCTATATTAGTTTCACCTGTCCAGGTCTTGCTACTCAAATTCAGGGTCCATAGGGTTTTTATTACATTGTTGATTTGTGAATATGTGATTGTTAAGTTCATAATTTTTGGTAGCGTTTATTCTGTAGGAACATTGTTGATGAGTGAGGTTACTTTTTCAATCTGAGCTAAGATTCTATTGGCTGTTGAGTCTTATCATCTTTTGGGTTTCTGCTATTAGTTTCCCTTCACGATTTTAAAATCAATTATTGAGAACCAAAGAATGATAACTGTTATCCTATCAATGTTTATTTATTTATCTATATATACACATTTAAGGAGCAAGACCAGGTATTATGTGGATTACTTTGGGATAACAAAATTTGTAAGTTTAGTTGTCTTATCATATCAGCTGCAACATATGGTTATAATTGGATTGCTTCTTCTAATTGTCACTCACTGACTCTGTGTTACTATTCGGTGCTATCTTTATCTATGTATTCACTATTGTTTTTCCTCCAATATTAGGTCAATGCCCGTGTTCTCTTCATCGATCCGTCAACCAGAGCTGTTGGTTTGACTCTGAATCCTCATCTTGTTCATAACAATGCTCCACCGGCGGTAAGTTTTTGGATTATTGAAATTGTAACCTGTGCGTAAATATTGTTGCAAACTTGGAGAAGTGAAGAAATAGAAGGAAGATGTACTTTGACGTGGGGCCCTGGGGAAATTTAGGTTTCACATCATGAAGCTGTAGGATGTAGGTTTAGTTTTACTGTTGGACAATGAACATAAAGGGTCAAACACCTTATTACATTACAGTTGTTATAGATTTACAACAAATTCTTTGTTTCTGATTCTGTGCATTCAAGGGCCTGTAGAGAAGTGTTAGTGGAGATAAACATATGACATTACATTTACTGATTTACCCACTTACAATAGTAAAACATATGCTACCTTAAGTTGTGAAAATCATATAACATATATAATCAAGACAGCAATGAACTGATCTGAAGCTACTCAACAGTAAATGCATTTAACCTTGGCAATGGTAAGTTGGTAACACAATTCAAAAGCTAGCCAATTTGGATGACGGGGCTGACAGATTTTATGTCTTATTGATAGAATGGAACTTGGACTTGTGTTACTATTGGTAAGCTGGCAACTTAATTCTTTAAGCTGTAAAACCATTTCCGTCTAGGAACTCCTAAAAATATTTTTATACCTGCCATTAAGTAGACATGTTTTGAGGTTTTGTGTGCCGTTCTGAAAACAATCAAGTATATATGATGTCCAATAAAGATTTTGTTCATAGTAATGCACTTCCTTCTAGAGCTTTATAGTACATATTTAGATTAGACCAGTGTTCATAGAAACTCATAGTCATGGTATGAGCTCTTGTGCGGAGTAATATAATCTTAGGTGGATTTATGATGTCTTAATAAGGCTCATATAAACTGTTATGCAGCTTGTCAAAGTTGGAGATATATTTGATGATTCAAAAGTGATCCGAGTTGATACAGGATCAGGCCTGCTGCTGGAAATCCCTTCTGCTCCTATTCCGACTCCAGCATATGTTAACGTAAGTTAATCTAAGTATTTCAGCTGCATCAGATAATACTCTGACGAAATACTTCATCTGTAAGCACTGTCATATTACATACCTCTTGATCTTCTTAGGTGTCAGATTTGTCTGACAAGGAAGTCCGAAAATGGGAAAAGAGCTTTAAGGAAGGAAGCCTCGTTCGTGTGAGAGTTTCTGGTTTTCGTCTTTTGGAGGGGCTTGCTACTGGTGTTTTGAAGGTTGCTTTGGCTCCTATGCATTTTGTAACTCTGATCAAATATGACTTCTTGATTTACATTTCTTATTTTTTATGGCTTTAAACAGACAAGTGCATTTGAAGGCTCTGTTTTCACTCACTCTGATGTCAGACCTGGAATGGTGGTGAAAGCGAAAGTTATTATTGTTGATAGCTTTGGTGCAATTGTGCAATTTGCCAGTGGTGTGAAGGCACTCTGTCCTCTTCGTCACATGTCTGAACTTGAAATTGTAAAACCTAGAAAAAAGTTTCAGGTGATGTATAAATATAGTTATTTTTTTATAATAAAAATCGATATTAGTTGATCTCACTCTCAGGATTTTGGACTCATGTGTGTCGTTTGACCAACTTTAATATTCAGATATTCATCGAATAATGTTATCATATGTATATTGCTCTATACAGGTTGGGGCTGAGTTACTCTTCCGTGTGCTTGGTTGCAAGTCTAAAAGAATAACTGTCACACACAAGAAGACACTAGTATGCTCTTTTTCTAGAACTACTTAATTAGAATAAATATCTTTGCATCTGTTTTTTTTTAGGTTTTGATTTTCTGATGCATTGATTTTGTTTGTATAGTATTAGCACCCCCCCCCCCCCCTTCCCCCCTCTTTTTACTACCATAATACACAAAAACATTTTTTTTTTCCTTTGAAGTGTTTCAGTGGATGACTGGTAATTGACTAGTGAAAACCATTAATCATGTAGCTTCTGTCCCATTTATTTTGCTGCTACGGCTATCATTGGTTTCTTGCTATAATTTTTTTAAAAGGTTGACCGTGATAGAATTAACAAGAGTGAGGTAACTGCTATACAGTAAATAGAAAGGTACAAGGACTTGATTCTGGTGTTTGTCTGAATTTAAAGTGAAACGAATAAATACAGAAGATGAATCAACAAAAGTAATCTTCTCTGCGTCAAGCCAATAAGCCAAATCCTCTCGATAATCTCTTTCCTCTCTATTCCAAACCACCACATATATCCCTCCTCTGTTTTCAGTCATATCTGCTTATACATGTGTTTAAACTCTCAATTTTTGAGCTTATTGGTTGGCTGGTAGTGGTCCAGTAAGAGATTCAATGCACTTTTCTGATCAGATCATGTTGGTTAATTCAGCAGAGTATATGGTTTCTAAAGTAGCAAACTAGCAATATATCGATATCTCTTATGTTACCATAAGTATCCTTTATGCTGATATGCTTTTGTGGACCTCATAGGCGTTGAATCGTTGCCTAAATGGTACCTATGCGTAAGGCCCAGATTTCTGAAATTGATTGGCCTAAGTAGTGTGATTTCTCTGCGTTCTTGGTTTATAGAACTCCCAAGCTTTTTTTTTTTTGAATAGTCATCTGTTTATTGCATTGATGATGCATTGTTTGAGTAAAGGAGGATGATACCTCTGGCAAAATTTTATTGATAATAAAACCTTGAGCTGTACAGATACAAGTGGGACTTCCACAAAGAATACTAGTAGTTATCCTTCAACAGTTGGACAAAAATATTGCTTGATCTGATCATTCAACTAGCTTAAATGTAACTGTACGTAGTTTTGTAAATCTTGTGGCATCAAAAAGTCCAGCTTACTGTGTTTGATACATGATCTCACTGCCCGTTACATCTTCTGCGATATGTTTAGTATCTCTAATCACCTTCTCTCAATGTTCTCATTACTTGCTGTCTTACGGGCTTTTATTCATCCTGTATTTGGATCACCAGTTTTCATTACTATTGATCGTATGCAATATGTGTTTTGATCTTTTATGCTATAGTCAATGACGGATTTTGCTTGTTATTGTCAGGTAAAGTCGAAGCTTCCGGTTCTTAGCTCATACATGGACGCAACTGAAGGATTATGGACACATGGATGGATAACTAAAATTGAAAGTCATGGTTGCTATGTTCGGTTTTACAATGGCGTTCAAGGATTTGCCCCCAGGTTAGATTTAAACATTTCATACCCTGTATTGAATACATCAATATGACTATTATGTCACCTTGATTACCCCTGGGATGTCTAGTTACATTTTTGTTGAACTTTCTTTCGGCTCGGGTCAAATTGGAAATGCTTCTGGTATTACTGATAAATGTCATGATCTATTATACAAGTTACTTTTGGTAGGATTCTTTATATTGAAGTTTATCCAACTATCACTTTTGTTGTCATATGTTTTCTCTAAGCTACTCTTGACTGGTGCTCTTAGAGACTGATTGGATTTCGAGTGCTCACTTAAAAGATTTGAAAGAGAACCATGTAACTGAAAATGTTTCTGAATTTATTTTTTTTTCCGGCATTTTATTAGCTCTATCTTGTAAATATGCTAAGTTGCTGAGTAGCAGATGACATATTGACAATTCTAGTCTTTGTTGCGCTACAGACGTGAATATACTCGGTATTTGGGGTTAGGTTTTGTGTTGGTATCATTCGAAGTATATAATGGTTTTTTGTGTACAAAAACTCTGTTCTCTTTCATTACTGTCAATTAGTAAAGTGCGTGACTTTGAGATTTTATTATGTCTGTTTAATCTTTGATTATATGCTTGCATTTGTACACTTCAATTATTTTTTAAATTTGAAAATATCGTGATCTTATTTGCTTGTATTCCAAACACATTCTACATGATGCTGTTGGGTCGCTAGAATACTTCAGATATTAATAATTTTTTTATTCTTTGAATCAGAGCGGAGCTTGGATTAGATCCTGGATCCGATGTGAATTCAATGTATCATGTTGATCAAGTCGTCAAATGCAGAGTTACAAGTTCACTTCCAGCTTCAAGGAGGATCAACCTTAGTTTCCTAGTGACCTCCGTAAGGTCTGGTTTCTATGTTCTTCACTGTTTACAACATTGGGGTCAATATTTGTTTTTAAGGATTGATCTAGATGGCGTGAAGACATTGAGATTAACATCTTTTGTTTCCAGGACATCTGAAGATGATGAAGTGAAACTTGGGAGTCTTGTATCCGGTACTGTAACACGAGTAACTCAAAATGCAATAATAGTTGATATTGGTGTTAAGGGTCACATCAAGGGCAAGATTTTTTCTGAACATCTGGCAGACAACCATGGTAAGTATTTGCTCTGGCCAATGACCTTTTAGGTGCTTTATATGTTATATTAATATATATTGTTCTCCTTGAAGCTTTGTGCCTTAAGGAATGACATACTCTATATTAGTCAGTTTCTTTTTTTTTTTGTTGATGTTCAGGACTTGCTTTGGTAATGAAGTCCATGTTGAAACCTGGATACAAGTTTGAAAAACTTTTGGTTCTAGGTAAGTACTTCACATACATACATATAATTAAGTAAATAATTTTTTTTTTTTTTGCATGTGGCAGCATCTGGTGGCTTATGTTAATCCTTGTTCACCGGTTTGCTTTTTACTATTGCTGCACGCAATTCTGTAATTTATATCAGTTTTGTACTCAACTTATGGACTTTACTCCACAGATGCTGAGAACAATAACTTGATATTAACTGCCAAGTATTCTCTTGTCAATGCGGCTCAGCAATTACCTGAGGATGCGAGTCAAGTTCATCCGCATTCAGTTGTTCCCGTGAGAACTTTTTTCGTGTTACTTTTGTGTCTATAGATTTTAATTTTTTTCTAGACACAAGGAAATAGGATACAGTAGGCCCATGCATTATTTTTTAATTTCCCGTTTAATACCTCACTCTAACGTCTTAATGTCATCTCTGAACCAGGGTTATATCTGTAATATCATTGACACTGGTTGCTTTGTGCGGTTTATTGGGCGATTAACTGGTTTTGCTCCTAAAAACCGGGTATGTGGCACTTATGAATTGTGTATACATTTCTGCCCTGTTCATCCCAAAGTTACTGTTTATCTAAGCTTACATAACCACTGCTTGTTCATCTAGGCTGTGGATGACCACAGAGTTGATTTATCTGAAGTTTTCTATGTTGGGCAATCTGTTCGCAGTAACATACAAGATGTAAGTGAAGGATTTGGAGTTGGTTTTTGTCGGTAGGATTCTTGAGAAAGTAACTTTTTGTGCAATATACATTTGAGCTCATTTGTGTATTTTTCAAATATATTCAGGTTAATAGTGAAACGGGTAGGGTAACTCTATCCTTGAAGCAGTCATTGTGCTCTTCAACAGACGCATCATTCATTCAAGAATACTTCCTCTTACTCGAAAAGGCGAGTTTTTAAGTTTTATCTGTAAACTAGGCATATTATATCATTTGATAAAAAAAATCAGAAACTAGCTTTAGGGGTGTTCAAAACCGGATATCCGAAATTCGGATATCCAGAATTTCGGATTTTCGGATAGTAGATTTGGTCATCCGAAATCCGAATCCAAAATTCGGATACCGGATTATCCGATTATCCGAATAATTTTCTTCAAAACTAAGATCAACTAAGAAAACAAGATTGTACATCACCCTTTAAATTAGAAAAAATGGACTACAGAGATGTGGCTTACTAAAGCCGAAGACTAACAAACTTGAATAAAATACTCCTAACAATATTCCCACGTTGAGATCCATGAACTCAGTCAAACCATGAACTTCATCTTGTTGCAATGTACAGTATTAACTTACTTGATGACTCGTATCCGACTTGATACGAAACCCGCAAAACAAATCCGATTATATCCAATAAGTATTTTCCAGATTATGGATCAGAAAGATAGAAGATGGATTGATAGTGAGAGGTGCGATGGAGATTTAGGATTTTTCGTTTTAGCAAAAATATATATATATATAATATATAATACAAGGTTTAAATGTACGGAAACGAGCCTCGAGGCGTTTTCCCTTCGCCTCAAGAGGCGTAAGCCTCGAGGCGAACCGAGGCGTAAGGTCGAGGCGATAATAAAAAAAATATAGAAATTATATATCTAATATCTTATATTAAAAAAGAAAATACAAATTTATGAATTTATATGTACAAAAGTTGAAAGTTAAAGGGTTAAAGGTGGACAAATAAAAAATAATTTAAAAAATATATCTAATTATTATTATTATATTTATGATAATGATAGTACGTACTCTCTGCCAGCCTGCCTCCCACTCTCCCTTACCCCTTCTTCTATCTATCTCCCTCTCTCATCTATTATTCCCCTTTTCATCTTCTCTCTCTCATCTATTATTATTTCTTTCTTCTTTCTTTCATCTTTTTAAAAACCCATCACCCACCACCGCCTGAAATCACCACTGACTACCGCCGGCACCACATAAACAACATCATCTGACACCACTGCCGGTCAAGAAAGAAGAAATATGGCAATGATCGACTGGATCTTCATCAATTTGATCTTTTTCGGGTCGTTGACCGCCTCGGACCGCTTCACCGCCTCAACCGCTTCTACACCGCCTCATCTACCAGAGGCGTACGTACCAGCAGACACCCCTGAGGCGCCGCCTCATATGCGATTTCTGTACGCCTCGCCTCAAAACGCGCCTCGAGGCGCGCCTCAAAACCGCTTTTTTAAACCATGTATATATATATAAACAATAAAAAAGAAAGAGGATTTTGATTTGGTAGCTCAATGCGTGTAGACTGGGGGTAACATTGTAACAATGAAATTAAAATTAAATACAGCAGTAGATAGCAGATCATAGAATTGAGTGAGTTACTAGTAAAGTGGTAATAAGAATTAGGATTTAGAATGAAAGCCCAACGGGAATTTGGGCCAAGCCCAACACAAATATATCTGTAATTCTGTAATATGTTTATGTAATTTTCGGATATGGGATAATCCGAATATCCGAAATTTCTGAAAACTTAATCCGATATCCGAATCCGGATATCCGAATTTTCGGATAGTTTCGGATAGGGTTTTCAAATATTTCGTATTCGGATTTTTTGAACACCCCTAACTAGCTTTCTTTTAGACACTGTAATAATAATAATGGAAGATTGGACGCAAGAAAATTATAATTGAACAATGCTCATATCAGGATATTTATTGTACTTCACGTGAGAAATTATAGACATTAATGGTGATATTGTTTATGTATGTGTACTTATATCTATATACAAAATTGCCTTATTCGAGTGTCAATGTTTTGAGCCGACTATTCGCATACAAAATGGTAAGATGTTCTTGTTAGCCGCTGAGGCTTTGCTGTCACTCTCTGTCCCTTTGATTCTATTATCTTAAAAGTATTCTCATATGAACTGGATACATTCTCTCCTTTATCTTTATCTGTGTATCTTTTTCTGCTCTCACTGGCTCTCTCTACCTGCGTAATATCTGAGTTCTGGCTTTACTTTATTGCTCAGATTGCCGAGCTGCATTATTCTGATCTGAAGTCCTCTAGTCTGAAATGGGTGAAAGATTTCCCGATTGGTAATGTGATTGAGGGAACAGTTCACGCAACAAAAGAATCTGGAGTTATTATCAGCTTCCAGAAATACGCTGATGTTTTTGGGTTTATCACACATTACCAGCGTAAGTTGTTTACTAACTGCAAGCTGACTGTATTTTGTTGTGCAGTATGCAACCAACAGATTTTTGTGTAAATTCTATGCAGTTGGTGGATTAACTATAGATATTGGTTCAACTATCAAAGCTATGATTCTTGATGTAGCCAAGATGGATCGCCTTGTGGATCTGTCCTTGAAAACCGTGTTGGTTAACAGAGACATGGAGAACACTGATTCCCGAACTCCGAAAAAGGTTATCCATGATTGATTTATACATGATATGTCTTTTCTGCAAAGTTCTAATCATTCTTTTCTATCCCTCTTTTCTCCAGTTTTATGCTACTTTCACCATTTTAAAATTCCTGCCCATTAGGCGAAATGAAATTAATGCAACTTGCTGTTTACTAAGAAGACAGATTAACCCTTTATCATCTGATTGATGCTTTTCTTATTTTTGTAACCCCTAATTTTTTTTAGAGGCAGTACAGAAAACTTAGCCATTAGTAATGGACAATTTCTAGGGAAACCTAAAATAGTAAGAAGATGCATAGTACTAATATTCTGACCAAGGGAGTAATACTCTCTTTGGTTCTCTTAAAGAATGCTTTTCTTTTTTCTGTAGTTGTTTGACTTTCTCTTCTCAAGATCGTGTGTATGTTTATTGTCCACATGTGTTGTCGGTTAACTGTTTACGAAACTCTTGTTAATCTTCTGTCATCCAGATGCGCAAAAGGTCAGCCCCCAAAAACTTGGAGGTGCATCAAACTATAACTGCAGTAGTGGAAATTGTGAAGGAGAATTATATTGTAAGTGCCGTATTTAACCACCTCACAACGCACTTATTGGTTACGTTGAGCAATCTGAATTCGTTTTTCATCATTCCCTGCCTTGCTATGATTGTTTTTAGGTTCTTTCTATTCCGGATGCAAATTATGCTGTGGGATATGCATCTTTAAGCGACTACAATACTCAAGGATTGCCTCCAAAACAATTTGTCAGTGGACAACGGTAAGTCATTCAAGTGAATGTTTCTGTTTTTGTCATTTCCAGGCATGTTATGTTTTCCGTTAACTTTTGAAAAAGATCTTTTCATAAGGCAAGTTTTGTGAATAGTTAAATGAACATTTCAAATCTCAGAATCAGAACTTTCAGAGTCAGTTATTACATGTTCTATAAATATGGCTTGAAAAAAGTTTGCAGTTGATGGTTAAGTTAATATCCAGTTTTGCCGTGATGGAGAAAAATGGCGAACTGGTTTTGCTTTTCCAATGTATAAGGGCTTTCCTTTAGGATAAACAAATTGGCTAACTGATTAAGGGGTATAGTTTCTGTCAAGTCGTTCCACTATGGTGGACTTTGCTAGATTTAGGTCACGGGTTGTAATCTATCCCCAACTCCATAGGATTGTACCTAAACACAGGTGCCTATTATCGGGGCTGGATATCAGGAAAGGGTCTGTTGGGTCCAAAAATCACAGGTTCAGGATTTCTTGACCGATTTAAACTATTTGCTAGATTCTTGTCAAGTGGTACTAATATAATTTGTTGGGCATGCCCCAAGGGAGCTCTTATGCTCTAAAGCTTTGCAGAGGTACCTCCAAGCTGTTGATCGGAAATGCCGAATAACTTCTTGATGGTTTATGGGTGATAAGTTCTCTATTTTGTTGTCCTATAATCATGATGATAGGATGATAATATAGCTTTTTTGATGGTTTTTTTACAAGTTAAGAAAGTTAGAAGGGTGGAGTTAAAAGCCAGTCGTAGTTCTAACAAAAGAGGGAACACAAGCCGTTCATCTTGAACTTTGAAATTTTATGTGAATCTATACAAATATTAATGTCAATGCAGACTATAATACAGCATAATACAGAATTATTCTGCCCACGATTTGCTGCTTGCTTGATTGGCAAATATGGTTCATTACAAGGGCAAGTGCCGTGGTTGTTTATCTGCATACTTTTTTAATGCATACTCCTGAACTATGTGATGGTTGCTCAGATTCTCTACTTTTACAAGTCAATATATCATCATTTATTTCTAACAGTTATAAGAGACAATAACATACTGTTCACATTCTTTAAAGAATATAAGAAAACGAGTTGAAAATATCTGATATATATTTTTCTTGTCATAGGGTGATTGCATCTGTTATGGCTCTTCCAGATTCATCAACAGCAGAAAGGTTGTTATTGCTTCTCAAGTCTAACAGTGAGATCGTGGAATCTTCCAGTGCAAAGAGGGCAAAAAAGAAGTCAAGCTATGATGTTGGAACTATTGTCCAGGCAGAGGTTGGTTTCGTTTAACATACATTTGTATAAATCTTGTCAATTAGAATAGCATTTCAGCAGTAAAATGACAAGACCCTCATGCATATAAAAGATATTGTTTACTGGAATTCAGGTAACAGAAATAAAGCCTCTTGAGCTTAAATTGAAGTTTGGTTCTAGTTTACATGGGCGGATACATATCACAGAGGTAACATGTTTTTTACATTATGTGTTCAATCTGCTCTTTTTTAGTCCTCAAAATGTAAATTGTATTGTATGTTAACAGGCGCTTGATGGTAATATCCACGAGGAGCCATTTAATAAATATAAAGTTGGGCAGACGCTGACAGCAAAGATTGTGTCAAAAACTAAAGCTGAAAATAGTAATAATTTTCGGTGGGACTTGTCCATCAGAACCTCTGTTCTTGCAGGTGAAAATTACTCATTTGTTTACTTCTCACTTTATTTTGTCAAATACACATTGGTTTGCCATATTGTGTATGTATCTTTGTATTACTCACACACATTTTATGCCTTAATTAGATAGTTTGGTAATTTATAAGTGTAATTGTATACTCATAACCATATTAATGCTTGTCATGAGCTTGCAGACCAATCAGATGTGTGTACATCGCAAGATTTTAGTTATTCAGTTGGTCAAAGTGTAAATGGGTTTGTATACAAAGTGGATAAAGATTGGGTCTGGCTAGCAGTAACTCGAGATATACGGGCACAACTATATATTCTTGACAGTGCATGTGACCCTGCCGAGCTTCAGGATTTCCAGAACCGGTTTCATGTTGGAAAACTCGTGTCCGGTTACATTTTAAGTGCGAATAAAGAAAAAAGATTGTTGCGCCTACAATTGCAGCCACTAGCTGGTGGACTAATTGCTGATAGTTCATCCATGAAAGATGATTGTGAAACTGTCGCATCTCATATTTGCGAGAGTGCAATTGTCGGGGGCAGAATATCTAAAATACTGCCAGGCGTTGGTGGTTTGATTGTGCAAATCGATCCACATCTTTCAGGCAAGGTCCATTTTACTGAGTTATCGGATTCTTGGATATCCAATCCATTGTCTGGCTATCATGAAGGGCAGTTTGTGAAATGCAAAGTACTCGGAATTGGTCGTTCAGGAACCGGTAGTGTTCATATTGATCTGTCTTTGCGCCTATCTTTAGTTGGGACAGATAGGTAAACTCACTACTTTTGTACTTCACCTGTTTCTATAGTTATCTAGTTTTTTTTTTTGAGCTCGTTATGCATGTGACACAGCAGGAAACTGGGTTTTTATCGAGTTCCTGTATTAAGTTATAGTAGAAAGTCTAAGCTCCCTTCTTATCTTTGTTATGTATGTTTAAGTAAGTCATTTTATGAATTTTTTTTATTAAGTAAGTTGTGTAAACACCTTATGACCTCCAAGGCTCAAACACCATCTTCTTCAGAAACGTTTTTGAAAACATGTACCTTCATTTTCTTTATTCTTTCCTGCATCTGTTGTGGCAAATGCTAACTGTACTAAATGTTTACAGTAAATCTCAAGTTAATCGATATGAAATGATTGAAGATCTTCATCCTGATATGGTTGTAGAGGTAAATGATTCTTCAATTACATCTTTATCCAAGATGTAATCCTTTTTCTTGCCAACAATCTCTTTGCATATGATTAACCATTTTCTCTTCTTAGGGTTATGTTAAGAACGTCACACCGAAGGGATGTTTCATTATGCTTTCTAGGAAGCTTGATGCTAAAATCCTTATCTCAAACTTATCTGACAACTTTGTCTTAAAACCGGAAGAAGAGTTTCCTATAGGGAAACTTGTAACTGGCAGGTAATGATCATTTGCTTTTTCAACATTTTCTTTTGAAATTGCTGTTATGATGCTCATGTGATGATCCACGCAGGGTGATTTCTTTGGAGCCTTTATCGAAGAGGATTGAAGTTAGTCTTCGTACAACAAGTGATACGAAAGTACCAAAATCTGACATTGGTAACTTTAATAGTCTCCATGTTGGAGAAATAATATCTGGAAGAGTTAAGCGTATCGAGACGTATGGGTTATTTATCACAATCGATCAATCTAAGATGGTAAGTAACCCTCCTGGAACCTCAGTTTGTTATATATTAATCTATCACATGAAAATCGGTTTTTACACCAATCATTTTTTACACCGAACACAAAGCATTCACTCCAATTTTTGATCTCTAATTAATGTTACTGATGTGCCAGCATGTTATACATGCATTAGTTTTACATATTGATTCTTTGGTAGGGGATCTAACCTGGCTACATGTGTACATGTTTTTGTCATAAGCTGGGAATAACTCGTTTCCTTTCTGTCCGTAGGTAGGACTCTGTCATGTCTCTGAGCTTCCTGAAGACCGTGCGGAGAACTTTGAAGATAGGTACAAAGTTCGTGAGAGTGTGAAGGCCAAAATTCTTAAGGTCGGTATTCTAGTGTACATTGAATTTCAAAATAGCGTGCCTTCCATTATCATGAACTTGTCACGTTTTTCAAAAGCTGCATGTAAGTTGCAACCATATAGTGATTGTTTGATTACCACATACTGGTATAAATCTCATACACCCTTGACCTCACATGACAGATGTGTATTATTTTTGTTATTGCCAAATAATCCTTTATAGCAATGAATGTCCGAACACGTTCTTTGTTTTGTCATTAACATTTGTTATCAATTCAATACTGTTTCTTACAAAATATGACCTTCTGTCTCAAATTTGTCATTAGATTGATGAAGAAAGAGAAAGAATCTCTCTAGGGATGAAGGGGTCATATTTTGATACCAGTGCTGATGTTGGAACACCGGAAAATCAAGGTTCTGATTCCTCTGATGAGGAAGATTCTGAATTCAACGATCAAGACCCTCCTGCGTTCCAGGAGCCAGTGATTTCTTTCGACAATGGGAAGCATCCAGTGTTAGCTGAAGTGGAATCCAGGGCTTCTATTCTTCCACTCGAAGTTCCTTTGGATGAAAAAGAGGAATCCCTTGTGGACGATGCGCTTTCCCAAAGTCCAGAGCCTCTTGATAACATAACTGAAAAGAGTGAGAACAAAAAGAGGCGCAACAAAAAGAAAGAGATGGAAGAAAGGTGCTTACTTTTTTCTTTTTATTAAAAATATTAACGTTTGTCAATATATGACGTCAGTCAAATTTTTGACATGTAAATTATTTATACCGTGAGATGCAGGGAGCGAGAAATTAGGGCCGCTGAGGAAAGATTATTACAGAAAGACGAAGCAAGTACTGCTGATGACTTTGAGAAGCTGATCAGAAGCTCCCCCAATGACAGTTATAACTGGATACATTATATGGCATTTTTGCTCAAAGTAAATGAAGTTGAGAAGGCCCGATCAATGGCTGAGAGGTATTTCTGCAAATCTACTTGTATCAGCGTGTATATAAGATGTCTGTAAATTCACCCAACCTTTTATTTTTAGAGATGGCAAAAGGGTAGGGCAGGTAATGGGTGAAAGCAGTTTCAGGTGAAAACGTACCAAATTATGCAAGTTTGAGAATAATTATTTTTTTTTTTTTCATTTCAGGAAGCTGTCGTGAAAGTATTTCAAAGGGCATTGCAGGTCTGTGATCCCAAAAAGATCCATTTTGCACTACTACGTATGTACGAGGATACTGAGCAACACAAATTGGCTGATGAGCTTCTTGAAAAGATGATCAAGAAGTTTAAGCATTCTCGCAAGGTGCCTTGATTACAACTCGCAACTTTAGAGGTGGCAATATGGGCGGGTTGGGTAACGAGTTAGCAAATTTTTTTGCATGAATTGGGTAGGAACACAATTTTAAATATTTCAAAATGTTCATAGCATGTAAAAGTGAAAGCATATTTACAAAAGTTCTATGATTTTAGTATATCATTTTTCTTGGAAACAAATTGATTCTTGTTTATGTTTCGAAGATACACTTTGGGTGACTTCCAACATGTTCTACCTGTTATCTTGTTGCTGATCCTTTGATTTCACATGGTTACTATTGTCTTTTCCGGTGTTCACTTTGATGAGATTCACTTTTGCCACTTACAAATTTAGGTCTGGTTAAGGAGGATACAAAGAGTGTCAAAACAAAATGAGGATCTGGTCCAGTCAGTTGTAAAGCGTGCTCTCATATGCCTTCCCAAACACAAGCATATCAAGTTCATTAAGCATACGGCAATCTTTGAGTTTCATAGTGGGGCTCCTGATAGAGGAAGATCAATGTTTGAAGGAGTGCTTCGCGAATACCCGAAAAAAACAGATATGTGGCATGACTACCTAGACCAAGTATTTACCGTTCCTAATTTTATTTCATTTAAAAATAATCGTATATTTGATATTAACTTATTTCATTAAAATTTTGACAGGAGATTCGGCTTGGAGATGTGGATGTGATTCGTGCTTTATTGATTTTGTTATGCTATCACTAAATTATCTGTACAATTTTTTTTTTCATTTCAGGAAGCTGTCGTGAAAGTATTTCAAAGGGCATTGCAGGTCTGTGATCCCAAAAAGATCCATTTTGCACTACTACGTATGTACGAGGATACTGAGCAACACAAATTGGCTGATGAGCTTCTTGAAAAGATGATCAAGAAGTTTAAGCATTCTCGCAAGGTGCCTTGATTACAACTCGCAACTTTAGAGGTGGCAATATGGGCGGGTTGGGTAACGAGTTAGCAAATTTTTTTGCATGAATTGGGTAGGAACACAATTTTAAATATTTCAAAATGTTCATAGCATGTAAAAGTGAAAGCATATTTACAAAAGTTCTATGATTTTAGTATATCATTTTTCTTGGAAACAAATTGATTCTTGTTTATGTTTCGAAGATACACTTTGGGTGACTTCCAACATGTTCTACCTGTTATCTTGTTGCTGATCCTTTGATTTCACATGGTTACTATTGTCTTTTCCGGTGTTCACTTTGATGAGATTCACTTTTGCCACTTACAAATTTAGGTCTGGTTAAGGAGGATACAAAGAGTGTCAAAACAAAATGAGGATCTGGTCCAGTCAGTTGTAAAGCGTGCTCTCATATGCCTTCCCAAACACAAGCATATCAAGTTCATTAAGCATACGGCAATCTTTGAGTTTCATAGTGGGGCTCCTGATAGAGGAAGATCAATGTTTGAAGGAGTGCTTCGCGAATACCCGAAAAAAACAGATATGTGGCATGACTACCTAGACCAAGTATTTACCGTTCCTAATTTTATTTCATTTAAAAATAATCGTATATTTGATATTAACTTATTTCATTAAAATTTTGACAGGAGATTCGGCTTGGAGATGTGGATGTGATTCGTGCTTTATTTGAGAGAGCCATATGTTTAGAGCTGCCACTTAAAAAGATGAAGGTAAGTTTAGTTTTAAGTAGAGCTTAATGAAGAAAACCTAGTTTCCGTTTTATTTATATTTAGACAATGGCAACCTGCTTTCACTTTTTTCTTGTCATAAGCCGTGTTTACAAACACCCTCACACTGGCAGCTACTCAATTCTTTAAGAAAAAAAAGGAAGAAGCTCTTATTATAATCATGTCTGATCAAACCTATAACATCTAGTAAACATCTTACGATTCATAAGCCCTTTTCAGAACCGAACCCACTTAACGCATAAACCCACTGAACCCATTGCTATAAGTTCTGAGTATTTTGAAAGTTGGCTGTTATTTCAAGTATAACAATGAAGTATGTTGCCTTAAATGGTAATTGGGTGCAAGTATACTAGTATTAGTTTATGCATTTTTCCCATGTATTCTATTTCCAGTGGACTAATATATGATTAACATGACTGACATTTTCTATGGATATTGCAGGGTTTATTTAAAAAATACCTAGAATATGAAAAGTCTCGCGGTGATGAAGAAAGAGTTGAATATGTCAAGACAGAGGCACTTAAATATATAGAGAAATCCCGCCCTTGATAAGAGCTATTCACTCTGCACAGCACTTTTCAAGCCTTTGAAAGGGTGTTGTCCATGCACCATAGTAACCTAAAGAATGGTTGACCAGAAATCCAGAATCAGCATATCACCAAGCAAGTCCAGTTTTGTAATGAAAGGGGCGTTGCCGCCTTTAATATTTTGCAACTATAGGGAGATTGATCAAGAGTTCGTATTTGGATTTTGCAGTTTTGTAGAGGCAAATCGAATATACATTAATGCAATTAGATTATGCGGCTAAATTAAATGCATTTTTTAGTAATATGTAAGCCTTGTATCATATTCTATTTGAGTTGATATTAACTGAATTTTTAAGTCAAAAATTAGTATCGTAGTCCTTCAGTCATACATTAATGTAATAATGTCGGTTGAAGAATAATAGAGAGAAGCGTGACTACCTTAGAAGTAGCCAAGGCTACGGTTTCGTTCATCCTTTTGTAGTGTTAATTTTTGAAATACATTGGTTACAACGAGAATTGGGATACCGGTCAATGCTGATAACTTTAAATCTTTAAAAGATTTTTATGGCAATAAAACTTATGTATTTGAGCAACTACATATGAAATGAAAATTAAAAATATGCTTAAAAATCGTAATAATCTTGCCGTTAATGTTATCTTGCACTGATGTTGAAGAAAGTTTGTACCGTCCTGGACCATCATTCAAACCATCAAAAATTATTTATTTTCCAAACTAACCGCAACCTTCTTGAAGATTGTGATTCTCCTCAAGCATGGCGACCTTTAGCAATGCATATTGTAATGACTTTTATGAGGGGTTCGTCGGGCCTTGGGCTTCAGCTACTTTTTTAATGTATTTCATTTTCGTGTTTTGTAGATATTTTGTGGTTTAATTATATAAATGGGTTTTGACTTTTGAATACGAGTGTGTACTTTTTGGTTGTATTCATCTTCTTTGCCTACAAGTTCAAAAGTATATTAAGCAAATGTTCTTTGAATGTGTGTTTTCCTGCGCAAGGATTGAATATCAATGGTTCAATATCATGACCCCAATGGAAGTTCAAGTGTCAAAATGAATTAATGTTCTAAGAGTCAAAGAAATTTAATCTCAAATTTTAATACAAAACAAGTTACAAGTGGTAATTTCTAATTTGCAAGAAATATGGTTTGTTCTTGCGGATAACTGATTGTATCCAATTAGTTCATCTCTCTATTCGAAACCAAACTGATATACGTGATTACTTTCACTTTAGATTGCGCAAATAACAAACCTTGAAACAATAACGTCACGAGCATTATATCAGCATTGGATATAAGAAATACCTATTTTTGAAATATTGTTATTATCTTTTTATTTGAACAAATGAGGTGTTTGTCAAGCAAATTTGTGGAACCCGTAAGTCAACAAAACATTTGTAGAACCGGTATGTCCGTGTTTGGGAAAACCGGAACTGGACTACGCCTACAACTCACTTTCTAAAACATGGACTACACGTCGTATGGGGAGTCCCACAAATATGCTTCACAAAAACCCCATTTCTCCAAATAGAAAGACCCACAACAAGCATAGTCCTATAACAACCCGGTCCTGGTTGGATCTTGTCAATTTTGTCCATGTGGACTGTTTGAAATATTCAACACACAAACAAAATAGGTTCTGTGTTACAAATAATGTGCATTGAGTACCTTGCATTAGGACTGCAATTGAGTCGCAATTTTACAGGTCAAAACAAGATTTTGAGTTTGAAAAGGAGTGTTTAGTGATTATAATCAAATTCTATTATTACATTTAGGAATCCTAACTGATTATCGTAGATTCTATTACAATTTACTATAATAGTACTTTTTTTTCAAAACATTTTGCTTATAATCAAACTTGATTTTGATTTTTTGTGAATTGTAAATCATCTTTGTTAATAGATTTAAGTTCGTTTTTTTTTACCTCTACTTAGGGTTACTGCCAACTATCAAAGATAAATTCATATATTAAAGCTTTCAGACCGAGCTTATCATATCCTTAAGTCAAGCACGGGCTGGCATCATGAAGACTCATCAATCTATCAAGCCAACCTCAAGCCGAATTTTAACATTTAAGCCAAACTTGAACTCAGCCCCTATAGAGCTCGTTTCAACTATACTGCATTACTGCATATCAATTATCAAACAATAATGTAACACTCTTCAGTGAAAGTTTAATAAAAATAACTTTATCACTAAGCTTAACTTTCTCTTTTTAATAATTAATTGCTAACATTTTTGAATATCCTTTTCATATATTTTCTATCGAAAATGATTTTAGTTCACTGAGCTACAGAAATTTACAATGTGGGTTACACAATTAAGGCTGGAAATACAAGGCACCAATGAAATCACCCTAGATTGCAGATGGAAGAAACACCACTTCAAAATTGAATCCTACACTGTATTTACAGACTCGTCTCCAGGAGACGAGAATACTTGGCCTAAAAAATAAAAGGTGACGCCAATAAACTTACATATAACTTGCTAGTATATACTTTCTACTTTCTAGCTCTCATTCTATACAACAAAAGCTAAACCATAAAAGTGTCGTCAACACAATGCTTGTATACAATTGAAATTTAAGAAAAAAGAAAAGGTAAACTGGGAAAAGGGGCATTAAATGCCAAATTTATCTACTCGTATATAAAGGTTATTCTCCAAGTTTTGTTTGATCAAAGATCCAATGCCACATCAGCTTATTTGACTTGTGGTTCTATCAGGTACTTATGAGCACCAAAAACCATAAGAGTTCCATCAAGGGTTCACTCTGTTGCCAAAGTGGATGGTTGCTACAGTCACGGGTTCAGTTGGTTAAGAAAACACTCTTAGAGGTTCTGCCAGAACCACAATCGTTTGGAAGGAAATGAAGATGATAAGGCCAAGGGGGTTTCAGTTTAGAGCATAGTGAATGCGTTCAAGAAGTCGCACAACCTTATTGACGTTAATATTTAAGAGTGGTGGCTTTGAACTACTCGAAATGATGTTCTTATGAGGGGCTCGGGGTTGAGCAAGTATATCTTCCTGTTGGGTGTTAGTAAGCTCCAAGAACTGAGCTAGCATATCGCCGTCGAGAATCTTTGTCACACCTGCCTGCAAAGTTGATGACATAAACTAAAAATGACATTCGCTCATATATGCTACAAGCATCAATGAAGTCAAGGTCAAAACGGTGCAATGCCTGTGTAAATACAGTGGCATGCTAAAAGGTACAACTGCAAGCAATCATAATCTAACTACTAAAACTATAGATATTGCAACAATTAAGATTAGATGTGGCAAAACAGATGGTTCAGGTCGGGTAAAAGTCTAAAACAGGTTCAGTCAGATGGGTCACTATTTGGTATGGGTTGTAGCACGCTGGGAAGGAGAACATGTCAAAACAGATTCAGGTTCAGACAGGTACCTTTTTAATATGGGTAAAAACATGTGGTCGAAGTAGGATGACAGGAACACGTTTAGTCCTAGATTTTTAGCTTTTCCTTTAATAGAATCAGTGCCTAAAGCTATTTTCCAGCAATCACCAAATTTTACCAATAAAATTATTTTAGCAGTTCCAATGTATTTAAAATAGATATTTGCTGACAATCAACCCATTTCTGTTTTAGCCAATGTTTCTGATTAAAATCGTTAGAGATAAAGCACAACCGAGCTCAATCCAAATCATAAGTTAGCAGATCGACAATGTCCCCTTCAATAATGATGATGACAAACTTGTCTTACCGAACTTTGACGGCTGCGGAACTCGTTATGATCATTCCCAAGAATAGGAGCCGTCAACGGATGAACTGCCATCCTACATTGTACCTCTTCCAAAAGCTCATACTCATCCCTGAAAGATAACAGTCATTTACTAATGTAAGATAAGGTTAAACACCGCAGAATGCAGATGTGAATTTCTAGAGGAAGTAATTAAAATGCGACTAATGTAATATGCACATGGCTACACACCTAATGAGCAAAAATATGGCCAATAAACAAGTTCTTTTCAGTTTTTATCCAGAAAAATCAGATTCTAATCATAGAGAGGACATCTTTTGATCGAGGTCAAACTATTTAGAGACACACTTAAGATCATAACAAGCAAAGGTTAAAAACTCAACCGATCAGTTAGGTTGGGTAACAGACAACTTTTAGTATGGGCCAAATAAGGTTGGACCGACCCACGAACACTTCCATTATTTCATAGTAAAAGAAATAACTGAGTTATATATGATTACAAGAATAATGTAGCCTTTAGCCCTTTACTATCAAATCAATCTTGAAGATCTTTTGCAATTTTATACATAGTGTACACCATTTGATTCACCTCTCATTTTAATCTGTTTCCATTTTAGTTTATCTTTAGCTTAACCCCTTGAACTCATTAAAGAGAAAACATATCCCAAACCAACCCATTTGAATATATGTGGGTTAAAACTACCCTCTGATAACTCGTACAAGTCTTATTTTCAAACTAGTGCATTAAAATGTTTATGATATACAGATATAGAGCTGCATATTCCATTTCAGGAGCTGAATTAATTTATTATTAAGTGACCATGTACAAGTTGAAGCACCAGAACCATAATCCATCATATGTCATAGACTAGGAATCAGAGGAAACATACAGCATACATAAGGTGAAAAGATTTTTTCTACATCCTTGTTTTCTTACTTATTCGGTTTTGGTGGTCTTGGTTATCAAAGTAGGAGTTTAACTCCCGGAATCTCCCAACATTCAAATTACTAACTACATAGAGAAGTGTACTTTGCTCAAAATCTCCATCAGAAAAGAACATAATGAATTCATACCTTGATATAGAAAGAAAGATTATTATGCTTCCTAACAATGTGCTTGCCACAATACTACTGTGTGATAAATCCAAAATTGAACTAGCAATGTCACATTCCCTCATTTCATCATCAGCCAGAATTTTGTAAGAAAATGAACCCTAGAAAATTAGCATAAAAGGAGACTATAAGTCATTAGGTACAACATAAAGAGGAAAGATAATACAACCATAAACAAACCAATGCAGTATCTTCTCAGCTCAATGAAGCAGATGACAACAGAAACACCGTTTCTTTATACAGAGCCTTGACCAAGGGCATAGACAACTAATATATGATAGTTTGCAAAAATCGGATGGTTCTAGAGAAATTGTAAAAATGTGAGTTCAAATGATAAAGCATGTGACAACTTCTGTCAAAAACATTATATCTTTTTGTTTTTGTATTATCACATGCTTTGAGGTTAATTGTATCATGATCCAACAAAAATGTCAAACAAATGTTAGATTATCATTTACTTTAAGTGCACTAATCTTAAACTATCTAAGAGGACAACAAACTTGCCTTTCTGATACTTATTGCAACCTCACCCATATAGAAGGATGAACAAATCTTCAGATTACATTCTGGACTTGCATTGTCTGTATCACATATAAAGAAACCATATACACATATCAAAAATAATATACTGATGAAGAAAAATGGAGGTGATCAACATACAACTACATCCACCTAAGAAGAATAGGAGCTACTCGGTAGTAAAACCCAATTAAAATTACACGCTCAGACAGACGAAAGAGGTGGGTGGTTTCATATATACGTCAAAACTAAAAACTTCCGCGCAGGTTGAAATGAGTCAGGTGGGGTTCATCAAAACATTATGTGTCCAACATATCTTCAATAATAAAACGTTCAAAAACATTTTATGCATTAATTACACAATCGGCAAATTTCAACCCATTTGACCCATATCCGTTTAAGCCAACTTTTTTTACATGTTATAAAAGAAAAAAAAAAAGCAATCCGAATAGACCTATTTAAGTGTTATTGGGTTGAAATCGCCACCTCCAATATCTTAATATAATTAAAGGAAAAAGCTTCTTAGAAAAAACACTTTAAATTAACCAACAAGATTCTTATATGTTAAATCAATTTAGTCCTTTCTTATTCAATCAACTTAATCAACTAACCCCTTTATTTTCAACCAATTTACCAAAAAAATATTCTTTAACTAAGAAATTTCTCTAAATATATTGATAACCCTTATTTCCCAAACAAATAACAATGTCAAATTTTCATTTAATATATATCAAAACATAACATTCCCTTAACGAAAAAATTTCTCACTATTTAACTAAAAAATTCTCAAATTTATATTTCAAAACACTGATAATAACCACTTTATTTCCATTGAATATTAAAACAATTTTCAGCATATTCATGCAATACAAGTATATAAAAATTGTGAAACTAACATAACATATCGAACACTAACAAATGTAACGAGCAACAATATAATGTCTTATGTGTCCTGAAATTAAGGATTTGTACGTAATACTGTGGTTTATACATAAAGAAACAAAACTTCAATAATACTTATTAGTCCTTCAAATATTTTTAAATCATTACCATACACCGCCTGTGTATCCACACTGGTCCGGAAACTAGTTAGAAGATTATGATATAATATGTATGAAAAGCTCACCACTTGAGTGATGCGAACTGGACAAAATTGCAATGCTCCCCTTACGATCCGACACTACAGCTGTATCAATATTCATAAGAAGGCAATCCGCAACCAACCTCTGGACAGGGTCACTGTATAGTTGGTCCACCTTCTTAAGATCCTGTAACAAATGATCCATTTTTTAAAATCTCATACCTGTGCATAGTCCATGTTCTATTTTAAAACTGATTATAATACAAAGCAAATAATTAAAACCAACACTGACTTACAAACCTCATAATATTCATAGAAAAGAATACCATCACGACAATCACCAACAGCAATAGTAGTAAAGTGAGTGGTCAAAGTCATGATCATATACCGTGTCCTTCCAACAGCCAATCTTTTGACCCTATCATTCTGGAAGCTGCAGACGTAAAACTGGAAGAATAGAAGAAAAACATAAGTAAATAAGAGGTGGGAATTTAGATCCGTATACTTATTAATTAAAAATAGGTCGATTCCGGTTATTTTTTATTTATTATATAGATGGGTAAAATCAGCTTAAACAGAAACGGGTTGAAAGTCGCCCAAAGTGGTACTTCAATGCATAAAACTTAAAACTTCAATACTCATTTTATTAATAAAATTATGACAATCTGTTTCAGGGCAACCCAGCCAATGGCCCATAATCGAGCTACCCTTTACAGCCTTGACCCATTTTATACCCATCATCTAAGCTGTCCTATTGCCAGCTCTAAAATGCAACTGTTGTCAAGGGCTTCAATTTCATAGCTGAAAGTTTAGAGCAGTACCAGCAAAGAAATAATAGAAGAAAAAAGCTTACAGAACTTCCAGCAGAGGCCAAGAAATAGCAGTCAAGATATGGACAGACAGCAAGTACTATCCCACGCATATTGGTTGAATACTCTAATCTTAAGTTCCATGCTTCAGTTTCGTCAAGCTTAATCCCATCATAACTATTATCATCCGGGCTGCTGCAAAGACTACTGCTTGAGAGTTGCTCTGCTCCATAACAACTAATTTAATAAAAAGGTGAAGTTCGTTGAGACGATGAGCCGAATTTTAAATAGAACGTCATTGAACCACTATCCGAGTTTTGTTTGTGCTCGAGACGAAGGACTAATAATCTGCCTCTTGTGCTGTTTACCGATTAATGAAGCCAAAAAAAATACAAACAAATAAAAAACTGGGATACATAGTTATTTACAAGTACAAGAACCTCTTAATATCATGATTCACACACAGAGGTAATATAGAACGACCAAGTACACTATGAATGGGGAACTATATCAGCCCATGATATTAGAAACTTGGTCTAGAGTGACAAGAATCATCTTTTATACGCTTAGATATCAATATAAGACTTGCCTTTTCGACCAGCTAAATGGTCAATGGGATAGTTTAGGGGAAAATGAAGAAGAAATACTAGGTTGTCCAACATAAATTTTTTGGGCTTCCGAGACATTTATGAAAGCAAAAAACAAAAATCAAACAAAAACTCTTTGACCAAATTTCTTATTAAAAACTGTAGGGGATTGTTTGCAATAAAAAGCCAAGTATGAATGTATGATGATGGTCTCAAAAAGAAGAAAATGGAAAAAGAGAGGCTTCATATCCATCAAAATCTTTAAAAGGTTAACTAATATTTGAAACATGAAAGCAACAGCAATATTAGGACAGAATCATAACAGTAATTTGATTGTATATCAGAAGTCAGGAATAAAAAAGCTATACCAACCTTTCAGCTTCACCACTGGGCATAATAGCAGGACCAGCAGAGAGACTAGTACCTACCACCAATACTTGTTCACTTCCCGCCCTTAATAACTCCATACACTTCCCTGTTTCCCCAGGATCAAACTTAAACGACAATAAGATAGAACCACTCAGGGGGTCTACACAACAAATATCTGATGAACACGAATCATCACTCAGATCCGTCCTCAAAACCAGCAACAATCTGCTTTCAGTATGAAATAGAACCTTTCGAGGCGTGCCTCCAAGGTGGAACTTCTGGACATTCAGCCTCTTGCTGTGCACCATCTCCACCTATAACGCCATGTAAGATTAGCATGATATGAAGTTGAGAAAAGAGGGAATTTGTATGAATGATATAATTCAAGACAACTATAATATTACAACACAAAAACAAATTATGGTATACCATTTCTTATATAGGTAGTATGTTAAACATAAGCATGTGAGCAATTTGGTACGTCACCTCATAACATGAAACACAAGTTTTTAGAGGGTGTCTGGAATTGCATGTTGTAAATAATTATATTATTATAGCAACTTCAAGTCTCAATGCACAGTTTTGGATGCCATGATAAACATACTCTGTATCTGATTATCGCCAAATAAACAATTGTGTGTAATCCATTCTTCTCAGTCACAATAAAACTGAATATCAAATGGTAAAACAGATTACTTACTTGCAATTTCCCATAACCGACTTAAAAGATTTAACCCCGTTTCGCCAATCATCCCTAATCTTTTCATAAAAATATCCTTTTCGGACATTCTCTATTAAATTTATAATTAATCAAAATGTTCCAAGCACTCAAACATCCGATTACATGATTGATTATAATTTTAAAAAACACAAACACATCCTAACACTACTTACTACAGCCTGTTTATTAATTCTACCAAATTATCTGATTCTCTTGTTATCTAGTATTACTTGCCACCCCTTAATTTCAATGAATTGGTGTTTCAATTCTATGTCCTTACCAGATGGAGACTATTTTCAGAGACAAACAAAATTCCATTGGGACATTCGCTCGAACAAACAGGAGTTGCATGTGTGGATGCTTGGAAAGAAATAGAAGTGTATGAGAGACTGTGCCTTGCAGTATGTAATAGCCAAGGCCTATCACTTAAAGCAATTATATCAGCATCCGGGAGATCATTGAGTGGAACTAAAAAAGCCGGTGTAATACCAATTCGACGAATTGAAATAACCTGAAGACTAACTGGGTGGTTGCCTTTTGTCATCTCAGATACAACAGACGTATACATAGATGAGGTGCTATCCGGTGAGGTCAATGTTAATGACTTGACAGATCTTACATATGGTAATGATTTTAAAGAAACTAACGATGAACTTGGCCACTCGAATCTGAGTAGCATACCGTTCCTCAACCCTGAAATGATATAAAGTCGGTCAACTTTTACAAGCCTTACATCTTGAGGTACCGCACCACTGACTTCTGTTCCAATACCATTTGTAAATGAAATGGCTCCAATTGCAAGAGATCTTATGCCTTCATCGGGTGAAAAAGATAGCACCTCCACCGAAGGCCTATGGGTCCCAACAACAAATGTATTTCCAATTTCAACCCCATTGGTAAGATCAATCTTATTAGAGTTCAATGGGTCTCCTACAACAGGTTTTTGGGGAATGGAAATGCATGACAACTCATACTCCAATCCAACATTATGTATCTGATAAACTTCACATTGATAATCTGCCACGTGTTTGACACCAAGAACAAATAAATAGCACGGATTTGAGGTCGCCACAACTATAAACTTAGGTCCTACAGCCCCGAGACTAATAGTCATGTTATCGGGAGACCAAGATGTGCAATTTGGAGACGTGAAGGGGATACCATCTGGGTGAGCTGCGACCGTGGGTAAAGCAACACACACGGCAGTCTGGTGGATCTGAGCCAGCACCCCATCACCAATAACACCGCACGCCAAAGTGCACACATCAGGGCGGTATCCAACTGAATCAGTTACATCGGTGAAGCTTACACCAACGGAAAGCACCCGTGTTTCTTCTACAAACGATAGCACGAGGAAAGAATGGTAACAATCCACTAATTTCATTTTAACAGCCCAGGTACCCGTGATCCCTTGATAAACAGGGGCCGTTTTTAATAATTTCTCTAAACTGATACCATTTCGAATAACCCGTAAAGACCCTTCAGGAGCCATCCCACAACAAGCAAACATTTGATCATGTTTTTCATCATGGAAATCCACGAGTGACATATCCAAGATTGGTGAAATATTTTGGACCGGGCTCTTGTATTGTAGCTTTCCGTCTTCAATTTTTAATACCACCCCATCACCCATATCAGAGAGTGCAGTCAAAAATCCATTTTCAGCCCATAAAAGCTCTTTCAATGGTAAACCTTTATAGAGACAATCAGACAGGTTGACCTTTAGACCAGTGGAATCGTAAAAAATTTCAATCATAAAAAGCTCCCCGGTATCCACACAAAAGATCATTCTCGGGTTTTCAACCTTCCCCGGTTCCCAACACCATGAGCACACACGGGTAGATGATGATTTTGATGAATAACCATTATCATCATCTATACCCATAGGGTCGTCATCCTTAATTATGTCTTTAAGCTCCAAAAGAGCAGATGCAGCCACATTGCAGATATTACCTTCTTCGTAAACATCATTCGCTCGGTATGATTCCTCAATGAAGTTATGGTCATCTACCACCGAGGGCAAAACGTTTAGGCTTGTTCTATATACACATAAAGGGTTGTGAGCATCCCTAAGATCCATTAGAAGAGCGTCACTAACCCTAAAGAGAAATGCGAATCCATAAGAATTGGGAACTTCAGCTATATCATGTGCTAGTGGTCCAAGCTCAGCATATTGGGAAAGTACATGGATAAAATTGTCCCTAGTGTTCCACTCTAGTAACAAAAGCTCGTTAAGGAGTGATCCCTTTCTGCAAAACATATACCGAGTTTAATTTGTCGTTAGGGAAAAGATAATTGTCAAAGTAACGATTAAGAAATTGAGGGGTGTTTGGATGTACAATCTGAAAGTAACTATGTGGCATTAAACTATCAAAATCAAAAAGTTAGCTGTAATCAAACATGAAACATGTTGTGGAAGATTGGTTTGTATGTGTTTTTGTTATTTGAATTAGCATTAATTTGATGATCATCTATTCAAGAGTTTGATTAATGCTGGTTATCCAAAAAAGTCAACAGATAACATGACTAAAAAAACATAAATGTTATATTTAGATCATCAATATTGTTCCAGTTAATAACTAAAAGATGATCATGATTCATAACCACGATTTAGTTATCCAAACTTTAAAAGCTGACAAGACAATCGGTTGGAAAATGCAAATCCAAACACGCTGAACATTATTTATATTACTAAATCTGGTTAACAAGTCCCCATGTAGATGCAATGTATTGTCATACCTATTTAGAAGAATGGCTAACACAGGGTTTTGCTCCTTACATAGTTGACTCATATCCTTCGAGATAAAGCACATGCTCCATATAGTACCATGGATACTAGTAAGTCCAGTATTTGTACTTGTGTTATTTTCAATATCAGAAGGGCAAAATATTTTCTGCAACAAGAGAATAGACAAGCATCTTAAATCTCGATCAACGAGGTAAGAGTACAGTCTTCTTTTCTAACTACTGTGATATTAAGAACCAGAATAATACCGGAAACACACTAACCTTGTCAATAATTTCAGCACCTACGGAACTAGAAACTGAAAATAGAGCCAGATGGTCCTCATACGCACTACTAGCGATGAAACAGCCACTGAATAAAAATCAAAACCGTTATATTCAGCCCTTGCAAACCAACTTAACTAAAATACCAACTTACTTTGAATCAACAGCCAGCATTCTACCAATATAATGCCTGAGGTTTCCAGGTGAGCTAGATAGTTGAACATGTGTCAAAGGGAAGAATCTAAGCAAACAAATGAGAGCACATGTGTCACACGAAAATAGTAGATAACAGAAAAATGACATGTAAAATGCATCTCTTCATGATCATCACAAGAAAGTGAGAAACAAAAGTGAGAAACAAAACCTGTGCATTTCATTCGAAAATGCAAGAACCGAGAGCTTTCCAGAATCTGAAGTAACAAGCAAAAGATCATTTCCTTGTACCTACAACAATGTAAAAGCAGGGAACATTGAGCAAAACTGTTGTGCTTCACCAGATTATCAAATGCAAGGTTTTGTTCGAGCTTATTGTCACAGGGTAGCGGTAGCAAGATGGAAAGGTTTAATAAATCAAAGTTGAGTCAACCAAGTAACATGAATACCCAGAGTGAACAATCGGCATAACTAACATGAATATATGAAGTAAATAGCCAGTCATATTTAGCAGAGGAATTATTAACAATAGAGCATATATTAATTGTTTTTGTTTTCCTTCGGATAATTTACATGTTTTTGGTTTATAATGTTCTCACTTTTCAATTTCGAGTCAACATTAAGTTTGGCGTTGAATACATCTAACACGACATATAGTTAACAATCTAGCAGAGAATAAGTTTACCAATCTGTAACTGTAAGGGACATTGATGATGCTTATATATGCTTATTGTGTTGGTTATTTTTGAGGTGAAAACTTGAATACATAAAGTAATTATAATGTACCTAAACCGGTTATAGAAAAACCAAAAAAGGAAAAATTAAATGTGAAAAACTGAAAAAAAAATAATAATATAGCAATCCACTCCATTGAAAGTGAATACCTGACAACCGAACGATTGAACTGTGATGAAACAGCACCGTTTCTATTACTAAGAAACCAAACTTTACGGTTAAGTTTCAGCTTTATCCAAAAAACGACCCAAACCAAGCTCAAACCAAGCTCACGTTACAAAAATATCCAATAAAATCAGTAAAAATCTTATTTTAAACAATAAAAACATGGTTACAAAATTTGATCATCTATTTTTAGTATAAAACATCAAGCATTTAAAGAAGGGATAATGGCACCTGAGTGTAACAAACTATCACCAAATGGTTATGTAATGTAGTGACCTATTCGACTAGCTATGTGATGTATGCACCTTTGTTTTTCGGGCTATCTGATGTATCATGTTACCAGTTGTAAAGGTTACCGGTCACAATTCTCATTTTCATTAAAGTATATACGTACATGGCAGCTGACTCAGATATTATTATTACTATTTTATATTTTTATGTATATCTATCATTTATATTTATGATGGTGTCACCTCTCCATCCACCAGCTTCAACACACCCATCATTAATTTCATAAAAGCCCCACCTTCCTGGATCTATCCCTTTTCTTCTACATCATCACTATGGTGCTCACAAATTTACATCTAGAACTAAACATTAATCTGATTCACTCACAAATTTATACATATAAAATCAAATTAGAATAAAGGTGTATATAAAGTGGAAGAAAAAAAGGGGGTAGAGATGTGTTCCGGCGACCCACCAAGATCCATCGATAGAATGTATAAACCCCAGATAGAAGACCCACCAAGATCCAAGGTTTATATAATTTCAGATTTGAAATTATATAAACCCCATATAGAAGACCCACCAAGATCCATCGATCAATTTAGGAGGTAGAGATGTGTTCCGGCGACCACCACTTCCGGTCACCATCAGATATAGATGGATATATGTGCTCCGAGATATGATGGAATACAAGTCGCTGAAGAACAAATTACAGCTGAGCGTCTTTTTGATATAAACGAAAATTAGGGTTTAATGTCTTTTGGGGTTTAATTTTGTTGATATATGTAATGTAACTGGAACTTAGTAATAAAATGCCAGTTTGCCTTTGAATTTATATCACTTATTTAAATCTATTTGCTTTGGGTTTGGTTTGTATTTTTACCAGGATTTTAGCTTATTCGATTGATATTGATAGTTTTAATTAATTGCAATTGATTAATTAATCGTTGCAAAATGCTCTAATAGTTTAACTTTTAATAATCAAGTAGACATACTGGTCTGCTACAATTTAATGGTATTTTCATGTATTGGTAATACATATTCAAGAATGGTGTCGCCGGAAAAGTCGTCGGAGAAGATGACCGGAGTTTAAATCTGCCGGAATGTATATAATAAATGTATTAAACTATTACCAAATGGCTATTGTGTGTATCTACATGGCATCTTATGTGTCACAACATGGCAGGTGATGAGGTGTGACATGGCAATTTACCTGTTACAACTTGGAGTTACCGGTAACATACACCACATAGCCCGAAAAACAAAGGTGCATACATCACATAGCTAGTCTAGTAGGTCACTACATTACATAACCATTTGGTCATAGTTGGTTACATTCTGGTGCCATTATCCCTTTAAAGAACACTTTGAACGATTTTGACCAGTTCAACCAGTTTCTAAAGTAGAGAAAAAACATTATATTTTTACTCTCCTTATGGATTGATGTAGATCTACGTACAAAGGCTAAATAAGCTGATATTGGTATTTTGTAGCCTCACAACTTTATGTTTGGAACCAACCAGATAAAATCTATCCCTAGCCTTGTTTACAACAACAAAATAATCAAAACAGTTACCAGCCTTAATTAGGATTTAGAATCCCTGGAGATCGTGGCAGATTGACAATCCATTTATTCTAAATATTACACAGTTTCCCTTTAAGCTATGTTTGTTATATACCAGATTTACTCACTAGAATTGTGGCATAATTTAAATCAACAATGTAAATTACTCGAAATTGCCACCTCATAAAAACCCAACAAGTTTTACAGACTTATACACTAGAGTTCTCCGTAATACTCCATTGTATACTCTATCATGCAACTCCTGTAAAAATCTTTTAAAATTAGATAGAGGTGCATATAGTTCTACATTCGAAATATGACCTAAAACATCACGCAAAAATTAGAATGTCTACAAGAAACTTAGGGGCTGTTTGGTTCAAAGATTTCAATGGAATTCATGGAAAGGAATTTGGATTTTCCTCCTTGTCTTGTTAGATTAACATAAGATATCACAAATTCCTTTCCATCATATTCCATTGAAATCTTTGAACCAAACGGTATCTTATTGTCATCAATCCCAAGATACGAGTGAGGTTGGCCACGTAAGTGCCTCAAAAAGGCACAACACTAGATCTAATAAGCATTGACGAAAAAGGACAACTTAGATTATCTAGTATACGTCAGACTTCCTCTGGAACTATCTTGATATCAAATGGAATCTCAAAGTTTCTATAGCAGGGGGTACAAGTTGAAAGCATGACGTAATTAAATTATTTTTAGTCCTTGAGAAACAGCGCATCCCCCAATGCGCCAAATCTCATAAATTAACCGTGGCTGTCGTCATCATTCCACGCAACCACCTCCTCAAACATTTCAGCAATGACCTAACACTCATTAAGAACTCCAAACAGCCGTTCATTAAAGCATAAAAAGTAACACTTATGCTCTTGGCAGCATTTCCATACAACATTAGAATTAAATCAGATAGAGTGCAACTTCACAAGTACCTGAGGGGTTGCAGCATGCGCCCTCTTATTCCATGGAAGGATAGCAATATCTTTAATAGTTCCAAATACAGATTGCTCACATATAGACTGCAGTACTCCATACTCATCGATCATTACCAACTCTATCGATGTTTCCTGCATCCAAACATAACATATCAATATACTACAATACCACATATAAGCATATACATACTTAAGGTTAACCCTATTTTAAGTGAGAACTTTTGAATTACGCCGTTCACATATGAAAAGTCACGAAGGTTTATATCATACAAAAGAGCTATAATCTCGAAAAAAAATGAAATTAGCTTTTATTCACATGTAACGGAATTACTTCACATGCTTTACAACTATTTCTTTTGTTATTCTCATTTGATCTCCTTTCACTTTTTACATGTAAACAAACTTTATAACATGTGATATAACCATAATTAGATTGAAAGTTGTCAAAATTTTCGTTTTCGAATGAAAGGTTTCACTACATATAAATATTTAGATTAGAAGCATAATCATAAAGTAGACATAAGTGTTATATATATATATATATATATATATAACTTCAATTCACTTCCCTAACACTATTACAAATATCTATATCTATATCTATACTTATATAAAGCATCAACCCTCCCTCTTTTCTCAAATTACAACTTTGAACTACCAAAATACCTCTTTTCTTTATTCACTAATTTAAACATCTCTACCTAATATACCTATAATACCCTTAATGAAATAATTTACAACATAAACCCTCAACCCTTAAAATAACTACACTACCACCTTTAACATCAATTACTTTAACATTCACCATCATTGTTCGCCCCCACCACCCACCACCGCCACCACCCCCGACACCACCATCGCCGCCGCATTGTGCGGGTTATGACTCGTATATAATATATATAACATAAAAATTGATATGATAGAAATATAATAGAAAAAAGACCTTGCCGAAAACGATGTCGTAAGAGGAAGGCGATCGGAAGTGAGCGTAAAGGACTTGAAGAACAGCGCTTCCTTTAAGAACACATTTAGCTAGATAATGAGCACCACCGCCACTGCCCAGTGATCTGTTCCGATTCGCCGACGATGATTCTTCTTCTGAAACCGCCATAACCACCGCACCTCAGTGGAGGAGGAGGAAGAAGATAAAGAACTAAATTAGTTAGGGTTATTAATTTTATATATTTATTATTAAATTAAAATCACTATATAGTGAATTTATTTATTTGTTTAGATAATACGAGTAATTATTTATTATTGAAACAAACATGTAATAAGGTGTACATATATGTATATATATGTATGTATTATAATGATAATTGTATTGTATGTATGTAATTTTGATAGATTGGAGGGGGGAGAGGAGGAAGAGAGAGTTGTGGTTTTGGCGAGACAGGATGGATTGATGGAACTAGTGACATGTACGTATGAAAAGTGACTAATTTAATCAGAATTTTAATTTTAAATTTAGTTTTTTTTTAATAATAAAAGGTATCTATTAACTTGTTAAATTCTAAGTATTCTAATTTTTTTAAGTAATAAAAGATATCTAACTTTAAAAAAATATGATTTAAAGGTATACAAATTATGTATTCGATTTTTTTAAAATATTGAACTTTTTTTTATGAACATATCATTTTGATTAATGTATGATAATCACTAACTCCAAACTTAGTTCAAGCTAAGCAATCATCACAAACATCATTTGTCATCATACATTGTTTAGCAAGACATTTTAACTTTAATATGTGTTCTCTTTGTTTCCTTATTATGTTAATAATTTCTCTATTTTGTTCCTACCACTTATTTGTTTGTCGAATTGATGTAGGTCTTGTTGGTAAATTAGTTTCGTAAGATGTGAATGCATGTGTTGTATAACTTTAAAAATTATGTTGAAGATTCCACAACCTGTAAGAAAAGTCAAAAAGGGGGACCAAATTTAATGAAGAGTCTTTGACATTAAAGTTAAAAGTCATTTTAAGTTTCTCGTGACAAGAAAGGTGTATGTTAAAATCATAGTTGAAAATGAAGAAGCATGATAGTAGTCTGGGAATAAGACACCATCTACCAGTATTTTCATTTGAGTTGGACAACATTAGGCGGTTAAGAATCCGAACAAAGTGAGCCTACTAGCGATGATGACCAAAATGAAAGAGGAACCATGTATGGAGCTAGATTTGCAAATGAGATTGTTGTGAATTCATTATATACCATCAAAGCAAAGAAGTTGCCAAAGTAGAAGATGTACGAGGTGGATGTGTAGATTAGCAGGAGCAAACTCGGCCACAAGAGGTGTCCGGGGAGAATCGAGTACAAACAATTATCTAATAGGGGTAGCAATAACTTCATCGTGTCATATTTAGTTATTAACCATTAACGAATAATGATATGTAAAAAAGGATAGACAAGGTGTTGGACGCTTGCGCAAAACACAGTTTTATATGTATAAGTTGATCAGGATAACAACTTTCCCAGCATGTTACTTATCAACCACCTTTCTCTTGACATCGTCGCTAATGGAATGAAGAAACTAAAGCTGTATAAAGAAAAATGGACAGATACAAAAACCAGGTTCCCCGATCCTTAATGCTTAAGAAGTCAAGGCCCAGTGTTGTCCGAGTCAATGGTCATAGCCATCTCTACCTACAATTTTGATTTCAAATTTTAACTTGGATGTTACAAATCAAGACCCATGTCATTGCTTAACAACGATACGTTGAACCAGCAATACCACTGTCAAACATTAATTATAATCTACTACGACATACACAAGATTTCATGATGCTTGTTGGTTGAAGAAATCAGCGCCACTTTCAACATCATCAGTTTTGGTACTTCCACTTCGTGCCATTAATATCCTGTACACTCTCTTGGAACAGATCTCTCCTAATCTTCTGTTATCTCCAACTAACCCTTCTGTTACTAAATTTGCAAGTAAAAATTCTTTCTCATGTTCCTGCATACGCAGATTTAAACAAAGCAAATCCACTTTAGCAACACAGATTGATACACTTGCAAGATGTTTACAAAAGGTATCATTTATTTCTGATGAGGAAAAAAAATACTAATGAATAACAAACTTAATGCTACTAGCCTACTACTACTTGTTGCGAAAAAAAAACGAAAAAGCAAAAAAAAAAAAAAAAAAAAAAAAAAAAAAAAAAAAAAAAAAAAAAAAAAAAAAAAAAAAAAAAAAAAAAAAAAAAAAAAAAAAAAAAAAAAAAAAAAAAAAAAAAAAAAAAAAAAAAAAAAAAAAAAAAAAAAAAAAAAAAAAAAAAAAAAAAAAAAAAAAAAAAAAAAAAAAAAAAAAAAAAAAAAAAAAAAAAAAAAAAAAAAAAAAAAAAAAAAAAAAAAAAAAAAAAAAAAAAAAAAAAAAAAAAAAAAAAAAAAAAAAAAAAAAAAAAAAAAAAAAAAAAAAAAAAAAAAAAAAAAAAAAAAAAAAAAAAAAAAAAAAAAAAAAAAAAAAAAAAAAAAAAAAAAAAAAAAAAAAAAAAAAAAAAAAAAAAAAAAAAAAAAAAAAAAAAAAAAAAAAAAAAAAAAAAAAAAAAAAAAAAAAAAAAAAAAAAAAAAAAAAAAAAAAAAAAAAAAAAAAAAAAAAAAAAAAAAAAAAAAAAAAAAAAAAAAAAAAAAAAAAAAAAAAAAAAAAAAAAAAAAAAAAAAAAAAAAAAAAAAAAAAAAAAAAAAAAAAAAAAAAAAAAAAAAAAAAAAAAAAAAAAAAAAAAAAAAAAAAAAAAAAAAAAAAAAAAAAAAAAAAAAAAAAAAAAAAAAAAAAAAAAAAAAAAAAAAAAAAAAAAAAAAAAAAAAAAAAAAAAAAAAAAAAAAAAAAAAAAAAAAAAAAAAAAAAAAAAAAAAAAAAAAAAAAAAAAAAAAAAAAAAAAAAAAAAAAAAAAAAAAAAAAAAAAAAAAAAAAAAAAAAAAAAAAAAAAAAAAAAAAAAAAAAAAAAAAAAAAAAAAAAAAAAAAAAAAAAAAAAAAAAAAAAAAAAAAAAAAAAAAAAAAAAAAAAAAAAAAAAAAAAAAAAAAAAAAAAAAAAAAAAAAAAAAAAAAAAAAAAAAAAAAAAAAAAAAAAAAAAAAAAAAAAAAAAAAAAAAAAAAAAAAAAAAAAAAAAAAAAAAAAAAAAAAAAAAAAAAAAAAAAAAAAAAAAAAAAAAAAAAAAAAAAAAAAAAAAAAAAAAAAAAAAAAAAAAAAAAAAAAAAAAAAAAAAAAAAAAAAAAAAAAAAAAAAAAAAAAAAAAAAAAAAAAAAAAAAAAAAAAAAAAAAAAAAAAAAAAAAAAAAAAAAAAAAAAAAAAAAAAAAAAAAAAAAAAAAAAAAAAAAAAAAAAAAAAAAAAAAAAAAAAAAAAAAAAAAAAAAAATGAGATTAATGGAAATAACTTACTAGTACTTACAGAAAAAAGTCAAAAACAATCCATTTACAGATCCAACATTGTAGGACATTAGCATGTGTACTACAAGTCTACAAGAGTACAAAATGTGTTTTTTTAAGACTTCGGATTCAAATATGGGAATGGAAACCTACCAAATCATGTGTTTTCCATACATACTAGGTGTGATGGGTTTACAACTTTATATCTATTCTCATTCCTCTCTTAATTCAAACCCATTCTCATTTCTATACGAAGCAACATACCAAACACCCTCTTAGAGTATTTTTGTGATGATAATAGTTTTGTAAACATAATAGCACATTAGATATTTATATATTTCAAACCGAGGGAAAACATAATAATAAATGTTAGTGGGTTGACACAATCAGGCCCGTTTTGAGACGTGGTAGAAACATGCTTGTTTCGACTTGAACGGCTGAATCCCTCTTTACTGTTACCTAACCCACCCATTTTGCCACCCGCCACACATATGGAGGTGGCTCCATTGACTTTTCTCTACTCTAAAGGTCCCGAATTTGAATCATGCACTTGTTTATTGCCCAGTGAGAGACCATGGGTATCTATATAGAGGGGCAATAAAATCAACAGCCATGGTCGTTTGTCCAACAAAAAGATATAGAGAGAGGATTTCATTCTCTTTGGTAGAGCATAAACATTATCTCTAATATTTATAACTTTTGGGAGGAAGAAATTAATCTTAGCAAATAATACCGATCCCAGTATAATTTTTTCAACTTGAAATACAACAAAGTTCTTACCAAGTGCTCTTTTTTATGAGAGCTCGGTCAGTGGCATCTTTTGGGATAAGGGAACCATTAGCATTGACAGATAGCCGAGTGAGCTTCTTTCTGCAATTTTGATGAGTAATCCGGAGTTGTATGAGATTAATGGAAATAACTTACTAGTACTTACAGAAAAAAGTCAAAAACAATCCATTTACAGATCCAACATTGTAGGACATTAGCATGTGTACTACAAGTCTACAAGAGTACAAAATGTGTTTTTTTAACTTATTAATGCGGCTTTAATAATCAGATAGGTGTGTAATTTTAAGTTTATCTCAATAATCAATATTCTTACATTAACATTCAATAAGTAGTAAGATTTAATATAATTACTCTTACCCAACACTCAAATCTGATTAATGCAACTACAGAACTACTAGTAGCAAACTAGCAATAGCTAATTTTAACACACAGCCAAAAACCCCTAAGATGCTGATTGGCAAAAATGTTTAAGAGTACCTAAACTGGCAAGAGGCGAGGCTGCACGTCAAGCCTACTACATGTTCTGCTAATTCAGCTTCATCCGTGCACAATCTTGAATGTACACCGACAAAATGTGTACTTAATTTTGACAACAGCTGCAAAAAAAAAAGATAATTGAACTGATTTTGTTCAATATCTTGCAGCTGATAATTAAAGCTTAATCAGCAAAGGATTAAATCATAACCTGTTCCACAGGTGGACGACTCCAGCCACTACGATTCCCGGGGTTTTTGTAATGTTCTTGTTCTCTATGCAAAGAAAACAGAACTATCAGATGGAGGAAACAGAAACATAATCGATCCATGTAAGTTCATACAGGTATAGTCTACCTATAGGCGACAAATTGAGAGGGTTATACCTTGTCTCAAACGAGTGACATTGGTGATTTCATAAAAAACTAGCTAATAAGAAAAAAGCACTGATAGATCATTCAGACCTGTTTCACAATAAAAGGGAAGACCTGTTTTGACATATTACCCAGCCCAACCATGTTGCCACCTCAACACTTGACCCTTTAGCATTTACATATAACCCGAATTTGGTATATATGTGTGCTTATATTGCCCCTTTATAAGGACCTACAGAAAAAGAATGGATGAAGTGGACCTTTTGTTGATGTAGGCCAGAAGCCTATTTGTAAGAAAACAAATTGTATGAGATGGATAAATGGATTGAACACGAGAGACGTGATGCATAAGAGATTCATCTGCAACAAGGCGACAGAACTCCTCTGCCTCAAAAACAAGCAACACATATGGGATCTCGGTCCCACGAGTCAAGGCCTGCATCATATAACAATGCATGTTCAGTGTCAAATTTCTAATGGCTGGACTCATCCCTCCGAGAAAAATAATAAAAATTGCCAACTAGAAGTAACCTTACAGTAAAGTCATTAATCAATTGCAAACCACCTATACCTATAAAACTTGAATCAGCTAAACTATATATGAAATAGTCGAAATAAAAATATATATAATGAGTCAGCTGACTCGGCTCAACTGTTATTTACTAGCTAAACCCGTGGACTCAAGTTGTTAATGCTATCCCCTAAATAGTAGACACATAACCAACTATTTTAGAATTAAATGAGTAATTTACCTGTGCAATATTATCTGGAACAGACATGGTCCAAATAATTGACCTTTCAACTGGATTTGAAGTAATCTGAAATGTAACACCTTTTTCAGCCAACCTTGTAAGCAGTTGTCCTGAGCTAAGGGACAAGCACATGCTCACATATTAGAATTTCCAGAAACTAACAAAAATATATAGCCATAAACAGAGTCACAACAGAGAAATTCAGTCTCACCTCCAACCGATCCTTGTTCTACTACTTTAGTATCGATTTTAGCCACAATGGATTGTTGAGCAAATTTTCCTTTCTCCCATCTTTCAATTTCTTTCTGCATCTTCTTCATCTCTGCAGCTTGTTCCTTTAGAGCAACTTTCTCTAACTTTTCTTGCTTCAATATGTATATATATATCAGTAAAATAATACATTCATACAAACCAATTAAATTTAAAGTTATATATTCTTTTGACAGCTAACAGTCTAAAACACATACCTCCTTTTGTTGTTTCTTCTCGATAAGTAAACGAGCTTTTTCTTCCTTTGTGCTTCTTACCCTTCCGGTCAAATCCCCAGCACTCCTTTTCTTATTTGCAATACCCTTTATTTTATCTTTCATTTTTACATTGTTAGATGCCAGAGGTAGAATATCATCTTCTTCAAAATGATCAGAAAATTGAATATTATTACTTGCCAGAGGCAGAATATCATCTTCTTCAGAGTAATTGGAAGTCTGGATAACAGATCAGCCTTCCACATAATTAACAAATATACATATACAAACATAGCTATATACTTATATGTAGACATTATGAACCTTAGGTACAGAATAGATATAACGTACAAAATGAAGTAGGGAAAGAGTTGAATGAGAAAGTACCTGCGGAAAATCATCTTGTACATCAGACGGGAAAGAAGAGCTTTCTGCATGTACGTGCCTCGCATTAGTTATGAATAAATCAAGTTCCAAAGGTGTAACTATAAATCCTAACTAATCGAACAAGAAAAAAGGGATCTGTTTGAGCCAATGGGAAGTGCATTTCATATTTGGTTGTCATTAAGATGTCCTTTGTTCAAACCATTAACCAAATTTTATATATTCTCGTCCTGCATGATGCAGAAAGCACACTTTTTTGTTCATTGTCCCTTAACTATGACAAACATCCACCACAATAATAAAAAATGTGAATCGTAGCTGACCTTGTAACATTGAGGATTCTGAACATGTTAAAGGCACTTCAAAATTATTTTCCACATCTAGAGTAGCTGATTTCAACTCCTCTTGTCTTGCACATAAGCTTTTCGCCTCATTTAGTCTTCCAGGGGAGCTCCCAATTCTATCAGGTTCTTCGTCAGATTCTAGACATATTAAACCTGTAGAACGATATCTTCAATATTAACAATTTATATAAATATATTATTGTAACCAGCAAACACTTCAGCTGTAAGGCAAATAAAACGTTTAAATATACTTTTTACAACTGAAAATATTCCAAAGAAAAGATTCATTGATAACTACGTTCTATTAACACATTGTGAATGATTAATTGATTATTCTTCTACATATATGCAACATTACTTGAACCATCAGATATAGAAGTGGCAATTTCAACTCTTGGTTGTCAGGTCATCCCAATAACAATAAACCAAAGGCCATTTGGTGATGAAATGAATTATTCTAGACTATTAATAATCTGTAGGCTTGAAGAATCCAAAAGTAGGCAGATAGAAGATAAAGAAAAAAGCAACTTCAAATTTCACCAATAATTCTAGAGAGCATACCCAGTTGGTGCAATATAAACTAGCTTATTGATGGGGAAAGTGGAGATGTTGTAAATGTTATACACCAAGGTATTATTGTTTGTATATCGATACAAATTACTAGTGATTTATGATTCTAATCTTATTTAAATATCCTGGTCATATAAAAACTTCCATCATAATATTTTAAAGTGAGGTTCAATTTCACTCAGATGGTGGCCCTGTCATATACTTCTTCTTTTAGCATTGTACGCCCCAAATACCCTATCTATTACAATTACTTACTGCTAATGCTAAATTATTAAATGGGTATCTCTATCATATCTTGGAGCCAATGAAGTATTTAAGTGAAGAAATGTATTGCTATACTTGATAATTGATACCATAATATTTCAAACACAACTTTAAAAGATCTCATCTTCCACAAATCTATAAATATGCTATCTGTATTGTAATTGTCTAACAAATTCGGACAGCCCAAGTTCGCCACGTATATTTTTTTTTTGAAAGGTGTGGATCATTTGCTCGCAACAGAGGATCTAGATTATGTTGTCCTAACCGGGTCCGCGCTAGAGAGCCCCCTCACCCTCAATACCTAGTAGGAGGAGAAACCCCCAACTAAACCGCCCCCTCTGCAGGACTCAAACCCTGCCCCTCTGCAGGACTCAAACCTGCTTCACTGGAGGACTTTATTTGTGAAATTCCTTTAAATGTCTTTCTCATGTCTCAAACTCGAGACCTCCAACATGTAAAGCTGGTGCTCAACCACTGAGCTATAATGAAAAAGATTGATCACTCACTAAGTATTGGCGCTTCTTTTTATGTTATATTGGCCCTTACACTTCTTTTTCAATTTATTAGATCAAAACTGCTTAGCTCTCAGTTTTCAAAGGACGAGAGTAAGCTGATTAACAATATACAAGACTTAAGTTATAGAACCATTGAATCTACTATTAAGACCATAAATCACAACTCAATGCTTACAGCTTGAGAGGTAGAATGGTGATTCAGAAACATGATAACAAGTTACAGACCATTTTGTTTTAGTTAAATATCAACTATTATATATCCACCATTATATACAACCAAGACCAACACTTTGATTTTTCGAAGAAGAGGTTTTGTGAGCTCATGAAGTAGAATTTAGGTAGCAGACAAACCCTTGATGACCAAGCTTAAAAGGATGGTGCTTTTTGACCCAGAACCGATATAGCAGATACCAAACCCATTCGACATGCCCATATCGCTAACTCTAACATAAATAGTTAACCAACAAATCCATCGTTTGATGCTTTCAACTACCAATTATGAGGGCCACAAACACTTGAAAAAAGTTTCACTATTTTCTAGCACCCCTAATCCTCATTTAGAGGTTAACATATTCATAATTTAAGGTTTTCAACTACCATGCCATGCCATTTGCATTTCAACATAAAAGAAGTAAGCAGCACAAACAAGCAAGGCCGGCTCAATAATACTAAAGGATCAGGCGGTCGCCCAAGGCCTCAACATGTCAAATGGCCTCAAGTTTTTTCAGCATTTAAGCTTGCTTGGGTAACTTCAGTTTCGGCTTATGTTTACATTTCGGCTTAACGAATGAGAGTTTGAGGCTTAGGTCATAAATGATGTTTTATATTATTTCTCATTAAGGAAATCATACCAAAAAAAAAAAAAAACAAGATGAATGGATATTTATAAAAGTAAATTAATAACAATTTTTACAGAAGATGAAAAAGGGAAATTACCAGAGGGAGGATTAAGAGGGGCAGGAGAAGACATGAAATCGGGTTGGGGAATACAAGTATTAATATTACATCTGAATGAAAACGGTGCCTCCTCCAATGGCGTCTCTGGGACAACACTAGTTGAAGGCGTTTCGGGTACAATAAAAGACGAAGGAGTCTTCGATTTGAAAGGAGTTTGTTCGTCATCGATTATGAGAACAGGGTTTGAATCAAAACTATTTCTTTTTTGTTTCTTGGATTGAAATTCTTCAACTTTATCTTCTTCTTCGTCGTCGTCTGAAAGTATGTTCACCATTATAGGGTTTGTCATTTTTGATTTTTACTTTCTTCGTCGTCTCAGAAAGTATGTATGTGTTTGAAAGTATATGCGCAGAAGTACTTTTTCTCACTACATTAATCTCCCTTGTCATAGGAAATGAAATGATTAGAAGTCATGTTATTTTTTAAACAAAATCAACTAAAATATCCTTCTAATTCCTTTCATTTCATTTTCATTCTTAAGTTAAACTCAAGAACACAACTTATTTTACAATCCTTTGTAATCTTTTCTTCCTTTCAAAAAACTCAAGAACACAGTGTAAAGGATGACTCATCTTATGTCACAAAGCTGAGGTGTCAGCCATTTAAGGCAGCCACGTCACTTTTGTAATGTTTTTAGTAGTGGGTTTAGTGTGTGGAAGAGAAAGCCTTCCTTGGGAAGCTTATATCATTACATATATCAGATTCAAATTTATATACTCTTTATATACTCTCACTCAAAATTCAAATTTATATATTCTCTCCCAAAATGAAATCTAATACAAATTCATCATCATCATCATCATCATCATCATCATTATCATCATCATCATCATCATCAACATCATCATCATCATCATCATCACATCATCATCATCATCATCATCATCATCATCATCATCATCATCATCATCACTTCTCATCATCATCATCATCATCATCATCATCATCATCATCATCATCATCATCATCATCATCATCATCATCATCATCATCATCATCATCATCATCATCATCATCATCATCATCATCATCATCATCGTCGTCATCATCATCATCATCATCATCATCATCATCATCATCATCATCATCATCATCATCATCATCATCATCATCGATCTTTTTTTTGTATATACATACATACACGGATCTGATATATGCAATGATATAAGTAGTGTGTTTTTCAGGTCGATCTAAAATGGCTGCTAGAGCACCATCACCAACAGCAGCTCAAGTTGATGGTAATGTCTTTATTCTTGATATTTGTACATACACGGATCTGATATATTTGAAATGGATTTTCATATATGAGTTTTAGAGATTTTACATACATACACGTATCTGATATATGTAATGATATAAGTAGTGTGTTTTTCAGGTCAATCTAAAATGGCTGCTAGAGCACCATCACCAACAGCAGCTCAAGTTGATGGTAATGTCTTTATTCTTGATATTTGTACATACACGGATCTGATATATTTGAAATGGATTTTCATATATGAGTTTTACAGATTTGTATTTTGGAAATGACACATAAAAGGAACGGTATTCATCATCTATCATCTACATATTGGTAAGTTAATTATACAATGAATTATACCATCCAATAGAATCATTTGCTATAATGATGTGTTTACATTCGATTGAAAGTAGGAAGTTATGTGTTCCTTGGCTTGGCATGGCACTTGAGATGCAGCCATGTTGAACCATTACTCTTACTTCAACATGTCTGACCCTATGTAAAGAGTTAGAAGAAAATGGTTTGTTTGTATTAAGATACTTAAAGTTGAAATCTTTATGTTGTTTCTTTTCATGGGGATTTGCTAAGATTTGTGCATAGCACATTTTAAAAGGTTTGTGTTTATTTTTTATGTTTTTTTATTGTGTGTTTCTGTTTATTTTCATGTTTTGATTGTTTGTTTTTGTTTTAAAGTTGATATTTTTAAATTTGGGCATCGGCACTGGTGTAAACAAAGAAAAGAAGCAGAAGCAGCATACTGGTGTTTGTTCTTATCAATGCTCCAGGTGATAGTATGTGGATCAGCAAAATGGTTTGTGCAATTGCACAAGATTACAAGTTCTAAGATTGGGAAAGCATATCATTGAAGCAAAAATAATCACCAAAACAAATATAGGTATTCATACTTTAATTTCAAGATTGAAAATGACACCATCGGATAAAAGGATCCCAGTCAAAATTTGCCGAAAGCAACACCGGTTTGAAGATTCTAATACAAGATGAAGATTCAAAAGTTTGAAACACAACCACCAATGTAGTCTACAAAGAAGTTCTTCAATATATGAGTTGAACAATATCTATAATTTGTGAAGGCTGATAATTAGTTGTAATCTTTTGGAATTGCTATAAATAATTTAATTAGTTATAATATTTTGGAATTATTTTGTAATATCATGTATTTTTCAGAATTTGTGAAGGTTGGGGTTCCAGTTATTTTGTAATATCATGTATTTTCAGAATTTGTGAAGGTTGGGGTTCCAGTTATTTTGTAATATCATGTATTTTTCAGAATTTGTGAAGGTTGGGGTTCCAGTTATTTTGTAATATCATGTATTTTCAGAATTTGTGAAGGTTGGGGTTCCAGTTATTTTGTAATATCATGTATTTTTCAGAATTTGTGAAGGTTGGGGTTCCAGTTATTTTGTAATATCATGTATTTCAGAATTTGTGAAGTTGGGGTTCCAGTTATTTTGTAATATCATGTATTTTTCAGAATTTGTGAAGGTTGGGGTTCCAGTTATTTTGTAATATCATGTATTTTTCAGAATTTGTGAAGGTTGGGGTTCCAGTTATTTTGTAATATCATGTATTTTCAGAATTTGTGAAGGTTGGGGTTCCAGTTATTTTGTAATATCATGTATTTTTCAGAATTTGTGAAGGTTGGGGTTCCAGTTATTTTGTAATATCATGTATTTTCAGAATTTGTGAAGGTTGGGGTTCCAGTTATTTTGTAATATCATGTATTTTTCAGAATTTGTGAAGGTTGGGGTTCCAGTTATTTTGTAATATCATGTATTTTTCAGAATTTGTGAAGGTTGGGGTTCCAGTTATTTTGTAATATCATGTATTTTCAGAATTTGTGAAGGTTGGGGTTCCAGTTATTTTGTAATATCATGTATTTTTCAGAATTTGTGAAGGTTGGGGTTCCAGTTATTTTGTAATATCATGTATTTTCAGAATTTGTGAAGGTTGGGGTTCCAGTTATTTTGTAATATCATGTATTTTTCAGAATTTGTGAAGGTTGGGGTTCCAGTTATTTTGTAATATCATGTATTTTTCAGAATTTGTGAAGGTTGGGGTTCCAGTTATTTTGTAATATCATGTATTTTCAGAATTTGTGAAGGTTGGGGTTCCAGTTATTTTGTAATATCATGTATTTTTCAGAATTTGTGAAGGTTGGGGTTCCAGTTATTTTGTAATATCATGTATTTTCAGAATTTGTGAAGGTTGGGGTTCCAGTTATTTTGTAATATCATGTATTTTTCAGAATTTGTGAAGGTTGGGGTTCCAGTTATTTTGTAATATCATGTATTTTTCAGAATTTGTGAAGGTTGGGGTTCCAGTTATTTTGTAATATCATGTATTTTCAGAATTTGTGAAGGTTGGGGTTCCAGTTATTTTGTAATATCATGTATTTTTCAGAATTTGTGAAGGTTGGGGTTCCAGTTATTTTGTAATATCATGTATTTTCAGAATTTGTGAAGGTTGGGGTTCCAGTTATTTTGTAATATCATGTATTTTTCAGAATTTGTGAAGGTTGGGGTTCCAGTTATTTTGTAATATCATGTATTTTTCAGAATTTGTGAAGGTTGGGGTTCCAGTTATTTTGTAATATCATGTATTTTCAGAATTTGTGAAGGTTGGGGTTCCAGTTATTTTGTAATATCATGTATTTTTCAGAATTTGTGAAGGTTGGGGTTCCAGTTATTTTGTAATATCATGTATTTTCAGAATTTGTGAAGGTTGGGGTTCCAGTTATTTTGTAATATCATGTATTTTTCAGAATTTGTGAAGGTTGGGGTTCCAGTTATTTTGTAATATCATGTATTTTTCAGAATTTGTGAAGGTTGGGGTTCCAGTTATTTTGTAATATCATGTATTTCAGAATTTGTGAAGTTGGGGTTCCAGTTATTTTGTAATATCATGTATTTTTCAGAATTTGTGAAGGTTGGGGTTCCAGTTATTTTGTAATATCATGTATTTTCAGAATTTGTGAAGGTTGGGGTTCCAGTTATTTTGTAATATCATGTATTTTTCAGAATTTGTGAAGGTTGGGGTTCCAGTTATTTTGTAATATCATGTATTTTTCAGAATTTGTGAAGGTTGGGGTTCCAGTTATTTTGTAATATCATGTATTTCAGAATTTGTGAAGTTGGGGTTCCAGTTATTTTGTAATATCATGTATTTTTCAGAATTTGTGAAGGTTGGGGTTGGAATTATTTTGTAATATCATGTATTTTTCAGAATTTGTGAAGGTTGGGGTTCCAGTTATTTTGTAATATCATGTATCATAGGGAAGGAGTGAAGAATGGGTCGGTTATATTAATCATGGGGATAGGGAAAGACATTTTACTTATACTATATAAACCGATACTATAACACCCCAACATGGCGGAATCATGGGATATCACAAGAAAAGCACAGCACGACATGGAAATTAAATAGAGACAATACTACATGCAAATAAGGATTGGACAATCCATAAAATCACGTTCAAATACGAATACTAGTACAACAAGAGGATCACAAGATGCATAAGGAGCACATAACCATAAAATGTTACAAAAGAAACAATCCCAAAATGATGGCCAAATAATCCTAAGCATAACCCGTCAAAGGGATCAATGAATCACGGATCCAATAGTCAAGCCCAAATCCTAGCAAAGTCATGCAATCATCCATTACATCCTTGATTAACTTGATTACCTGAAAAGTGTACTAAAACGGGTCAACATAAAGTTGGTGAGTTTGTAGGTTTAAACGTTAAAATCATAGTGTCGGGATAACAATCGTTAAAGGTATTCAAGGATGAAGACATGGACATCATCATCCATACGTTCAAAATTCATCATATCAACTTTACGTTACAATCAAACGTTCATACACATTATACACGTTAAACAATATCGTTATAAACAACGTTATGCCACAAATGTGGACTTAATCGTTATGCCACAAAAGTGGACTTATCGTTATGCCATCAACATGGACTTTATCGTAATGCCATCAACATGGACTTGATCGTTATCTCAATCATTCAACACAACAAGAATTTGTAATTATGTTTATGGAAAACAAAGCATTTACGTTCAACAAATCATTATTTAATAACAAATCATTTGAAATAAATCGTTAGAACGTTTAAGTAAAACAAGTACACTTTTCACCCCAAACGTATAAGAAAACGGGGCTACGAAACTCACCTTGGCTAGAAATATCAAACTAAGATCGAGTTATGAATGGTTTGTCAACGTCAAGCAATCGCCGCACGTCCAATGCCTAACATTACGTTATATATATTTATTAATATATATTTCATTTCACATTTCAAGTCTCAAAAGAAACCCTAAACAAGACTCACGACTTTAGACCCTTCATATGACTTGTATACATTACTTGAAGAGTCAAGAAAGGATTTAAAGGAAGGCTCGACTCAATGCTAAGACACTAAGAGAGAACCTAAGAAGAAGTTCAGGAAAAACATGCAACCAAGCCACCGTCTTGGACGCCACATGCAACGTAAGAGACGGTGCAACACAAAGGCTCAGCGTGTGGGACGGTCAGCTTCAGCGTGCAAGACAGTGTGCCATTTATGGCTAGCGTGTCAGACGGTGGTCTGGAAACAAGGTTTTCACCGTGTGCATGGGCGTAAAACAGGAGAAATTGGCGTCTAGCTAGTGTCTGGGCGAATTGAGATTTGTAGACGCCAAACACAAAGCATCGAGCATATGGGACGCTGAGGTAGAGCGTGCAGGATGGTGGATCAGAAAACAGTTTGACCTGTACTTTCATTTTGAAGCTAAAAACGACCCAAACACTACCAAACCCTAACTCAAAACCCAAAACTCGATTTAATAAGTTCCAAGACTCAATTTGAAGCTAGGATAACATAATTACACGAATTTAAACACAACCCATCTCCTGAAATCGATCCATAACAACACCTTTGCCCAAAAATCACATTTGACCCATTTGGAAACCCTAGCAAACCCTAGATGGTTCCACTTCGGTTTTGACTCGAAATTTTGATAGGTAGACCATTGACACGACCAAGAACAAGTTAAACAACATGAAATGATGAATTTAAGGTAGCATTTACTTACCAAAGTCACCTAGAACTTCAAATTCGGGTTGGATGGCTTTTGAAGAGGAAGAACACTTTAAAACTTCAAATTTTTTGCACAAGATTGTTTATTATTATAGTTATTACTAAATCTTATTAATTCACACACAACAACATAAATTTCAAGGGTTTAATGAGAATTAAATGAGATATGCATTTGGTAGATGGAAAGAAGAAAAAGAGTGAATGAGGGAAGAGAGAGAGGATAAGGTTTTGAATGAAAGGAAAATTTAGTAGGATAGGGAGAGTGTGTGGTGATTGGGCCGGCCATGGGGTCTCAATTATGAGGCCCCGCCCCACTAAATTCGATAAATAGCTAAACGTTATCCATTTAATCGTTAAAACAAACCCGTAAACACAATTAAATTCAACGTTACGTTAAAACACGACAAAACGCTCGATAATTCACATAAATTTATGATATCGTTTACATTCAATTATATTCAATCAAAAGTCAAACCGAGTCAAAAGTCGCGAATGTTACATTATTCCCCCGTTAAAGGAATTTCGTCCTGAAATTCTAATCTAACTAGACTCGTTAAACAAGTGGGGATACTTGGCTTTCATTGAATCTTCACGCTCCCAAGTAAACTCGGGTCCACGTCTCGCTTGCCATCTAACTTTAACAATCGTATACCGGGTGTTCTTTAACTTTTTAGTTTGTCGATCTAAGATCTCTACCGGTTCTTCAATGAATTTTAATGTTTTATCGACTCGGATTTCATCTAAAGGCACGTGAAGCGTTGGATCCGCTAGGCATTTCCGTAAATTACATACGTGAAAAACATTATGAACTCCACTCAAGTCTTGAGGAAGTTCCAAACGATACGCCACCGGACCAATTCGTTCTAAAATCTTAAATGGGCCAATATATCTTGGACCCAATTTACCACGTTTCACAAAACGGACCACTCCTTTCCACGGAGACACTTTGAGTAACACATAATCACCGACTTCGAATTCAAGAGGTCGTCGTCTAACGTTGGCATACTTTAGTTGTCATTCCCGGGCCACTCTCAACTTCTCTTTGATTTGAGAGATCACTTTAGTCGTTTCAATAACAATCTCGGGTCCAATGAGTTGGCTTTCACCAACTTCCGCCCAAGCTAAAGGTGACCTACAAACTCTCCCATATAAAGCTCTAAACGGTGCCATTTGAATGCTAGCATGATAGCTATTATTATAGGAGAATTCGACCAACGGTAAATGCACATCCCAATTTCCACCAAAATCGATGGCACAAGCTCTTAACATATCTTCTAACGTTTGAATCGTTCTTTCACTTTGACCGTCGGTTTGTGGATGGAACGCCATACTCATGTCAAGTCGAGTACCCATCGCTTTTTGGAACGCCTTCCAAAACTTTGAAGTAAATCGGGCATCCCGATCGGTTATTATGGAAATTGGCACTCCATGTTTGGATACCACCTCTTTGATGTACAAACGTGCCATGATGTCAAACTTGTCGTCTTCCCGGATGGCTAAGAAGTGAGCCGACTTAGTCAACCGATCAACAATCACCCAAATGGTGTCCCGACCACTACTCGTTCTAGGTAACTTCGTGATGAAGTCCATGGCAATCGCTTCCCATTTCCACACCGGTGTTACCGGTTGAACTAGTAAACCGGGTGGTTTCTTGTGGTCGGCCTTTACTTGCAAACACGTGATGCATTCACTAACGTATCTAGCAATGTCTCTCTTCATTCCCGGCCACCAATACAAGTCTCTCAACCCAAAATACATTTTTTCAGAACCCGGGTGAACCGAGTAGGCTGACTTATGAGCTTCGTTCATCAATTTCAACCGCCATCCGCCAAGAACGGGAATCCACAATCGTTCGACAAAGTATAAACCGTCATCATTATTTCTATCAAATTGTTCTTTTAAGCCATGTAAAGCTTCGTTGATGAAGTTTTCCGACCTAGTTGCCAACCTTTGTGCTTCAATGATGGAGTCACGAACACTCCTTAGCATGGTAAGGCTCATGGCTTTAATTCATCTCGGCTTTATACGTTCTTTACGGCTCAATGCATCGGCTACAACGTTGGCTTTACCCGGATGGTAACGAATAACACAATCATAATCGCTAAAAAGTTCCAACCATCTTCGTTGTCTCATATTCAATTCAATTTGATCGAAAATGTGTTGAAGGCTTTTGTGGTCGGTATAGATCACGCTCTTGGTGCCATATAAGTAATGTCTCCAACACTTTAAGGCAAACACGACCGCTCCCAATTCCAAGTCATGAGTCGGGTAATTCTTCTCATGCACCTTTAGTTGTCTAGATGCATAAGCAATCACCTTACCCCGTTGCATTAAGACACAACCCAATCCTTGCCCGGATGCATCAAAATAAACAACAAAATCATCGGTTCCATCAGGCAAGCTTAAAATGGGTGCATCACACAACTTGTTCTTCAACAATTGGAATGCTTGTTCTTGCTTTTCGCCCCAATCAAACCTCCTTTCTCTTTGAGTTAACAAGGTCAAGGGTTGGGCGATTTTTGAAAAACCCTCGATGAATCTTCTATAGTAGCCCGCCAACCCAAGAAATTGACGGATCTCGGTTGGTGTCTCGGGCCTTCTCCAATTCTTTACCGCTTCAATCTTACTCGGGTCAACATGTATTCCTTCCTTGCTCACCACATGTCCAAGGAAGTGGACTTCTTCCAACCAAAATTCACATTTGGAAAACTTGGCATATAGCTTTTCCTTCCGAAGTAACTCCAATACTTGCTTCAAATGCTCCACGTGATCTTCCTTCGTCTTAGAATAGATAAGTATGTCATCAATGAAAACAATGACGAACTTATCCAAATACGGATTGCACACCCGGTTCATCAAGTCCATGAACACCGCAGATGCATTAGTCAAACCAAAGGGCATGACCGTGAATTCAAAGTGCCCATTTCGAGTTCGAAAAGCCGTTTTTGGAATGTCATCTTCGTGTACCCGCAGTTGGTGGTAACCCGACCGCAAATCAATCTTTGAGAAGTATTTAGCACCTTGGAGTTGATCAAACAAGTCGTCGATTCTAGGAAGAGGATAGCGATCTTTCACCGTTAGATTGTTCAATTCTCTATAATCGATACACATTCGGAAAGACCCATCTTTCTTTTTGACAAATAAGACCGGTGCTCCCCACGATGATTGACTAGGGCAGATGAAACCCTTTTCTTGAAGTTCTTTGAGTTGGGTGACCAACTCTTGCATTTCGGTCATGGCTAGGCGATACGGTGCTTTGGCCATGAGGGAAGCGTTAGGAACAAGATCAATACGAAAATCAAGTTGACGAGAGGGAGGCAAACCCGGTAATTCTTCCGGAAAGACATCCGCAAACCCATTGACTATGGGCACGGTCTTCAATTCAACCTTGGTGACGTTAACATTATACACTTTACTTTCCCAAGACTCGGACTTTTCCCCTTGAACCACTAATTCCTCGCCATTCTCTAACGGTATTCTAACTATTTTATTGCCACAATCAATTACCGCGTTAACGGACGACATCCAATCCATACCAACAATCACGTCAAAACTACCAATGTCAAAAGGGACCAAATCTATGAAAAACGGGTGGTCGTTCAAATCTAGGATACAATCACGAACAACTTGACTAACTCTAGACAAACCGCCATTTACCATCTCGAGTTCAAAATAATACGTCAACGGGCAAAGACTAGCATTAATCAACGGAATAAAATCATTGGATATGAGGCTAAAATCGGCCCCAGAATCAAATAACACGGTGGCATATTGGTCGTTGAGAAGAAAAGTACCTGCCACGACGTTTGGATCAACATGAGCCTCGGCCGCATTCACGGCAAAAGCTCTACCACGGGGGGCCAATTGTTGACGAGGAGCTTGAGGAAGTTGTTGTTGTTGGCCTTGAAGTCCCCGGTTTTGGTTTGGACCGGCAATTTGTAGTTGATTCGGGTGCACGGTCACTTAAACTTGTTGGCCGATGAGATTTGGGCATGTGTTTTGGTAGTGCTCTAGACTACCACACTCATAGCAATTGACCCGAACCGAAAATCGAGCATTGAGAGGAACAACATTCAATGGTGCACCCCTAGGATTGGTGGGACACATCTTGGCCGTATGGCCCGGTTGGTTACAATAGAAACATGCTTCACAACGATATTGAGGCTTGTGATGACGGTTACACCTAGGGTACAAAGGAGCCGCCCCGACATAACCTTCCTTAACCGGCATAGTCGCCGCAAACACCTTCCCACCTCTACTTGGCTTCTTGTTGTGGTACCTCTCCACCTTCTTGGTACCACTAGACTCGGCTACTTCCTTCCTTTTTCTATCATTCTTGCTCAATTCACTACCACTTACAAGCTCCACGGTAACACTAGCGGTTCGGTTTATGGCTTCATTGATAGTTAAAGGCATGGTGGGATTAGAAACAAGTACCCTCACTTTATGAGGTAAACCAACAACATACTTCTCCACTTTGCGATCTTCGGGTCTTACAAGATGAGGTATGAGTCTTGAGAGTTGATTGAAACGACGAGTGTAACCTAGATAGTCGGTTCCTTTCATAGTAAGGCTAGAGAATTCTTCTTGAAGCTTCCTCATCTCGTGCGGTGGGCAATACTTGGATATTATCATTTGTTTAAAGTCTCCCCATTCTAGGGCATTAGCAACATCCAAACCCAATCCCCCCACCTCCGTATTCCACCATTCAAGTGGATCACCTTTCAACATACCGGTGGCATGAGAGATTCGTTGCCCATAGGCGCAACCACTACGAGCAATGATTGACTCGATTCTCTCTAGCCACTCTAAACAACCCGTGGCACCACCTTCCCCATCAAACTCCGGAGCTCCACAAGCTTTGAAATCTTTAAACAAACATCCTTGACGGTAAGCAAAATGACCTCTTGGTTGAACAAGGGCTTCTCCCCCGTTCACTTCACCATTCACATCAACGTCTTCATCCTCTTCACCGTTTACTTGAACCGCTTCAACTTCCGGTTCTTCTTGTTCACCTCTAGCTTACATGGCTGCTGAGATTCGGGCCACAAGATCCGGCATGAGATCATTTAAAGCTTGAGTAAAGACCTCAGTTGATACCGGGGGATTGGCGCCACCCCGGCCACCTCGGCCACCACGGCCACCACGGACTCCACGGTTTCCTCTACCACCTTGTAAGTCCCTCACTCGATGGTTTAACCCACTAGTGTAAAATACAACAAGTCAAGTTTGCACTAGATTGGACTAGTATTACTTCAAATATAAATGCAAGTATATAAACAAAGTAATACAAGACTTAAAGCAATAAATAATATAAAGGTGGAACACAATGTAATTTTTCAAGTGTATTTCATTTATGATGTTTAAATAAAATACAAGGTTGTGCGGAATCAAGATAATACAAGTATGTAAATATCATAACAACCTATGAATTACAAATGATCTATATTTGCTAAATATTCTCTTTAGATCGAAATACTTAAAGTTGTGAAGTATTCCCTTTTGCGATCGAGAGTATTTAGACAAATTCACCAAATTGCTAAAAAGTAATTTGAATGAAGGAAAATGACTTTGTATTTATAGGCAAATAAATTCACAAGTGAATTTATTGCGCCGTAAATATGGTTGCATGCATTTAATGAAACAACAACTTGTCATTAAATGCATTGGTTAAATTACAAGGATAAAGTCACATCAATGTGACGTGTCATCCTTTTAACCAACTACCTTTACACACGTATTGTACTTTTGCAAATAGACAAGTGGAATGTCCTTCGAAAAGTGTGTAAAGGCAAAAAGTCAATTCCTCGTAATCAGTGTTCAGACTTGTAAGGTCTAGAACACTGACAAGCTCCAGTCGTAGATCTGGTAAGACTTCCAGTGGACTCCGCCATTTGTCAGTTTTCTTTCTTCTAACTTCAGTCTTTGACTTCAGTGAGAATGTCTTCAGTAGAATAGATCTGGACTAGAGTGAAGTCTAGTGAGCTGAAATCTGGTGACTCCAGATTTCCTATACAAGTATTTTGCTCACTGGGCTTCCATTATTTCTGGACAAATCTTCAGTAGGGCTCCAGACTTCAAGTCTGGAGTAAGTCCAGTAAATCTGGACCTAACAAATTCCCCCTATTTGTTTAGAAATAATGCAAGGTTTTTCAAGCTATATCTTTACAATTTGTATGCTTGAAAAACACTTGTTTTTGACTTAGTCTAAAAAATTTTAAGTTACTGGAAAACACTTTATAGATCATCAGTGTTCCAGTTTCATCTTTTAGTTCTAACTTAGACTAAATCTGATCACTTACTTTGTGAATCAAAATTTGCAGCTTTATTTACAGCCATCAACATATAACAAGTTACAATTTTGATAAATAAATACAATACAAGTAAATGATAAAAGATTCAGGCCCTTCTCTTCGAAGTTTGTCCTGGTGCATCTTCAGTGGCCTTCCTCTTTGGTGATGGTGAAGCATCTGGAGAGCGCATACCCAAAGCTGTTTCCATTTGTTGTTTTCTCTTCCAGATCTTCTCAATTCTTTTCAAAAATGCTTTAACATCTGGGGACACATCAGTTTTCCCCCTGAATGTTAAGCCAATCTCTTTCAGTTCAGTCCACCCAAAGGCCTGGACTGAAGCATTCTTCCTTTCATCAACAAAGTTACCCTCTCTGGTCAACTTTACTTCAAACTTGGTCATCCCTTCATGATTTTCAGCCAATTTAATTTCAGCACCTATGATCCTTCTGGAATCTGCCCTAAACATCATCAGTTCATTATACTTGTCTTTCTGTTTGGCAATCTGGATCATTGCTTCAGTTTCCCTTGACACTTTTATTTGTTTCATGGCTTTTTGAGCTACAGCCCTATTGATTTTTCTGGTGATGTCAAGTGGAATGAAAGTGCTAAGATCTGCATCCCTGGCTGCCTTAGTCTTACTGGCTGGAAGTTTGGGTAAACCCTTTAACTTCTTTCTATATTCATTTTCCAGGGCTGCAGCATTCGATCTGACCTTTTTCTGAAGCTCCACCAGTGCTTCCCTTCGCTGATCAATTAACTCTTCCACACTTACCCCATAAGTTTCAGAATCAAATTTCTGTTCTTCTATATAATATCTGGATCGAACATATATATCATCCATGGCTTCTAGACATTGAAGAACTCTGGGATCATCCTTCATTCTTTTGTAAACATCAACATGGATGCCTAGTCTTCCAGCATTATAAGCATCCAGTGTTCCCATCTTTGCCATTTGATTTTTATGTTCTAGGAGTTCATTTATTTGGCCTCTTTTGAAAATATCAATCATAATGCCCTCCTGTTCCAGTCTCTTAGATTTCTCTACATCAGCACTTGGAAACTCAACATCCTCTACAATCTCACCTCCACATACTAAATGTTTCTTTCTTTTCATTGTATTTAATTCTGTTGGAATATCTGGAAATGCTTCAAATTGTGGCTCACTGGCATCAGTACCAGCAGCTTCTTCCATTTGCACATTGGCTTCAGTACCAACTGCTTCTTGTGTACTGGCATCAGTACCAGTCGCTTGCTCAATAGCAAAAGCTTTCTCTATGGCAATATCCATATTCTTTTTCTTTTCCAACTTCTTCTCAGTAGCAATCTTCTCAGCAACAGCAGATTTTTCCCCCTTGGAATGATCATCAGTCCTGGACTTAAGATCTTTCCACAACTGTTCCAACATGTGACGGTCAGAAGCACAGAATGTTCTGCCTGCCACTGGAGTGGTAATGTTTACAGTTTGTCTGAGTGACATAACTTCCTTCTTGATGATTTCAAGTTCTGAAGGCAAGTGTTTGGGCAACTCAGTGTTAATCATTCTCACCACTTGTGGTAACAACCCATCTTGTAAACTTCGTATGACCGACCCAAAAATTTCTTCAGTGATTTCTTTTAGCATATCACCCCTGAACCTTTAAATACATGCATCACTGATGTTGCTTATGACAGAATTCTGGTTAAGGGTTGGTCTGCTTTCTACATTGCTAATTCTGGTGGTCAACTTCTGAACCTCTTCTGTTAGACCTGCCAGTGGTTGGGCAATTTCAGCTTTCACTGCAGTCTGAACAGAATTCACCAGCTTTTGCTCCAATCCCTGGACTGCCACTTTGATATTTCCAGTGTTTTTATTTGTGGCCAGTACCAGTTCATCAAGCTTCTCAAAGACCAGCTTCTCATTCCCAGCAAAAAGATTCATTTCTGATGCAAGATTATTCGATAATTGTTAGTGCAGTTTCTGTGCACTTATTATTGTCCGCTGCAATACAATTATAAGGCTGACATTTTAAAGGCTTTGAAGTTAGTTCATTGAAGCTTTGATGTTAATCCTTTGAGGTTAATCCTTTGAGGTTATTAATATCAAAGCTATTATGGCAGACACGAGTTTAAGAAGTCCAGCCCATGTATGTTCAGCCTATATATAGCTGTCTTAGGTTATTGTTTACAGTTAATGATTTTAGTCTAGACAGAGAGTCATTCACGGGTTGTGATAGAGATCTATATCACATATCTACCATGTAATTCATTATCAAGAGTCGTCTCAATTGATTGTAATCCGGAATCATTGAGATGTATTTTAAACGGATTTATTCTTGTAATCATTCGACTAATGATAAAGGAATTCTTTGTTTTATATCTCCTGTTCTTATCATATATTTGTTTGTATATGTGTGATTATATGTATAGCCTCAAGAACGTACGGATCTAGATGGATTCCGCACATCTAGATTCGTACAGATCTCGATATGCATCGGTCAAACGGACCTAACAGTGGTATCAGAGCAAGGGGAGACTAGTTTCTCCATGATTGAGATCTGTTCATGCGAGTATGTGAACGTGACTTTGAATCAGATTAGGTTTTTCTTATTATTCTCAATTGATAGTAATATGGAAGACGAAATCTGTGATTTTCGCTTATTGAGGCTTGCCCAGATTCGTGTTTGATAAGATTTAGTTCGAAACAGAATTAGGGTTTTCAAAAATGGAGGCTGCAGTTTGGTTGAGGAAGATGAAGATCAGAATCGAAGTTGAGGTTATTTTGTTCGTCGAAGTCAATCATTCCATTGAGGTTATTCATTCTATCGATCTGATTTCCATCAAACCTGTGAAATTATTTTCTTTGAAACTAATTTCATCGAGCTTAAACTCATGTAAACTATTTCATTCTGCGACCTTAATTCCATTGAACTTAAACTCATTAACCTTTATCCTTGAAGTTGTTAGGTCCAGATTTAGTCCAGACTTACTGGACTGGCTCCAGACTGGACTACTGGAACCTTATTTAGGTTTGTTAAGAAAACTTGTTTTGCTGGTCTCGCTCCAGACCCGACTACTGGAGCCTCGCTGAAGATCTGACCAGAAAACGTTTCTCTGCTGGACCTACTCCAGACTTGGAATCTGGAGTCCCTCTGAAGATTTGTCCAGAAATAATTGAAGACTAGTGAGCATTTACTTGTATTGGTAATCTGGAGCATTCTCCAGATTAGCTCACTGAAGACTTCACCCCAGTCCAGATCTACTCTACTGAAGACATTCTGACTGAAGTCAAAGACTGAAGTCTGAAGGAAGAAGACTTAACAAATGGCGGAGTCCACTGGAAAGTCTTACCAGATCTGCACACTGGAGGATTGTTAGTGTTCTAGATCCTGCAAGTCTGAACACTAATATCGAGGATTGACTTTTGCCTTTAACACACTTTCCAAAGAACAATCCACTTGTTCTTTAACAAAGTATACGTGTGTTAAAGTGGTTGGATAATAGGATACACTTGCACTTGATGTGACTTTATCCTTATTCTTTATCCAATACATTTAATGTTCTTGTCGGATCATTAAATGTATGCCAACCATATTTGTACGGCACAAATTCACTGGTAAATTTGTTGCCTATAAATACAAAGTCATTTCCTTGACAAAAATACTTTTAAGCATTCCTTTTGCATTTAAGTGAATTTGTCCAAATACTCTCGATCTTAAACAGGGATACTTCACAACTTTAAGTATCTCGATCCTAAAGAGTTATTTGACAAATATAAATCATATTGTAACTCATAGGTTGTTAGGATACACACTTAATTGTGTTATCTTGATTCCGCAACAACCTTGTATTTTATTTACACATCAATAAATGAAATACCCATGAAACATACATAATGGTCCGCTTTATTTGTTTATTGCTTTAAGTCTTGTATTACTTTGTTTATATATCTTGCATCTTTATTTACAAGTAATACTAGTCCAATCTAGTGATTATTAGACTTGTTGTATTTTACACTTTCATTGATTAACCATCTCGAAGTTAAAGGGACTCACATTTGGTATCAGAGCAGAAGGCTAATCATTGCCTAGATCTGTTCTTGATGGCTAACCAAGAAAATACACAAGGTTTTAGTCTTGGTCCCGATCCTAATGTAAATATTCATGATCAAAATGAACCACAAAATGTTAATAACACTAATCCTCCTCCTCCTCCTCCTACTCCTGCTTCTCCACACGTGCATGTGCACTACTCAAATAATCCTGTTCCTAAATTCAGTGGGAACAGTGATGAATTTGGTACGTGGAAGGCTAGGATGGTTTTGCATGTCACTGGTATTGAGAGGAACATGATGAAGATTTTAAACGAAGGTCCTTATGTACCTACATCACCTCTCAATCCACTTCTTGATCCTTCTGGATCTAGAAGGGGAAGGGAAAAGAGGGTGGAACATTGGTCAGAAGAGGAGAGGAGATTGGTGAATCTAGACACCCTCCTTAAAAACATGATCCTCGGGGCCGTTCCAGAAACCCTAATTCCCACACTAGTTCTTTTTCCTAGTGCCAAATCCATGTGGGATGAGCTTCTTAACCAACATGAAGGAGGAGATGACACCATTGTCACCAGAAAGGTCTCCTTAAACAAGAGGTATGAGTCATTTTTTGCTCAACCTAACGAGTCTCTCACTGGTACTTACACCAGATTTATGAGTATCATAAACCAATTGAGAGGTCTTGGGGTTGAGAAGGACAAGGATATACTTCTGGAGAAATTTTGTGACATTCTACCCACCAAATGGTCTCACATGATACTTGTCTTACGACAAGGTAAAACTCTGCACACACACACTCTCTCAACTCTATATGGAGCCTTCAGGTACACTGAAGAAAATCAAGCTCAGAGAGTGGTTGCAGAACAAGATGCTTTTAACCATGCCTCCAGTACTCCTAAAGTGGTTAGTTATTCTGAACCACCAAGTACAGCACTGATATCTTCTGAGAATGTATTTTCTATGAAGAAGATGGTGTCTGAACTTATGGATTCTGGAGAGTCCAGTCAAGTCTCTCCAGACTGTTGTGATGAAACTGAAGATGATGACCTTATTGCAATGATTGCTAAAACGTTTAACCGTTTCAAAGCAAGAGCAAATAAGCCATCTGGACAATTTGCATCCAGTTCTTCCACTGACAAGACCAATTTGACATGCTTTAAGTGTGGCAAAAAGGGTCATTTCATGAAAGAGTGCAGGTCCAACCAGTTTGCATCCAAGCCTGGTCCATTTTCTTCTAATAATAAGCCTGATGATAGCTATAAATTAAAATATAAAAAGCTTAAGGCCCAAATTGCTCTCATGGCACAACAAATGGAAACCAATAATAAGTGCATGATTGCAACAACTAAAGAGAAGTGGGTTCCTTCTGATGAATCATCTGCTGATGAAGAAGAGGAAAGAGATTGCTGTTACATGGCTCTGGAAGTTGATGAGCACCTGGTGAAGGAAGATGTCACATCTGGACGATGGGTGGACATAGTTATTAAAAAGGTTAGTGATTATGATAATGCAACTGACCAAGAACTAAAATTGGACATTGCTGAAGCTTTAAATTCTGATTTGATTTTTGTAGAAACTGTTAGATCTGATTGTGTAAATGGTCTAGAAACAGATTCTTCTGAAATAAATGCTTTAAAATCAAAATTAAAAGAGCTTCAAGACATTGAACTGGCATTTCAAGCCCAGGTTCTGGTAACTGAACAATTGATTCAAGAAAAGCAAGATCTTGAGATCATTTTAGAGAAAGAAAAACTGGTAATAAAGTCATGGCTAGAAACCAAAAAGCCATATGATGCTTCAGTTAAACAATTTCCTGCTCAAAAACGTGCATATTTAGATGGAAATACTAATGTTGCATCATTAATACCAGTAATTGATCGGTTACCAGAGGTGTTAAGGCCTACAACTGTTTATGATATGCCTGTAACACCCAAGACCAATTTAGACCCAGTTCAATCCCCAGAGGTTAAGACTGGAGCTGTCCAGATGACTGCTCCAGTTAAAAAGGTGAAGCAGAATAAACCTTTACCTCAGACCAATCCCTTACCAAAGCCTTTGACTGGAAAGGCTAAGGTATCATCTGAAGAAAATATTTTGTCCAGGATAGAGAGCCAGATTCAAATTCTGACTCGTCAATCACAAAGTTTTAATGCAAGATTAAACTTTATTGAGGGTACTTCATCTGGCCCTAGACAAAATATAAAACCTTTTGCTAAGACAGACAAACTTATTTCTCCAGTTGAGAAAATGAAAAAGGTTTTAAAACCATCAACCCCAGTGGTCTTTTCTTCTAAGACCACTATTGAACGAAGTGAACTAGACCAGATTGCCCCAGGGACCTATAAGGGAGGGTCCAGTGAACCCATCAGTCGATGGGTTCCCAAATCTAACTGATAAATATCTGGTGTATGTGTAGGGCGATCGAAAGAAGCTTATCTGGTATCTTGACAGTGCAGCTGGCAGGACGATGACCGGATGTAAGACCCTACTGGAGGAGTTCACCATTTCTGATGGACCCTCCATCACGTTTGGAAATGATGGTTGTGGGAAAACTGAGGGATATGGTGTTCTGAACAATGGACAAGTCAAGTTCAGACGAGTTGCATTTGTGAATGGTTTGAAATATAACTTGATCAGTGTAAGTCAACTGTGTGACGATGGCTATCAAGTCTTATTCAATGTTGCTCAGGGCATCGTATTCAACAAGGACTGGAAGGTAGTGTTGATTGCTCCCAGAAAAGGAAATGTGTACGTGATGGATATGGAAAGCTCTCCTTCAGAGCAGTGTTTCTATACTCAAGCTGATGAAGACACAAACTGGTTATGGCACAAAAGGTTATCCCATTTAAACTTCAAAAACATTAACAAGTTGTCCAGAAAACAACTTGCAGATGGGATACCTTCAGTCTCCTTCAAAAAGGAAAGACCATGTCCAGGATGTGAGATGGGTAAGCAAAAGCGTACCAGTTTCAAGACCAGACAGAATTTCAGCATTACTGAACCTCTTCACATGCTTCATATGGACCTTTTTGGTCCAGTGAACGTTCAGACTCGTGCTGGTAAAAGATACACCCTGGTGATCATAGATGAGTTCTCCAGATATTGTTGGGTGATCTTTCTGAGGTCCAAAAGTGAAGCTGCTGCTGAAATCATCAGTCTTATCAAGCAAATTGAGCTCAAGTACAGTCGAAAAGTGTGTCAGTTAAGAAGTGACAATGGAACAGAATTCCAGAATGCAACTCTGGAGTCATTCTGTACTGACACTGGCATCTCCCAGAATTTCTCATCAGCCCGCTCTCCAGAGCAAAATGGAGTTGTGGAAAGGAAAAATAGAACGCTGATAGAAGCTGCCAGGAGTATGCTTGCTGAATCTGGACTGTCTACCAGTTTCTGGGCGGAAGCAATTGCAACTGCTTGCCACACTCAGAATCGATCAGTATACATTAAAAGACACAAAAAGACAGCCTATGAAGTCTTAAGAAATAGAAAACCAAATATTGGTTATTTTCACGTTTTTGGATGTCCAGTTTACATCCTGAACGACTCCAGTCAGCTAGGCAAATTTGATGCCAAAGCTGATGAAGGGTATTTCTTAGGCTATTCAGCCATTCGCAAGGCCTTCAGAGTCTACAACAAGAGACTGGAGAAGGTCCATGAGTCAATTCATGTAACATTTGATGAATCAAATGCCTCAATCAACAAGAAGCCAGCCCTTGACACTCCCCCAGTAACACCAATTGTCTTTTGTGAATCTGATCCAATAAACGACAAAAATGAAGATTCACCAGACTCAGCTTCCAGTCATCCTGATCTGGAACCTGTTCAGAAAAAGAAACTCTCTAGTAGTACTCCATTCTATCCCTCTATTATTTTCAAACTACCTTCTGAAATTAATATTGGTTCAGATGTGCGTACTACTCCTCCAGTATCAGTATCAGTTGAGAATGTACCAAAAATGTCTTCTGGTGACCAAACTGAACCAGTACTACAAGAAATACCTTCATATGAAGAATTTCATGATGCAAATCGTGATTTAAATGAGTCAGATGAAGATGTTGAAGTAGTCTATGAAGAACCTCCTCCTGAAGCAACTTCAGAGGACTCAACTGAATTCTTGCACTGATATTGTTGTCAGTAACAATCCTGGTCAGTACTCCAGATGGACAAAAGCTCACCCTATTGATCAGATCTTAGGTGACTCCAATCGTGGTGTTCAGACCAGAAGAGCCTCCAGTAATCAATGCTTATACGTCAGTTTTCTATCTTTGATAGAACCTAAGAAGATTGATGAGGCTCTGGAAGATCCAAACTGGGTGACTGCTATGCAAGAAGAGCTTCACCAGTTTGAAAGGAACAAAGTATGGTATCTGGTTCCTTTTCCAGTTGGAAAGAAAGAACCAATTGGAACAAGATGGGTCTTCAGAAACAAAGTAGATGAAGATGGCCACGTAATAAGAAACAAGGCCAGACTGGTAGCACAAGGCTACTGCCAGTCAGATGTCGACTTTGATGAATCTTTTGCTCCAGTGGCTAGACTTGAAGCGATCAGAATTTTCTTAGCATTCGCTGCTAATCATCAGTTCAAGGTCTACCAGATGGACGTAAAAAGTGCTTTCTTGAATGGGAAGCTTGAAGAAGAAGTTTACGTCAGACAACCTCCAGGTTTCGTTGATGACAAGCATCCACATTGGGTATATCGTCTGGACAAAGCGCTATATGGCCTCAGACAAGCCCCACGAGCCTGGTATGATACTCTGACTAAACATTTGTTGAAAAATGGTTTTAAACGAGGTGCAATTGACAATACCTTGTTCATTCTTCATGAGAAAGGTAATCTGTTAATGGTACAAATTTATGTTGATGATATAATTTTTGGGTCTACTGATGAAAACATGTGCAAGAAATTTTCTAAAATCATGTCCACTGAATATGAAATGAGCTTGATGGGTGAATTAACATATTTTCTTGGACTCCAGATTAAACAAAACAAAGATGGAATTTTTATTAATCAGGAAAAATATGTTAGAGATCTTTTAAAGAAATTCGATATGAATTCTTCACCATCTAAACCAACTCCAATTTCTGCACCACTGACACTGGACTCGGATCCAGATGGCAAACCAGTGAACACCACTGTCTATAGAGGCATGGTTGGTTCACTGATGTATTTAACGGCCAGTAGACCAGATATTATGTTTTCAACATGTTTATGTGCCAGATATCAGTCTAATCCAAAGGAATCTCATATGCTTGCTGTAAAGCGCATACTGAAGTACCTTAAAGGAGTCCCCAGTCTAGGTCTTTGGTACCCCAAAGGCTCAGGCATGGATCTAATGGGTTATTCAGATTCAGATCATGCAGGTTGTAAGATAGATAGGAAATCCACAACTGGTGGATGTCATTTCCTAGGTGGCAAACTGGTCAGCTGGACCAGTAAGAAGCAAACCTCAGTTTCATTATCCACTGCTGAAGCTGAATACGTGTCTGCAGCCAGTTGTTGTGCTCAGATACTCTGGATGAAGAACCAGTTGCTTGATTATGGTATTAAATACTCAAAACTCCAATCTTTTGTGATAATACCAGTGCCATCGCTATCTCCAACAATCCAGTCATGCACTCCAGAACCAAACACATTGATCTAAGGTACCATTTCATTCGCGATCATATTATGAAAAACAACATTGAACTCCATTTTATTCCCACTGACAAACAACTCGCTGACATTTTTACTAAACCACTGGATGTAAAAACTTTTGAATATCTTGTTGGTGAGTTGGGAATGTTAAACCCTTAAATCTGGAACCTTTGTATTGAACGCCATTGTGTACTACTAAGGATCTTTGATTTAAAGATTCAAAAATTTATTTCTGGATCAACATTCCAGGGAAGACTTGAAAAATATTTTCTCTTAAAAATGTTTAAGTTCAGGGGGAATTAATTTTCTCACTGGAAAATTCTTCAGAAAATATTACTGGTGCTTTGTAAATATGTCCCTCTCACTGGTAACTGGACAAGTTGAAGTGCGTGTTTGAGTTGACTTATGTCTCCTTGTAAATGTGTCCCTCTCATTTGTCTGTATTAGTTGACGTGCAAGTTTAAGGTTCCAGTCTTTCAAAAATTGGTTTTCACTGGTACTTTACTGGAGTGTCCCTCCAGTGTACCATCAGTACATGTTCACTGGACTAATCCACCAGTGAAACTGGACGGTCCTGTCAACCTCCAGATGCACTGAAATATGTCATAATATTTTCAAAATACTTGATCTTGTATGTGCCACGTAAGCAAACTTTTTCAAAGATATTTATCTTATAAATCCTACGTGGCATGTAAATTTTTCAAACGCAATGATGGTCTTTTTACTTTGGGAAAACAAAAGTACAAGTTGTTACTGTTTTGTGGCTGTAAACCGTCATGCATTTATGTGTGATGTGATGTAATTAATGCGGATCTCAGAACACAATCAAAAATTGTATTTGATAATTTCAAATTAATCGTTTGAGTTCCACATTCTCAATCCTATATATACCCACTTTCACTTTCAATTTCATTTACTTCGAACATTTACTCCCAAATCTAAAATTCCTTCATTCAATTCCTTAAATTCTTCATTCATTTTCCAATCATATAACTCCTATATTAACTGCAATTCATTAAATCCTTCATCATAAACCCTAAAATCATTCAATTTCATCTTCATTTATAATTCCAATGGCTCCTAGACAATCAAACTCACCAAGAAATCTTCTATCTGCTGAATATGCTCCAGCTGCAGATGTCGTTAAAGCACCTCATATCACCCTTGAAGCAAAGGCTATAAGGATGAATATGAATAACTGGATGGCAAAACTCTCGCTATCCAGTGTCCATGATCCACAATCAATCATTGGGAGATTAAATACCTTTTTTCTCTCATGTCCTCTATATGGTGCTCTAACAATAAATCCAGAAAAGATGTATCACGATTATTTGTGTGAATTCTGGTACACAGCCGAATATAATGAAGCGAATTCATCTATTGAATATTCTCTTGAGCAAGGGACCAGACCCTTGGCTTTTACAGTAGATTCTCTCAGAGCAGCTCTTCAATTAGGCTATCTGGATGAGAATGAGTTGGCAATACCACTCCCTACTGGTATCAACTTCAGAGAGGTATGCAGATTGATGGGGCATATAGAGATAGTGGATGAGCATGGTCAGTTGCTAAGAAAGGGAACAATATATATGAGCAGACTGACTGATTCGTGGAGATATTTCTTCACACACATTGTCGAGTGTCTTGGAGGTAGTTCTGGAGGGTTAGACCAGATCAATCAAACCCACCTCCAGATTGCCTATTGTTTATGGTTTGGGCTAAGGGTTGATTTTGCACAGATATTATTTGACGATCTGGTAGAGCGTTTAAAGGTAAAAGGTAGAAAGCCCTTTGTACCATACATTCGTTTTCTTTCAATCATATTTAAAAACGTTCTTGGAGCCCAGTACGATTTTGAAACCACTCATTTTTCAATGAGTGAGTACATGAGAGATCTGACCAACTTAAGGTCCAGAGATGGTGAGGTGGATATTCCTCAAGCAATGTTGTCACTCAAAGAATAGAAGAGAATGTGGCACCAGGCAGGGTCCAAGTTGTTGAAGTACCTACTGGTAGCGAAGATATTGAAATTGTTGAATTGGTTCAACCTATTAGTCAAGTGGCTCCTGAAGAAGGCTTGCAACCCGCTGTTGAGCTTTCCAGACGACCAAGATCACATAGGCGTCTGATGAGGAGAGGAGTCCAGGTAAATCCATCAACCCATCCTGGTGATATAATGAATATAGATGGGTCTCCTATTTTTGAAGAGGAGAATATTGATTCTACTGTACAATCTGAACAGAGAGTGGACACTGAAGTCCAGGCTGTTGTACAGGATGTGGCTCAAGCTGGTGAGCAAGTTGTTCAAACTGAAGAACAAGCATCTGGCGAACAAGAAGCCCAGATTGATCTCAATGTTGATGTTGGTGAACAAGTTGATATTGCTGGTGCATCGTTTTGGGATGAGGCTGACTCTCCTATGTCTGGAGGTCAGAATTTTGATGTAAATATGGATTTTGGGACTAGTTTTGACATAGGGGGAAAGTGAAAAACGGGTTTAGAGGCTTAGGGGTTGTCATTAGAGAGCCATTATGCAGATTTTCTTCCTCCTAAACAAGCCCTAGCCGTCCCATAGCATCCTCCATCAATTTGCAAGCCGAAAAGCCTTCCAACGTGTGATTCGGATGCGTTTAATCAAGTGTTTTGCATCTCTAGTGTGATCTTCGTGTATAGAAGGTAATATTTCATTGTTTTCAGGTCCTTTTGATATTATGAGTCATTAAG
>CM067171.1:57960622-58093051 GCA_034093135.1 Erigeron breviscapus | reverse complement strand
TATATGGAATCTTGAAAGTTGTTGAAATTGGCGATATTGAAATATTGATGACCGAATGGTTTTGGTATGATGTATGATTAATCGATTTATATACTTTTTCTCTCACGATAAATTTGACAAATGAGAACTTTATAATTTACCATGGATTCTCAACTCGTTGAAATGACGTTATGGTATTTTGAAAAACTTGATGGTTTGATATGGGAATTTTTGCGTCATGTGGTATTGGGTTGTTGATATATAATAACATGTTTTCTAAGTGTTTAAAATGGTTAAGTAACGAGATTTATTTAAAAACTATGCACTCACCAACTACGTTTTCGTAGTTGACACTTTTTCTTCATGCTTTTCAGGAATTAGCGCAAGCTTTGAGGAATTATATGCATCATGATTATTTGCATTGCACTTTGGAGTCAAAGATCAAACCTTGTGATGGGCAATGGAATCCGCCTTGATCATTGTAGTAAATCGTTTCATGTATTTGTTAATTGTCTCGTGGACTTAATATCCAAGTACGGTGGACGCATTGTACTTGGGGATTGGCTCACATGCTTGTGCATTTGTAAACTCTTTTATCAACTAAAGCTATGGTGAATGTTATCTATTATCCTTTGTTTTGAATACTCGACTTTCTGTACATCTCATGTTCCGCCTTAGTTGGGGTGTTACAGAAAATGGTATCAGAGCCTAAGGTTATAGAGAACATTGGGGTTCTCCCGGGAATCACAAAACTATAGCCACTTTTCAAAACGAATTTTTATAGTCGAGTCGAGCATAAGGTTAAGCGGATTAGTTTGAGCTTTACATGGTAGGACCCTAATTAAACGTAGGTCATGAACTACGTTTAATTATGAGAGCACCATGTAAAACTCAAACGGCCACTTGGACTTATGTTCAAAAGGATTCCTTTTCAAAAAAAAAAAAATCTTTATTAAACGCGTTTTTATGTGAATACTTGTTGCATTTAGACATTCACCTAAGCATATATAACGATTCGAGACTTGCTTTACTTGAGGATTATGCTAGTTTAGTAGGATTCCCCTTTTTCACATTAGAAGTGAAATGAATATAAGATTGAAAGATATTCGTTGATACATGCTACTCTATGCTATAACATGTGAATTTGGCATGATTTGATTGCAATGTGAAAGCTTATAGTGTGCAATGTGAAAGTTGTAATGTGCAATGTGAAAGTTGTAATGTGCAATGTGAAAGTTTGAAATATCAATGTGAAAGTTTGGAATGTGCAATGTGGAAATTATGGGAGAAATGCATGCGTAAAAGCTTTATGATTTATGATGTTGAACTTTAAGTAGCATATGCCCTTTAAAATAATGTGATTACTATGAGGCATGAAATCATTTTGGGATATGACTTATTTAAATTATTGGGTAATGAGGTTGATTATTTATGATTGATTTGAAAGAGAATATGAGCATGACGAGTTGATATGAAATTTCATGGACAATATGGATATAAGAGCCTTTACTCTCTAAGTTTGAGCTATTTGAAACTAGCGCGTGAATATTGCGACGATTATGTAGTCATGCCTTACTATTAAGATAGTTATTGTGTCCTGAGGTTGAGCTATTTGAGGACTAATGCGTGAATGATATAATGAGTATATAATCTTGCCTTAGTATCGATATAGTTATTGTGCTCTAAGATTTGACTATTAAGAACTAGTATTTGCACGATATGATGATGATGTGGCTAGTCCTTACTATAAAGATAGATATTGTGTGTTGAGATATGACCGCTTGAGAACTAGTGATTGGCCCTGAGAAATTCATTATGAAATTAGATATTTTCTAAGTATGAAAGTTGTTATTAAATACCCCTTCCGTCATTCGTTCACTTGTGCTATCTTGAAAATTATCCATCATCATATCTCTTATGACACCGCTACTCATTATTGACATACGACAACGCGATATCATCGGTAGAACACCTTCCCACGAACGTTGGACGATATACTCTAAGAATTGTAGTCCCGAGATATGACGCGACCCTATCCCCTCAGATACTACGCATAACCTTTGTATTCGATCTGAGATGGTGCGAAACATATGGAAACGCCGAATGAAGTTGGAGACTTATGAAAGACGAGCGGTATTAAAGCCATATGACGATACAACGACACTAGTAGGACGCTTTCCCATATATATTCTAGACGACACGTCCTGAGAATGGTAACCCTGAAATTTGGTGCGATATTTCTATTCTAACACGAGTACGCAAACAACAATCTATATTCTAAGCCGGTGCGACATATATTGACGTCATCGAAAGTTGGAGTCCATTGGGCAACGAAAGACATAGAAGTGATTTCTTTAAACCGCGCAAGGAGTCTGATTCGAGCCTTAATGATTCTTTTGTTTTTATATTTCCTATTTCATTCATTCGAAACCAAACTCTATATTCTTGATTATTCAAAGTAATGATCATCACCGTTTCTCTTCAAAGGTTAGTACCCTAACAACACACCACTCACTTACGTAACACTCCGCAATGGCAAAATCGAGTAACTAGAACCCTGCCCTTGCTGCGACATCAAGGGATACGAAAGACGTGAGACATCGACCGTCCATAAGTGAAATACTTGGGATAACTATATAGCATAGAAGATGTTATTGGATCATGTACATAAAGTAGGGCGGAGAAGATATGTGGTGTGTAAGTCAAAGTACATGGAAGCACAAGCGAAGAGTATACTAAGCTTTAACTTGGAGAAAGAATTGAAGGCCTTCCCTATCTATGTTGATCGACCAAAGGAAAAATTGAGCGGCCGACGAAAGGAAGGTCGTGTGACATGAAGGTCACCTTTGGATAAATATAAGACTTCCCTAGAACTTGGGGGAGATCACTAGCAATGTTGGAAGACGAAAGTAGTTAGAAGAAGAAAACCAAGGACAATAAGATAATTAGGATGTGTCGAGTAACCCTCAAGATTAGAGAATAACAAAAAGGATTCCGAGCTATCCTTTTCTTTTTCAAAATACCCAAGTAGATGGATATTTGTTACATGAAGGAAAAAGGAATTTGGTGAATGGAAGACCATCAAGGAAGGCGAGACGAAGTGAAAAGTAGGAAATCCCTTACGTTTTCCTTGAGGAAAATGTTAAGGGGGTAATCGCAACAAGGAAGATGCTCGAACATGGAGTATGAAACGCAAGATTTTACTTTATCTTTCAAGAAGAGTTATTCACTAGCGTCACTAAAAGAGATATGAAGTATAAAGTAAAGTAAAGGAAGGTGATTTAACCCGAACGGTAAAGTGAAGGTATTGACGTCATCTACAAGATGTAGTTCTGAAGGTGTTCATCTTTATGGCGCTCCACGTGTTGTTCTTTAAATACCAATTGGAAAACCTCTATCGAAAGACAAGCTATTAGTAGAGAATATCAACTAAGCTAAGAGAAAGCGGTATACGCCTAACACCCGATGGAGGCTAGCTTTACTAAAGAGGAGGAGTATGGTCGATAAGTAGAGGAAGCACGATGACCTGTGATGGTTATCCCCTCAAGGTCGACGGTCGTATGGAGGTAAGCTAAAATAAGATGAACTTGGGAGAGAACAATTTTGCAATACATGGTTAATCGTCAAGGACCATCGACCCAAGGAGTAGTGCGCCCAAGAAGAGTGAAGGAGAAAACAACATGGAATTGCTAAAGTTAATAGTGAAAGCAAATAAGGAATACGACGCTAGAAGTCAAGACACATACTACCACAACGATCAAGGAAGTTGGTCGTTGAACTACTTTTCAAGAAACTACAAACTCCGGGAGGAGCTAGTTATGGAATTTTTGAACGGGAGGGTGATAAGGATAATTCGCATCTGTGATGAGTTAGGATCAAAGGATCCGTATCACCATGATCTGACAAGTACCCTTGAGATAACTGTAAGGACTAGCGACTGCTTGTGTGCTGTTCAAGACGACGATTACTCTAGTTAGAGATGGATTTGAGTGACGAAACGGTAAGGAGTATGGTGACCCATAAGAAAACGAAAGGAAAATGGAGAAAACCGAATGGTTGAGAAAAGGATAAAGTAACCGATGTTTCCCCTAAATTATATTATATCACAATTTCTAAGGACATTAGGTTATTGTATTTGAAAAGAAGCTTAGCTTAGAAAGCTGAAAATGGATATGAGGCTCAGGAAAGCAAAGTAATTGAAAGTTTTGTAGAGGTCAGGAGGACCTAAGAAGGATTATTTTAAAGGAGGAGTTCATACGAATAAGGACATCGAAGTGTTTACCTTGAAATGATGGTGGTGATATGATTACTTAAGAGCATAAGGATTGTGTAAATCCTATCATGAGGAATGCGTAGGTATAGCAAAGAAACCGAATAGGTTATATGTGCAATGTTAAAAGAGATTTGTCGGTGATGAGTCATAGATAATGGTCCCTCTAGCGTAAAAAAGGAAGTAATTAAAGGTACCTTAAAACGATTTGAAAGCCAATATCGGCAAAAGCAAGAGAAATTGGTAACGATATGACTTAGCGAATAATGAAAGAGGTGACTTTGGAAAATAAGGGCGAAGTCGAAGAACAAACGCAAGTGTGAGGATTAATATTAAACTATCAACGAACGATCCATGATTTCCCCGCACGGCATAAAACAACAAAGGCAACACTAGAAACCCTAAAGTGAGGTACTACAAGATGTACCTTTGCAATTTTAGTGCAACTCGACACCCCAGTTAGTATCACTTTTGTTAAGGGGGTAATCCCTTAACAAGTGATTAGTCACAAACAAAGCCAATATTTTCAAGTAGCGACAAGCGTGTCCAACGTCAAACCAAAGAAGGATGACAGTGGGCGAGAAGCTATTGGAACGATTCTTTAATTGGGGTAGAAGACGATAAAGGAAAGTATGCAAAGTGACAATGGAAATGAGTAGCCACCAACGATCGATATCCCAACGTCTCTCACTATTTTATTGTAACTCACGTTACGAGCCGTTTGCTCATTTTACACCTCCGTATTGACATTCTTATCAGCAACCCATTATTAAGTATTGAACTAAGCAAGATTGACAGCCCACAACGATTACATACGATTAATCTCTAGTCGTCTCCAGAAGAGAGCGACATTCGTAATCTTCTTCTTTTTTTCCGAAGTTTCTAATCACGAGAAATGTTGGGGCACCAAGCAATGGATGCCCCCAACTACGGAGATCGAAAGCTTGTAAGTAACTAAAAAGGTCATGATGAAACCTAGATGAACTCTCACATTTTGTACGTCTCCGTGAAGCTATCCTTATCGTCAATCTATTCATTTTATCACCGTGTGAACGAGCGAACTTCGAGGACGAAGTTTCTGTTAAGGGGGTAATGATGTAACAACCCTCAATTTCTGACTAGGACAACTTACTTATATTTATCTAGGTATCTATCCCTAGAGGTTTATTAAGAGAATTGACCTTCTAGACATTTAGAGCATGGTGATATTTTCCCTCTAGTTCAATAGAATGCTAAAAGGAAGCCAGTTGCCTTAGAAATGCCATAAACAAAAAACTATAGTCATTCAAGACAATCTCATACTATAATTAGTTCTAACTGAACTTGGTGAAATATCAATGAACCAAAAACTTTATTTCAAGAAGTTAAGTTATATAAATAATAATGTAAGACTCACAAGTTGAGAAAAACAATTATAAATCTTCACAAATGTCCAACAATTCAAACACCAAGTTAATTAAAGTACATTCGAACATAAAAATATAATGACCCTCTCTAAAATATAATTATAAAGTATTATGCACACAAAAGTGAGCTTAAATAATAATAAGTAAATATATATGTCTATTGTAAATACAAGTTAATAAATAATGAGTTGAGTTATAAAAGTTAAAAACACAACAATTATATATATACACACATACATACAGCATACCTACATACATATATTCACATAGTTTTTACCTTGAAAACACATTTATCTAGCTATAAACTATCCATGCATGAACCTAGACACTCAATATATGCATATACATAATACATTTAACAAAAAACTAAATACCCATTTACATATCAAATGCAAATTTTGGCCCCTCCCCTCTTCCCAAAACCGAAATGCCCAATGGGAGGGTAACTAGACTTTTATTCTTGCATTAACCCAAGAAACATTATACCTAAATCCTTACACAATCTCTCTTACACACACTAAACCATTTCTATCATCTCCCAACACACACACATCCTTCTCTCTCTTAAAAAAACTCTTTTCTCTTCTTCTTTCCTCTCCATTTTCGGATTCAAAATCAAGGAAAAAGGCAAAGAAAAATCAATCTAAAGTCATAACAATAATAATGGTTATTAAAGGACTAAGCAAGGGTTATTTCAAGATAAGATTAAGGGTTGTTTCAAGCTTGGATTAAGGGTTATTAGGAGCATAAAAAGCCACGAAAAATCTGCCCAAAAAACCATCTTCAAACCGAGTTCATCAAGGGTATAAATCTTCATCTCTTTGTTTAATCTATCTTGTTTTTGTATATACCAAAAGATCTTTATCAAAAATCATGTTTTTCTTTGATTTTCTTCTTGAAAATACACTTAATGAGGGCATGTTGATAGAATCTTTCCTCTCATGCCATTGCATGTCAAGATCTAGAGGAAAGATTCAAGGATTCAACTCAAACAAGACCCAAAAGTGATGGTTCATGAGAAAGCTTTCAAACTAGATGATGAATCTCTATAAAAATCGATTTTTGTTGATATGGATGAGACTTATTTTCTGTGATTTTCATAAATAAACTTATTTTTGTGTTGTATGAAAGACTTGTTAAGAGATTTGTTTATAAAATGGCTAGATGATCACATGCATTCACCTTTTTGGAAGAACTATGTTTTGTTGATTAAGTTTTTGTATAAATTCAGTTTAAAATGATGATGAATGATCTTGAATGTGTTTGAAATCAGTGAATATTGATGTTAAGATAATACAAAAGAAGTGTTAATCTTGTAAGTGATAAATTAAGGTGTTAATTAAGCAAGAAAGGCCATTGGTTGGTTGTTTTAACCAAAATACTTTCTGACAGAATCCATTTTCTGTCTTGGAACGGATAAACCGAGCATGTGAGGGCCGATTGAAGAAAAACTTTCAAAATAAAAGTTGTAGATAAACGAGTTAAGTTTAACCACCAACTGGAATAACTCAAAAATACTGAACCAAACAAAAGATATGATGTTTCTACTAAAACTGGTCAAAACTGTGAGTTTAAAAGATAAGTGTAATTAAAGTAACACAAAATATAATTAAGTGAGATGGACATAAGTAATTACATTAACCAAACTATAAGACGATATCACAAATGTTAATTCGTATTAAAATTGGTTACACATCCAATAATGTTTAAGAGAACATAACTTAATATGGCAATCCCATATGATAACCTAAGATGCCAAACGAAACCACAAATGAAGGCAAGTTACCGAAATTCTAACAACTTGTAACTACATGTATAATGAAAGTGACCTTTCACACCATCACTCTCTACAACCAAAAAATGCGAATATTAGCAATACACTTGGATCCCATAATTGATGACAACATAATGAAAGTGGCATTTCTAAGTGATGACTTAAGATAGGAACTTACGTATATTAGTCCTCTCGTAGGGATAGTCTTGGCTTTGAAATGTGGTTGAGGACCATGATGGAATATATGATCAAGGAAGCAATAGATGGGAAGTACCCATTTTGGATAAGTGGTTATGATGTGCGTCATATCAAGGTGAGTCATAGCTCCCTTTCAAACTCTTTTATATGTTTTACTTACGGGGTGAAAAGCATGATTAATTAAAATGACTTTCTCTTATGAAATGATTCTTTGAAACAATGATAATGATATGGGAATTATATTGTATGTTCAACGTGTTATATGTTATATGATGAGCTTGAGTACCGTCAAACGGTGGTCCCCTGTACACTACTATTAACTCATTGAGGCCTGTAGTTAGAGGGTTGCGCAACTAGGATTCGTCCCCTCACTCACCAAGATGGCAGCGGGTTGACTGGCCGCCTAAGTGGCCGCCCTCATCTCCGGTCTGCCTAGGGGTGCTCTAATCTACTTTATATATATTATTGGTCGTCTCCATGGCACGACCCATTTATTATTATTATTGCACGTGATTGACAGCATGTGCTTCTATTATTATCTCTTCGGGACATATTATCATTATTATTATTTAGACGTGAAAGGGTCTTAGTAGTGGCTCAAGCACAAACTCATCAAATTATGCCTTTGGCTAATAATTATTGATATTATTTATGGTTGGATATTATGGATTGAACATACGGTTTGGGTATTGGACCTTATATGGAATCTTGAAAGTTGTTGAAATTGGCGATATTGAAATATTGATGACCGAATGGTTTTGGTATGATGTATGATTAATCGATTTATATACTTTTTCTCTCACGATAAATTTGACAAATGAGAACTTTATAATTTACCATGGATTCTCAACTCTTTGAAATGACGTTATGGTATTTTGAAAACTTGATGGTTTGATATGGGAATTTTTGCCGATCATGTGGTTTGGGCATGTTGATATCTAATAACATGTTTTCTAAGTGTTTAAAATGGTTAAGTAACGAGATTTATTTAAAAACCTATGCACTCACCAACTACGTTTTCGTAGTTGACACTTTTTCTTCATGCTTTTCAGGAATTAGCGTAAGCTTTGAGGAACTATATGCATCATGATTATTTGCATTGCACTTTGGAGTCAAAGATCAAACCTTGTGATGGGCAATGGAATCCGCCTTGATCATTGTAGTATATAATTTCATATTTGTTATTTGTTTCGTGGACTTAATATCCAAGTACGGTGGACGCATTGTACTTGGGGATTGGCTCACATGCTTGTGCATTTGTAAACTCTTTTATCAACTAAAGCTATGGTGAATGTTATCTATTATCCTTTGTTTTGAATACTCGACTTTCTGTACATCTCATTGTTCCGCCTTAGTTGGGGTGTTACAGGAATTTTTGCCGATCATGTGGTTTGGGTATGTTGATATCTAATAACATGTTTTCTAAGTGTTTAAAATGGTTAAGTAACGAGATTTATTTAAAAACCTATGCACTCACCAACTACGTTTCGTAGTTGACACTTTTTCTTCATGCTTTTCAGGAATTAGCGTAAGCTTTGAGGAATTATATGCATCATGATTATTTGCATTGCACTTTGGAGTCAAAGATCAAACCTTGTGATGGGCAATGGAATCCGCCTTGATCATTGTAGTAAATCGTTTCATGTATTTGTTAATTGTCTCGTGGACTTAATATCCAAGTACGGTGGACACATTGTACTTGGGGATTGGTTCACATGCTTGTGCATTTGTAAACTCTTTTATCAAATAAAGCTATGGTGAATGTTATTTATAATCCTTTGTTTTGAATACTCGACTTTCTGTACATCTCATTGTTCCGCCTTAGTTGGGGTGTTACAGTAGTGGTTCATCAGTGGTAGCGGTAGCGTTGTCGTCGTCAAATTTAGAATTTAAAAACCGTAATTAAAACCCCCAAAATATACTATATATATATATATATCACAAACATACATAACTTTATATAAACCGTAATAAAATATACATATACATATATATATATATCACAAACATACATAACTTTGATATTTTTCCGATGGTAATTCGGGAATAAGAAAGCATGGGGGATGAAGATGAGAAGGAAGGGCTAGGGAAGAAGAAAGCAAGAAGAAGTTAGAAGTGTACTCTCTTAAGAAATCGCATAAGAGAAAGAAGAAAAAAAAAAGGGAGTAGAAAAGAAGATGAGAGACAGGGACGAAGCAGGAAAAAAAAACTACTGTAGCAATCACTGTAGCGGCTACAGTAAAAGCTACAGTAGCAGCTACAGTGTTATGTAAGAGGGGGAGCTTCCACGGGAAATGTATATATAATAATGGGCCGAAACAGATTGGGAATCCCCCAAAATGTATTTCTAATGCATAATACATCCTAAGTTATTTTATTTCAACACTTTGATTGTTGTTTTAATAATTTTGTATTTGGAAGCATATTTAACCCAATCCCTTCAATTTCTACTTCCATCCCATGCTAAAAAAGGATTGTTCAGATGTTATATCAACTGGATAAGTAATTCTAGTAAAAGGCAAAAGACCGAATTGATTGCTAAGTAGCTTGTAGGATCACTGAGGCTAGTTTTTTTTATCCGCTTAGGCTCACACTTTGAAGGTGCATCCCGAATCCATTGGCCGTTGGTGTTCTGCTTTAATAGCTTAACCACATCAAAGCCTCAATGTCTCTTTTGCTTCAAAACACCCGGTACAACAAACAGTGTCATACAACAAAAAATGTAACTACTGCACCTCACAACAGATTTTTTTTTTTATATTTGTGTTAAGCTTATTAAGAATGTGATTACATGGCATTTGTTAATATTTTAAAAGAGAAAATAATTAATCCACCGTTATTGAGATCAACTCATCTGAAGCATACAAAAGTTTTTTTTTGTTTTTTTTAAATGCATAGTGAATTTTATTTTATTACTCTGAAAAAAATTTTGTGGAAATAATGGATCCGATTACTTAACAAATGGCCCTTTAACTTATTGCTTTGTCAATAAATGTTCAATGGGACACAATGTATAGTTTGATAATTAATTGTTGATGATTTTGCTACAACATACAATTATCCTCTAAACAAAGAAAAAAAAAGGTGATAGACCCAATTCTCAGCTATAGAAACATCCAGGGGGTAAAGTGTAAATTCAAAGGATTTATATACATTGCCACAAACGAAATTAACTCCACCCCTGCACTCGGAACCCTATTCTTGACCGACTGGCATGGCTTTCGAAGACCAAAAGCAGTCAAAAACATTGCAAGATTGTGTTCCTACGGAGATAGTTCAAGAAATCTTGTTCAGGCTTCCTGTTGTGTCGTTGTTACGGTGTAAGTGTGTTTGCAAATTATGGTTTTCTTTGATATCGGATCCTTATTTTATAAATCGTCATGCCAAGAATAATGAGTCTGCACAACATCATCTTCGTCGACTTCTCTTAACCACCGGGGTGGAAAGAAACATTAAGACATGTCATCTTTGTGACGTGTTGCATGATGAAGCGGCTAAGGCGTTAGAGATAGATCATCCATTCAAAGACGAGGTTCAATATGTTTCAATTGTTGGTTCTTGCAATGGGTTGTTATGCCTACATTTTTGGGATGGTCACAGTATTACTTATTGTATTTGGAATCTGAGTACAAGAAGATCATCCAACAGGTTTTCACCGTGTGACAAGAGGCGTTTGGTTTTTGGTTCTGGCTTCGGGTATGATGAGTCCACCGATGATTACAAAGTTGTTGAACTAAGTAGTCTTTTCAAAAATGAAACCAAGGCTGATACCAAAACGGCGCATATATATTCATTGAAATCTGGAATGTGGAAGAACTTTTGTCCATATCCAGAAAATTTTCTAGTTCGTTCTCACATGAACTTCTTGAATGGAGCTCTTCATTGGTTGGTTTGTAAACTCCAAACTGATGGGCATGATTTGCGCATTGTAGTTTCTTTTGATTTAGCAACGGAGTGTTATAGCGAAGTTTCCACGCCTCCTGATTATGATGATAAAATTCATACGTTTTTGAGACTTGGGGCTTTTGGAGAATGGTGTTGGAACCACGTTAGTGTGACCGTCACTGATCTCTGAGTTCTCGAGAAACGTCGCATGCTGCGTGTCAACGATGGTAGTAGTATGGGAAGGACAGTAAAACCGATAACCTTTTGAGTTATCAGGATAACCGATAAAGGAACATGAAATCGTTTTAGGATCCAGTTTCTTTAAGTTAGGGTTATAGACTTTTGCTTCGGCAGGGCAGCCCCATACTTTCATATATTTTAGACTCGGTTTCTTACCTGTCCAGATCTCATGAGGAGTTTTAGGGACAGATTTTGATGGAACCCTATTGAGTATATGAACGGCTGTTTTTAAGGCCTCAGTCCAAAGAAAGGTAGGTAGGTTAGTGTTGGCAAGCATACTTCTCACCATGTCCATTAAGGTTCGGTTTCTCCTTTCAGCAACACCATTTTGTTGAGGAGAACCAGGCATGGTGTATTGGTTAATAATGCCATGTTCCTTACAAAAATTATGGAAAGGACCAGGAGCTTGACCAATGTCAGTATGTCTACCATAATACTCACCTCCTCTATCTGATCTCACACTTTTATTTTACGATTAAGTTGGTTTTCAACCAAAGTTTTAAAATCAGCAAAAGTTTGTAAGGATTCAGATTTTTCTTTGATCAAATACAGGTGCATGTAACGAGAATAATCGTCAATGAATGTAATAAATGATGTATGTCCCGTGATGGATGCGGGATAGGGGCCACTTATGTCAGTATGAATTATTTCCAACAAGTTGGAACTTCTTGTGGCTCCTTTCTTATTCCCTTTAGCCATCTTCCCTTTGAGGCACTGTATACATGTTTCAAAATCACTAAAATCAAGAGGGTAAGATTCCATCCTTTACGAGTCGTGTCATGCGATTTCGTGAGATGTGGCCAAGACGTTTATGCCACAACATGGAGGAATTCTCTCGTTTAGGTGATTTTGTCTTTGTTTTAGTTATATCATCAACATTAAGAGATAACAAAGAATGTGAGAAATTATGATCTAGTTCTAACTTATACAGCAATCCATCCAAAAACCACGACCAAGCAATTCATTATTACGAGTTATGGCAATCTTGCCGAAACCATGAATCGTTACATAACCTTCAAGGTCTAGTCTAGAAATAGATACAAGGTTCCGAGTAATTCTCGGTACAAATAAGGTATCTATTAGTCTAATGCCTTTTCCGGTGCTCATATGTAAGACATAAGTTCCAATGGCTTCGACATTTAAGAGATCACCACTTCCAACTCTAAGCTTTCTTTGGCCCTTTGGTAGCTTCTGGATTGTAAGGAACCCCTGTAATGAGTTGGTTACATGAACCATAGAACCAGAGTCACCCCACCATGTATTAACAGGTACATCAGTAGTAAAGGAATCAAATATTACATAAAGTACGTTACCTTTCTTAGCTAGCCACTCCTTGAACTTAGGGCAATCTTTCTGACGGTGTCCTTTGTCACGACAGAAGTTGCATTTAAGTTTGCCAGTCGAGGAATTAGAGCCAGAGGCAACTGCACCATGATTAGTCTTTTGGACTTTGTTCGCAGTTTGTTTACCGTTGTTTCCCTTCCTCTTCTTGGAGTTAGCGGTGGTGGTCAGGTGAACAGCTTCAGGTTGAGCCAGCTTAAGATGCTCCTCCTCATTAACACAGTGCCCAATAAGTTCACTCATTGACCATTTATCCTTCAAAGCATTGTAGTTAACCTTGAAGGTGTCAAAACGAGCAGGCAGGGAGGTCATGATGAAGTGCACCAGAAAGTTATCGGAGACTTCCATCTCTAGAGTCCTAAGCTTATTGGCCATGTCCGTCATCTTCATAATATGCTCACGGACACCGCTAGTTCCTTCATACTTCAATGTAAGCATCTGCAACATCAAGCCACTTGCATGCGCTTTAGACGATCCCTTGAAGTGGTCCTCAACAGATTTGAGGTAATCCTTGACTTTTTCAGAGTCAGGGATGGCTCCTCTAATAGTCAGATCAATGGAATTCTTGACTAACATTAGCGACAGGCGATTCGACTTCTCCCACTTTTCAAAGTTCGCCTTCTGATCAGCAGTGGATTCAGCAGTAAGGGCAGCGGGTTCATCATGACGAATAGCGCAGTCAAGGTCATACATTCCCAAAGTCAGATCTAAGTGACTTTTCCATGAAGCATAGTTCGTACCATTGAGCGTCATAAGGCCAAGGTTAGGTACTACTGTGGAAATAAGAAGGATGTACATTTAGGGCATAAGCGATAGAAGATTATTATAGTAATGCCTAAAATAAGTAGGTGTATCAACACACATAATCACAGCCTCCCTCATATCTAATTTTGTTCTCCTTCCTCTGCCGAATTCATCATTCCATCCTAATTCAATCATCTTATTTTGGGAACCCGAATCAATGGCATCAATGTTTAATGCCCTCACAGGTTCCTCAGGATCAACCGGTACGTTATTAAATGGATCGAATCATGTTTAAATCCAACAATTGGTATCAGAGCGTGGTTAAATCGATTCCCCATTGAATGGGGAATCGATTTAACCACGCTCTGATACCAATTGTTGGATTTAAACATGATTCGATCCATTTAATAACGTACCGGTTGATCCTGAGGAACCTGTGAGGGCATTAAACATTGATGCCATTGATTCGGGTTCCCAAAATAAGATGATTGAATTAGGATGGAATGATGAATTCGGCAGAGGAAGGAGAACGAAATTAGATATGAGGGAGGCTGTGATTATGTGTGTTGATACACCTACTTATTTTAGGCATTACTATAATAATCTTCTATCGCTTATGCCCTAAATGTACATCCTTCTTATTTCCACAGTAGTACCTAACCTTGGCCTTATGACGCTCAATGGTACGAACTATGCTTCATGGAAAAGTCACTTAGATCTGACTTTGGGAATGTATGACCTTGACTGCGCTATTCGTCATGATGAACCCGCTGCCCTTACTGCTGAATCCACTGCTGATCAGAAGGCGAACTTTGAAAAGTGGGAGAAGTCGAATCGCCTGTCGCTAATGTTAGTCAAGAATTCCATTGATCTGACTATTAGAGGAGCCATCCCTGACTCTGAAAAAGTCAAGGATTACCTCAAATCTGTTGAGGACCACTTCAAGGGATCGTCTAAAGCGCATGCAAGTGGCTTGATGTTGCAGATGCTTACATTGAAGTATGAAGGAACTAGCGGTGTCCGTGAGCATATTATGAAGATGACGGACATGGCCAATAAGCTTAAGACTCTAGAGATGGAAGTCTCCGATAACTTTCTGGTGCACTTCATCATGACCTCCCTGCCTGCTCGTTTTGACACCTTCAAGGTTAACTACAATGCTTTGAAGGATAAATGGTCAATGAGTGAACTTATTGGGCACTGTGTTAATGAGGAGGAGCGTCTTAAGCTGGCTCAACCTGAAGCTGTTCACCTGACCACCACCGCTAACTCCAAGAAGAGGAAGGGAAACAACGGTAAACAGACTGCGAACAAAGTCCAAAAGACTAATCATGGTGCAGTTGCCTCTGGCTCTAATTCCTCGACTGGCAAACTTAAATGCAACTTCTGTCGTGACAAAGGACACCGTCAGAAAGATTGCCCTAAGTTCAAGGAGTGGCTAGCTAAGAAAGGTAACGTACTTTATGTAATATTTGATTCCTTTACTACTGATGTACCTGTTAATACATGGTGGGGTGACTCTGGTTCTATGGTTCATGTAACCAACTCATTACAGGGGTTCCTTACAATCCAGAAGCTACCAAAGGGCCAAAGAAAGCTTAGAGTTGGAAGTGGTGATCTCTTAAATGTCGAAGCCATTGGAACTTATGTCTTACATATGAGCACCGGAAAAGGCATTAGACTAATAGATACCTTATTTGTACCGAGAATTACTCGGAACCTTGTATCTATTTCTAGACTAGACCTTGAAGGTTATGTAACGATTCATGGTTTCGGCAAGATTGCCATAACTCGTAATAATGAATTGCTTGGTCATGGTTTTTTGGATGGATTGCTGTATAAGTTAGAACTAGATCATAATTTCTCACATTCTTTGTTATCTCTTAATGTTGATGATATAACTAAAACAAAGACAAAATCACCTAAACGAGAGAATTCCTCCATGTTGTGGCATAAACGTCTTGGCCACATCTCACGAATCGCATGACACGACTCGTAAAGGATGGAATCTTACCCTCTCTTGATTTTAGTGATTTTGAAACATGTATACAGTGCCTCAAAGGGAAGATGGCTAAAGGGAATAAAAAAGGAGCCACAAGAAGTTCCAACTTGTTGGAAATAATTCATACTGACATAAGTGGCCCCTATCCCGCATCCATCACGGGACATACATCATTTATTACATTCATTGACGATTATTCTCGTTACATGCACCTGTATTTGATCAAAGAAAAATCTGAATCCTTACAAACTTTGCTGATTTTAAAACTTTGGTTGAAAACCAACTTAATCGTAAAATAAAAGTTGTGAGATCAGATAGAGGAGGTGAGTATTATGGTAGACATACTGACATTGGTCAAGCTCCTGGTCCTTTCCATAATTTTTGTAAGGAACATGGCATTATTAACCAATACACCATGCCTGGTTCTCCTCAACAAAATGGTGTTGCTGAAAGGAGAAACCGAACCTTAATGGACATGGTGAGAAGTATGCTTGCCAACACTAACCTACCTACCTTTCTTTGGACTGAGGCCTTAAAAACAGCCGTTCATATACTCAATAGGGTTCCATCAAAATCTGTCCCTAAAACTCCTCATGAGATCTGGACAGGTAAGAAACCGAGTCTAAAATATATGAAAGTATGGGGCTGCCCTGCCGAAGCAAAAGTCTATAACCCTAACTTAAAGAAACTGGATCCTAAAACGATTTCATGTTCCTTTATCGGTTATCCTGATAACTCAAAAGGTTATCGGTTTTACTGTCCTTCCCATACTACTACCATCGTTGACACGCAGCATGCGACGTTTCTCGAGAACTCAGAGATCAGTGAGAGCACAACAAATCCTAACTTCGATTTGCATGAAGTACAAGAAGCAGGGGGGAACCACTCGTCGATTCCTCCGATAATTCCTCTTGTACACGATGCTGCTCCTGATGTCACTGATCCAAATCCTCCTAATCAAAACCATGAAGAACCTCAAAACCAAGAAAGCACCTCATGTTGCCGAGCCTCACGTTGCTCAACCCCAAAATCAACTCAGGAGATCATCAAGGGAACGCAGGGCCACTAATTTTGATGATTTCATAACTTATCTGACTGAAGTTGAGGACATTGGAAAGCTTGTTGATCCCACCTCTTATCGAGAAGCCATTAATAGTGATCAGGCCACTCAATGGAATGAGGCTATGATTGAGGAGCTAAATTCCATGCAGCATAATGACGTTTGGGAATTGGTTGAACTTCCTGAAGGATCCACAACTGTCGGTTGTAAATGGGTCTTCAAAACCAAATTAGACCCAAAAGGAAACGTCGAACGTTATAAGGCCAGATTGGTTGCGAAGGGCTATACTCAAAAGGCTGGAATTGATTATCAAGAGACCTTTTCTCCTGTCTCTCGTAAAGATTCCCTAAGGATTGTTATGGCACTTGTAGCTCACTTTGATCTTGAGTTACATCAGATGGATGTCAAAACTGCTTTCTTAAATGGAGACTTGCATGAAGACGTATACATGCGGCAACCTGAAGGATTCATTCCTAAAGGTAAAGAGCACATGGTCTGCAAGTTAAAGAAGTCCATATATGGGTTGAAGCAAGCCTCACGGCAATGGTACCTTAAGTTTGATGAAGTCATGAAAGAACAAGACTTCTTAAAGAATCAAGTGGATCAATGCACCTATCTCAAGATCAGTGGGAGTAACTTTATAATCCTTGTTTTGTATGTGGATGACATTCTGCTTGCAAGTAACAACTTGGATATGCTGCATGAGTCGAAGCGAATGTTTTCGCAGAATTTTGACATGAAAGATCTCGGTGATGCCTCTTATGTCATAGGTATCGAAATACACCGGGATAGGCGTAATGGTGTTCTGGGTCTTTCTCAAAGGGCCTACATTGACCGCATCTTAGAACGCTATAAAATGCAATCATGCGCACCCACTGTAGCTCCAGTAGTTAAAGGAGACGTGTTTGGTACTTTCCAAAGTCCAAGCACTGAAGTTGAGAAGGAGCAAATGAGGATGATACCTTACTCGTCTGTAGTTGGGAGCATTATGTACGCTCAGGTCTGTACTCGACCAGATATCGCTTATATCGCCGGTATGCTTGGGCGTTACTTATCTAACCCAGGATTAGCACACTGGAAAGCGGCTAAAAAGGTTCTACGATATCTACAAGGGACCAAAGACTACAAACTAACGTATAGAAGAAGTGAAAATCTAGAAGTAGTAGGTTACTCTGATTCCGACTTTGCTAAAAGCAAGGAAGATAAGAAATCTACTTCTGGGTATATTTTTATGTTAGCTGGCGGACCTATCTCTTGGCGGAGTCATAAGCAGAAACTGACTGCAACGTCCACCATGATGGCTGAATATATTGCTGTTTACAATGCCACTTGTCATGGGATGTTGATAAGGAACCTGGTCGGTGGACTCAAAATCGTCAACTCTATTTCTAGACCATTGAAGCTTTACTGTGATAACTCAGCTGCCGTAACTTTCTCGAACAGTAACAGTTCGACTGGCGCTGGTCTGTATCTCGATACAAAGTATCTGTTTGTACGCGAACGAGTTGAGGAAAATGTTCTTTGTATTGAGTACATAAGTACAAATGATATGCTAGCGGATCCAATGACCAAAGGTCTTCCTCCTAATGTCTTCGTAGGACACGTGTCGAAGATGGGGCTTACTAAGGACTTAATTTAATAGCATATTGTACTTTTACTGGTCATTATTATTATTATTGTGTTAATGAAAATTTTCCTCCTTATTCAGATTTTGTTTGTCTATTAGTTACACTTTGAGCTCATAATAGTGTAAAGACGTTATATAACAAAATTTGTCTTAGTCAATTGATCATTGCTTATTAGTTTTAAATTTGAGTCATAGTTTGACTAGTGGGGTCCTGAGTTGATGTTCTTCTCTACGACTGTACTTATTGGCTATGATTTCGGTTTAAAACAAAAATGAGTATTATCCGGCCGGACTTATTAAATGCTCATAGATAAATGATCGCTTGGTCAAGTGGGAGAATGTTGGAACCACGTTAGTGTGACCGTCACTGATCATCTATCCTTCCTGATATGATAATTGACGATAACTGAAATCCCTATGTCTAGTAAATATTCGATGGACGTATTTACTCTTAAAGACGTATTATAGGGTTTCCCATTAGGTGATTGGACTTAAGAGGACTAATGAGGCACGAATTAAACACCAGAGGGACTAAATGTGAAAATACGCTCCTTATATAAATAGAGAGTAATTAACCTAATTTTAGGTGTATCAACACACATAATCACAGCCTCCCTCATATCTAATTTCGTTCTCCTTCCTCTGCCGAATTCATCATTCCATCCTAATTCAATCATCTTATTTTGGGAACCCGAATCAATGGCATCAATGTTTAATGCCCTCACAGGTTCCTCAGGATCAACCGGTACGTTATTAAATGGATCGAATCATGTTTAAATCCAACAAATGGCTCTGTGTGGTGTGTAGTTATTCAGGATATAATTGTGGGGATTTATGGGTGATGAAGGAATATGGAGTGACAAGCTCTTGGGTTAAATTGTTTTCCATACCATATCCAACCCACTTTATGAGAGTAGTGGATGTATTTTCTGCGCCTTTGTGTATTTTAGATGAAGGGAAAATTTTGCTGCAACTCGGGCCAAAATTGGTTGTGTATGACTCGAAGAATAATTCTTTATCAGAGATTCAGAGCATTGATAAATGGTGTAATGCAATTACCTTTGTTGAGAGCTTGGTTTCACCTGATTCCCAATAGTTTTACTCTGGAAGCAGGGTTCATGATATGCTACTTTGCATACAGATTAATAAAAGATGTCGTTTTATTTCTGGAAGTGGTGTTCACTATATGAGACATTGCACTAAGATTATGCCTTGTAATTTCTAATAAGTGATTTTTTGTTCTCTACTCATTCGGTTTTGAGAAATTTCCTTACAACATTAACATATTAGTTATATAGTAGGCGTGGGAAAACTGTTAATGGACTTGATGTGAAGTAAATGTCACACAAGTTGTTGTCATACAGAAAAATACAACGCCAAGTTGAATTTAAGGTGTGTGTGGGGGCCTTTGGTACTCAATTTTATATGTAATGCCTACCATGATCAAACCGGAAAACTGGCAGTCCCTCGATCACTTGCAATGGAGAAAGATATGTCAGATCAATGAGAAATTGCACAGCTAAAAACCTATCGAACTAAACGAGGGTATACACTTCACAGTATAATAAAACCCGTTGTTTTTTCGGTATCTTTTTACGCATTTTCTTTTGAATTGGTAGATTTGGGTTGTGTTATATATCAAACGGGTCAAATAGTTAAGTATATAAAAGAGGAACAGAGTAAATGGGCCGAAACAGATCGGAAATCCCCCAAAATGTATGTCTAATGCATACAACATCCTAAATTATTTTATTTCAACACTTTGATTGTTGTTTTAATAATTTTGTATTTGGAAGCATATTTAACCCAATCCCATCAACTTCTACTTGACTACTTCCATCCCATGTTAAAAAAGGCCCATTCTAATCCATAAGCCAACTGACCCATCTTTCCATCTCTTGTATTACCCCATCCTTCTTTTTTCAAAATAACTGACCTTAAGATATAAAGGGTTTTCATCAGTCAAAAGGATTGTTCAGATGTTATAGGCAAAAGACCGAATTGATTGCTAAGTAGCTTGTAGGATCACTGAGGCTAGTTTTTTTTATCCGCTTAGGCTCACACTTTGAAGGTGCATCCTGAATCCATTGGCCATTGGCGTTCTGCTTTAATACCTTATCCACATCAAAGCCTCAATGTCTCTTCTGCTTTAGAACACCCGGTGCAGCAAATTGTGCAGTTCATCGGGAGGTCAAGTTTTTTCATGACAAACAGTGTCATACAAGAAGAAATGTAACTACTGCACCTTACAACAGATGTGTTTGTTTAATATATGTTTTAAGTTTATTAAGAAGCAAATTATACATTAAATATTAAAAGGTCTTAGAAGCAGCTTTGCAATTTTTGGAGAACTTTCTGTAAATACGGTACATATATATTTTCCTCTTTTTTCTTCCCCTGCAAAAACAACTTTCTTGCAATCTTGGTTTGTTCTTTAAACTTCAATCCTTGCACTGATTTGCATTTGATGTTGCCACTTTCAACCTAAAGTTGCGGCTATCAATATGAGGTCGCCACTTTGGTTTATTCATTGTCGGAAAAGCTTGTGTCAATAACAAAGATGATCGACATTGTGTCGGCTCATGTGACAGCTTACATGCCAAGAATGTGATTACATGGTAATTGTTTACATTTTTATTTTATTTTTAGTTCATAGTAAATTTTTATTTTTATTACTCTGAAAAGATTTTTGAGGATATTCCGATAATTGTATAGTTTGATAATTGTAGGTACTAATTGATCAGTATCATTAACTGTTGATGATTTTGCTACAACATACAATTATCCTCTAAATAAAGAAAAAAGTGATAGACCCAAAACTCAGCTATAGCAACAACCAGGGGGTAAAGTGTAAATTCAAAGGATTTATATACATTGCCACAAACGAATTTAACCCCACCCCTACACTCGGAACCCTATTCTTGACCGACTAGGATGGCCTTCGAATACCAAAAGCAGTCAAAGACATCAAAACCATTGCAAGATTGTGTTCCTACGGAGATCGTTCAAGAAATCCTGTTCAGGCTTCCTGTGGTGTTGTTGTTACGGTGTAAGTGTGTTTGCAAATTATGGTTTTCTTTGATATCGGATCCTTATTTTATAAATCGTCATGCCAAGAATAATGCGTATGCAGATCATCGTCGTCAACTTCTTGTAACCACGGAGACCCTAATGAGTATCAAGACTTGTCATGTTAGTGAGGTTTTGCATGATGAAGCAGTTTACGCGTTAGAGATTAATTATCCATTCAGACACCTTGTCAAATCTGTTTGGTTTGTTGGTTCTTGCAATGGGTTGTCATGTCTATCTTTTTGGGATGATTATGATAATGCTTTTTGTATATGGAATCCTAGTACAAGAAGATCATCTAAAAGGTTTTCACCGCGCTTTGATTTTGATGAGTTGTCTATCTCGTATTCATATGGCTTTGGGTATGATGAGTCCACCGATGATTACAAAGTTGTTGATATATGCCGTCCTCTCAATAATGGAACCCAGTTTGATGATACCTTAACCACATATATATATTCATTAAAATCTGGAAGTTGGAAGAAATTTGGTCCATTTCCTCAAGGTTTTCAAGTGAGAAGTAGTGCTGCCTTCTCGAATGGAGCTCTTCATTGGTTGGCTGATGAATTCCTATCTAATGAGCATCATTGGCGCCGCACTGTGGTTTCTTTTGATTTAGCAACGGAGACTTTTGGCGAAATTTCCCTACCTCCTAATGGTGAAGGTCCTAGCTTTTCGAAACTTGGGGATTTAGGAGAATGGCTCTCTGTGCTGTATAATTATCCAGGAGAGTATCGTGGGGATTTATGGGTGATGAAGGTTTATGGAGTGACAAGCTCTTGGAATAAGCTATTTTCCATACCATATCCAACCCGTTTAATGACAAGTTCATATTGGATTGTATTTTTGCGCCTTTGTGTATTTCAAATGATGGGAAAATTTTGCTGCAACTCGGGTCAATATTGGTTGTGTATAATTCGAAGAATAGTTCTACATCAGAGCTTCCGAGCTATGATATATGTCGTGAGGCAATTACCTTTGTTGAGAGCTTGGTTTCACCGAATTCCCAATAGTAATACTCTATAAGTGTTCATGATATGACTTTGCATGCAGATTAATAAAAGATGATGTTTATTCTGGAAGTGGTGTTCACTATTTGCCACTTTGCACTAAGATTATGCCTTGTAATTTCTATTTAAGTGACTTTTTGTTCTCTACTTATTTGATTTTGAGAAATTTCTTGAAAGGATTAACATATTAGTTATTTAGGCGCCCAATTACGGTAGGAAAACTTATTAGTGGGTTTGATGTAAACTAAATGTCACACAAGTTTTTGTCATAGAGAGAAATACAACGTCAAATAGAATTCAAGGTGTGTGTGGGCTTTTGGTCGTTTCTCTTTGGATGGCTACTCAACATTGTATGTAACGAGGTTTGGTTAAGACAACCAACTATCTTGGTCTGAGAAGGCCTTCACCTTCAATGGTTATCTACATATATTCTTACAATTCTTTTTATAATCCTTGTCATTAGGTGTGTTTGGATCCCTTCATCAGAATCACAATAGTCTGAGTCACAAGTTAGATGACTAAACTAGGATCTAATAATGGACGTACTCATTCAATGTTTAACCCATATCATTTACCTTTTCTCAGTCCTAATATTCACTTTTGATTTCGTTATGTGTCATGGTCATATTGTTAGTACTAGCTTTAGGTGTAGGGGTGTTCATTCCGTGAGTTTACCGAGTTAACAAGGTTAATCGGTTTGAGTAATTTTGGTTTTAGTCACCAAATACTAAACTGCTTGGACACCCAACTGTATTAAAGCCTTAGAGATTTGTTAATTTGTTTACTAAAAATTCTATTATATTAACAAATAAATAGTTATTCGGGTTTTGGGTGGGCTCTGATTAAAAATGCATAATATACAAAACAGAACCTCGTGACTTTTATTCTTTTCTATCTGAATTACAGAAGGCGTCAAAATGGCTCTTTCGATATATCTGTTTAGTGTTTACCTTCCAATAGTACAACATATCATTGTGTTAAATATATCTCACTTATACTACTAGAATTATCTGATCACAATATGGTGTTGCAGAAATTTTGCAAAACGACAACTGACATGGTTTCGCAATGAGCCAATTTATCACTGGATTGATGCCTCAAGACCCCTTGTATTCCTTTGGTTTACTAAACTTCAGCTGTAATGTATCTAATCTTATATTCTCCAAGTTCAACAGTTACACCTACTTGCAGGAAGAGGTACTCAATTTTATATGTAATGCCTACCATGATCAAAGCGGAAAACTGGCAGTCCCTCGATCATTTGCAATGGAAAAAGATATGTCAGATCGACGAGAAATTGCACAGCTAAAAACCTATCAAACTAAACGAGGGTATGCACTTCACAGTATAATAAAACCCGTTGTTTTTTCGGTATCTTTTTACGCATTTTCTTTTGAATTGGTAGATTTGGGTTGTGTTATATATCAAACGGGTCAAATAGTTAAGTATATAAAAGAGGAACAGAGTAAATGGGCCGAAACAGATCGGAAATCCCCCAAAATGTATGTCTAATGCATACAACATCCTAAATTATTTTATTTCAACACTTTGATTGTTGTTTTGATAATTTTGTATTTGGAAGCATATTTAACCCAATCCCTTCAATTTCTACTTCCATCCCATGTTAAAAAAGACCCATTCTGATCCATTCGCCAACTGACCCATCTTTCCATCTCTTGTTTTACCATCCTTTTTTTTATAAATAAATTGACCTTAAGATATACTGGGTTTTCATCAGTCAAAAGGACTGTTCAGATGTTATCAACTGGATAAGTAATACTGGTAAAAGGCAAAAGACCGAATTGATTGCTAAGTAGCTTGTAGGATCAATGAGGCTAGTTTTTTTTATCCGCTTAGGCTCACACTTTGAAGGTGCATCCTGAATCCATTGGCCATTGGCGTTCTGCTTTAATACCTTATCCACATCAAAGCCTCAATGTCTCTTCTGCTTCAAAACACCCGGTGCCGCTTAAAACTGTGCAGTTAATCGGGAGGTCAAGTTTTTTCATGACAAACAGTGTCATACAAGAAGAAATGTAACTACTGCACCTTACAACAGATGTGTTTGTTTAATATATGTTTTAAGTTTATTAAGAAGCAAATTATACATTAAATATTAAAAGGCCTTAGAAGCAGCTTTGCAAATTATACATATATATATTCCTCTTTTTTTCTTCCCCTACAAAGAACAACTTTCTTGAAATTCTTGTTTGTTCTTTAAACTTCAATCCTTGCACTGATTTCCATTTGACGTTGCCGCTTTCAACCTAAAGTTGGGGCTATCAATATGAGGTCGCCACTTTGGTTTATTCATTGTGTCTCCACGAAAGTAGGAGTCGCCAGAAAATTGGTGTTGTCGGAAAAGATTGTGTCGGTGAAAAAGATGATCGACATTGTGTCGGCTCATGTGACAGCTTACATGGCAAGAATATGATTACATGGTAATTGTTTACATTTTAAAAGAGAAAATTAATCAACCCTTATTGAGATATGAAGGAGACAAACGTTTTTTTTCTGTAATTCATTGAGAATTTTTATTTTTATTACTCTGAAAAGATTTTTGCGGAAATTCCGATAATTGTATAGTTTGATAATTGTCGGTACTAATTGATCAGTATCATTAATTGTTGATGATTTTGCTACAACATACAATTATCCTCTAAATAAAGAAAAAAAAAGGTGATAGACCCAATTCTCAGCTATAGAAACATCCAGGGGGTAAAGTGTAAATTCAAAGGATTTATATACATTGCCACAAACGAAATTAACTCCACCCCCATACTCGGAACCCTATTTTTGACCGACTGGCATGGCTTTCAAAGACCAAAAGCAGTCAAAAACATTGCAAGATTGTGTTCCTACGGAGATAGTTCAAGAAATCTTGTTCAGGCTTCCTGTTGTGTCATTGTTACGGTGTAAGTGTGTTTGCAAATTATGGTTTTCTTTGATATCGGATCCTTATTTTGTAAATCGTCATGCCAAGAATAATGAGTCTGCACATCATCGTCTTCGGCTTCTTTTAACCACGGAGACCCTAACGAGTATCAAGACTTGTCATGTTAGTGAGGTTTTGCATGATAAAGCAGTTTACGCGTTAGAGATTAATTATCCATTCAGACACCATGTCAAATGTGTTTGGTTTGTTGGTTCTTGCAATGGGTTGTAATGCCTGTGTTTTTGGGATGATTATGATAGTGCTTTTTGTATATGGAATCCCAGTACAAGAAGATCATCTAAAAGGTTTTCACCGCGCTTTGATTTTGATGAGTTGTCTAAGTCGTATTCGTTTGGCTTTGGGTATGATGAGTCCACCAATGATTACAAAGTTGTTGATGTATGTCGTCCTCTCAATAATGGAATTGAGTCTCATGATACCTTAGCGACACATATATATTCATTAAAATCTAGAAGTTGGAAGAACATTGGTCCATTTTTTCAGGGTTTTCAACCGCATTTTCATTGTACCTTCTTGAATGGAGCTCTTCATTGGTTGGCTGATGAATTCCTATCTAATGAGCATCATTGGCGCCGCACTGTGGTTTCTTTTGATTTAGCAACGGAGACTTTTGGCGAAATTTCCCTACCTTCTTATGGTGAAGGTCCTAGCTTTTCGAAACTTGGGGCTTTAGGAGAATGGCTCTGTGTGCTATATAATTATCCAGGATATAATTGTGGGGATATATGGGTGATGAAGGTTTATGGAGTGACAAGCTCTTGGAATAAGTTGTTTTCCATACCATATCCAACCCATTTAATGTCAAGTCGATATTGGAATGTATTGTTTGCGCCTTTGTGTACTTTAAATGATGGGAAACTTTTGCTGCAACTCGGGTCAACATTGGTTGTGTATAATTCAAAGAATAGTTCTATATCAGAGCTTCCGAGCGTTGATAAATGGTGGAATTCAATGACCTTTGTTGAGAGCTTGGTTTCACCGGATTCCCAATAGTTCTACTCTATAAGTGTTCATGATGCGACTTTACATACAGATTAATAATAGACGTTGTTTATTTCTGGAAGTGGTGTTCACTATATGCGACTTTGCACTAAGATTATGCCTAGTAATATCTAATTAAGTGAATGTTTGTTCTCTACTTATTCGGTTTTGAGAAATTTCTTTACAGGATTAACATATTAGTTATTTAGGGGAAAACTTATTAATGGGTTTGATGTAAATTATATGTCACACGAGTTGTTGTCATAGAGAGAAATACAACGTCAAATAGAATTCAAGGTGTGTGTTCGCCTTTGGTCGTTTCTCTTTGGATGGCTATAGGTCTGGTTAGAGGCAGCCTTATACTAAGGAGTAGTCCGAGGAGGACTAGTCATAGTCAGCGCCACATCAACAAAACACCATCCAAATATTAATCCCCCTAAACCAACCTAATACTAAGGACTAGTTTTGGACTCTCCTTATATTTAATTTTACACTCACAAATTTTTTTTTAAAAAAAAAAGCCATAAACAACTCGTCCCTATGGGAACGAGTGACACAAAGACGAGTCGAACCCAATGGTGTTCACTCGTCCTTGGATGGCGGAAGCGCCACGACGAAGGAAAACGAGTTACATAAGGCAACTTCTTAAGACAACCGACTATCTTGGTCTGAGAAGACCTTCACCTTCAATGGTTATCTACATATATTCTTATAATTCTTTTTATAATCCTTGTCATTAGGTGTGTTTGGATCCCTTCATCAGAATCACAATAGTCTGAGTCACAAGTTAGATGACTAAACTAGGATCTAATAATGGACGTACTCATTCAATGTTTAACCCATATCATTTACCTTCTCTCATTCCTAATATTCACTTTTGATTTAGTTATGTGTCGTGGTCATATTGTTAGTACTAGTTTTAGGTGTAGGGGTGTTCATTTGGTGAGTTTACCGAGTTAACAAGGTTATTCGGTTTGAGTAATCTTGTTTACCAAAAATTCTATTCTATTAACAATAAATACTTATTCGGGTTTTGGGTGGGCTCTGATTAAAAATGCATAATATACAAAACAGAAGCTCTATTCGAACCCAATCCAAATCCAACTAACCCAACCCAACCCAACCCAAATATAACCCATATATAACAAAAGATAGATAAAATGGGTTGGGTTAACAAGAAGAAGCCTCTAAAGTCGCATATATAGTTTCTACATCGATCATCTATCTATCAATCTCTAAAAAGAAAGAAACTTTCATATATAACATATATATCGTGTAGATAGAATTCAATACAACACAACAAATATGATTTCTTCTTTATCATCTACAATGTTGATCAGATCCATCCTTAAAAAACAATCATCATTGTCATCTTATAATATACTACGTAGGAATAATTATTCATCATCATCAGAATGTGTCCCACCGGCACGTAAAGTGGTCGTGCTGGGCGCAGCCGGGGGTATAGGGCAGCCTCTTTCACTTCTCATGAAACTAAATCCACTTGTATCTACGCTTTCTCTTTATGATATCGTTGGCACTCCAGGTGTCACTTCTGATCTTAGCCATGCTAACACCAGATCCCAGGTATATATATATACTGATCATCGATACATATATAACTCTTGGTTATAACCTACATTTCGTTATTAAACTCTGATTCTTATTAGTTCGTACGTACATGGTTCGTGTTATGGATATATGTTGTGTTAGTTTATGTTAGTTTTTGAACGGCAATTTATTAAATAAAAACAATTCTACAAGTCGAAAAGGATTTAACCCGCAGAAATTATTATTATTATTATGCTTTTGATGTAACAAACTTTTATTTTATCCGGTTAGTGAATACTATATATTATGTTTTAAGACTTTAAGTTATGGTGTTTTGATATCGCTCACTACCAGATTTTGCTATGTTCTATTTTGCATAAAAAGGAACTGGTATTTCTGCTACTTGTAACAACTCTGTAGTGTGTTACTACTATGTCTAAGCTTACTGCAAAGCTCACTTATGGCAGCTAATTTTTTTCTCTATAGACGATGATCTGCTAATTTGAAAATTCAGAACTCTGTGAAGTTTAGAAATTTTTTTACATGGTGTATAATTTTATAATCACAATTCAAGGCATTTTTAGTAAAATAAGATTGGTAGGTTTGCTTTAAATGTATTGATGTTTTATATGTATAGGTGGTTGGCTATATGGGTGAAGGAAATCTTGGGAAGGCGTTGGAGGGAGCCGATCTAGTCATCATTCCAGCTGGTATTCCAAGGAAGCCCGGAATGACCCGCGATGATCTTTTCAATATCAATGCTGGCATTGTTAAGGGTCTATGCACTGCAATTGCCAAGTACTGTCCCCATGTGAGTATACATTACCGAGGCTCGGAATCCGTTTTATTTTCTGTTTTGATGATTGTGTGTTTTGGTTATCTAATGATTTTGCCCTTTTTTACTCTATGAAAAACAGGCGCTTGTTAATATTATCAGCAACCCTGTCAACTCCACTGTGCCCATTGCTTCTGAGGTTTTCAAGAAAGCCGGTACTTATGATGAGAGACGGCTGTTTGGTGTGACAACACTTGATGTTGTTAGGGCAAAGACTTTTTATGCTGCAAAAGCGCAGGTTCCGGTTTCTGGTATGATTTCCTTTTTAGAATTTGTTTTCGTTTCTTTTTTGAACTTATATCATTGATTTCCCTTTTAAAGTCTTATTTGTTTTTCGATGTTGCAGCTGTCAACGTACCTGTTGTGGGTGGTCATGCTGGCATTACCATTCTGCCATTGTTTTCGCAGGTATTACTTATTTACTGTTCCGTGTAAGTTGAATATAGTTTTGTGCACTGATACATGGCTTTGAATGAAGGCCACACCAAAAGCAGATAGCTTGTCAGACGAAGAGATTACTGCTTTAACCAAGCGAACACAAGATGGTGGAACAGAGGTTGTGGAAGCAAAGGCTGGAAAGGGTTCTGCCACACTATCGATGGCGTAAGTTTGCATTCATATTTTCTCGTTCAGTGTGTTTGTTATGGCTAAAATGATGATGCGGCATGTTTTATCTACAATGTTCTGAGCACCATACACTTGTCTTTTAACTCTGTCTATGCAATAGAAAATTCAAGTATTAGTGCAGATATTTTGGAACACGAATCTGAAATTTATGTGTATATCATGCATTTATGCTTCTTTGATCTGTATGCCCACTTAAACACTGAAATTTTGTGAAATTTTATTCATCCATTTTCCACTAAATAAACCAAGGTTCCTCTACTCTTACCAGATGTAGAGTCTTTGTATATCTGCTTCGTCGGGTAAAGATAATATCTAACCCGAGCCATTTTTCACAGTTACGCCGGGGCCCTATTTGCTGATGCCTGCTTGAAAGGACTTAATGGGGTACCTGATGTTGAATGCTACTCATTTGTGGAATCAAACGTTACTGAATTGCCATTCTTTGCCTCAAAGGTACGGTGCTTGAAAACTAGTTTATTATTTTGATATTGTTGCTACATGTCACTTGAACTTGCATGAAAGAAAGATTGTGACACAGAAAAACTTGCTATCCCACTTTTTAAATCCAAAGATAATTTGGCTTTTGTAACTGTGTTTTAGAATTTCCAAAATTCAGTTGGTGGACAAATAATCTGTATCTAAAAACCGTTATCGTCAATAACAACTGGAAAATGAAGCAATCATGTGCCAAATATTATGAACATTTTCAAGTAATTCCTCTGTCCTGCAGGTGAGACTTGGGAAAAATGGTGTGGAAGAAGTACTTGGCCTAGGGCCGCTTTCAGACAATGAGAAACAAGGATTGGAATCTCTTATCCCCGAATTGAAGTCATCTATCGATAAGGGAATAAAGTTTGCCAACCAAAGCTAAAACTGGCTGGCAATGAGTAGCATGGAAAAATTTTGCATATGGTTTGAAGTTTGTTGTACCTCGATCTTCATGAGACTCAAGTTTGGTTAATTGCACAATAAAAAAGAAGCAAATTGCTCACCAAATGCATTTGTACTTGATACCCTGCATTGATATTGTCAACTTAAGTGTTCAACTTTTTTCTTGGATACTTCTAAGTAATTCTGATTTAAATTTTAGACCAGTTTTTCTTCTTGATCTATGCTTGGCTACTTGCCATATCCATGTGAGTTCTTTTCTGTTTCTGTTACCGTTTCCTGAAAGCTATAGATGGTTGATTGTGCATTTGTGGTCAAACAATACAAAGTCAAACCTTAACTGCTTTAGGGAAAAGACACTATGTGCTTGTAACACTTGGCTGCAACCGGTGCTACTGCTTGCAGCAACACCAGGAACGACAATGGAGCTTGTAGTTCCTGTTACAATTTTCAGAAAGCTATAGATGGTTTGATTGCACACTTGTAGTCAGCATAAAACCAAGAAGATGCAAAAATAGAATGTATCTTATCCTGTTTTAACTCTTTTGTTTTATCACTGATGTTCGATGAGCAGCACATCACCACCAAACACATTCATTAAACCAAAAATTAAGAACCACCAGAAGCAGAACACAACATATATGCAGAAGTGACAAAAATAAGAGAATTGAACAACAGAAGCAAGCCAATGGGAGACGACAAAAGTAGATAAATCTAAGAGGAAAATAACTGTACATGCTACCTACATTTTTCATTTAACATGATTTCATAAGCGTTACAAAGAATTTAACGACTTGTAATGAAGGCAAAACAGCACTTATCCAACTTATGAAAACAATCTGGCATTTGGTCTGCCCTATTCAAATTGAACCAAGAACATAATTCAAAACCTAGCACGGGCACCTCATGACTAAAATTGGTAGCAATTTTTGGTAACCTACATTTGCAAGGAGTTCCCATATCCCTAAAAAAAATCTATTTCGTACACCCTGAATACCTATCAAGTTCCACCGCATCAACATACCAAACATGTTCCAATCAAAATGCGCAGCATCAATACACCTTCCAAAAATCCCGAGAGCTTTGCAGTTGAAACTCGTGAAAATAATGCTCTCGTTCAGCCATCATGCATACATATAAGGTACATCAGAAGCATTTTTGAAATTTCACAAGATAGCATCATTTTACTGAAAATCTGCAATAATCTGCAGAGTAAAGATTAAAGAGATTCCATCAGACCAGTAATTATTATGAACAGAACCAGAAGAAGAGATCAGAAGAATAATGTTTCCATTATCAAATATAATGCAATGAACTCAAAAGTCCATAGCAAAGATATCTAATTTGCCCCCTTTCTTGAATGTGAAAATTTCCAGACTTATATACAGTGCTATAACTATTGAGTTAACATATATGACTTCTTCCACAATTCCAAGGGGAAAAAAAAATAAACAAGAGAGATACAACAAGGAACATCACTGCAGATAATACTCTTAAAAAGGTCATAATCAGAACGATAATTTTTTTTGCACTCGCTGTCTTAGTGAGATTCATATATGTATCGAGGAAATTAATAATACCTCGATAAAGAATAACCATCCAACATGAACATAACAATTTTCTTTAAAACATACTGTTAACAGTGATAAGTGATAACCCTTCAGAAACGCAACAACAATCACTAACACAAACCAAAGAAACAAAAGCCATAGCAATTGACTGACCCTCAAAAGCAAACAAGTGAATAAGCAGTGATCTTGGTAACCATCACAATTATTGCTACAACCAAATTTTAACAGAAACCATATTACCAAAACAAAATCAAAGAGAAGAGCCACAATGAATGCATACTAGTTCAAGCCATATGAGCATTTATGAAACCAAACAAGACAAGTGCATGCAATATCATCCTAATTTGTACAGAAAAAAATGAGTTAACATTCACTTGCATATACATACAATTATATAGTGTGCTCTGCAATCTAACTCAGTTTGCTGCTCCTTTCAAGTCCTAGGTGAGTGCCCTTCATCTGAAGATGAACTGTCGCTGTCTGAATCTGCATGGAAAGCACCACAAAGGGAAACACTTCAGCTCAAAATAACCATCTTCCGTATCAATGAAAACGCCAGCAATATTACCTGCAATATACCCTAAGAGAAAAAAACTATACATATATAACCAATTACCGCTTGAAGAGGTTCCAGAGTCGCTACTTGAACTGCTTGAACTACTTGACCTACTGACATTATCCCCACGGTTCTCCCCTTGGTTGGGTGGACCAGTAGCAGGAATCTTCTCATCTGCTGTATAGATACACACATTTGGTATATATTTGCACACTGTGAAAATATTCTTCCAAATATAGCGCATATGAAAACATCTTTAAATTTAGTTACCTGCTCTCTTCTGTATTGGTACCTCTGGTATGAGAGCTGTAGGGTTCTGCAATAATATCATATAATCACAACCATGCATCTTAAATGAAAATTATGGACAGCAACGATATTAATTGGATATAGATTGTACCTCAAGCACCGGCGGATTAGTATTTACAGCTAGTTCTCTTGCCTGTTGAGAAAGTTCAGCTCTCCTTTTATGCTACTGAAATTCTTTTTGTAAATGATAACAAACCTATCAAGTTCCCAAAGAGTTTCGACATCAACACTGTCGATGTCAACTTCGATCTCTTCATCATTTTGGGAAAGCGAGGTATTACTTTTCTTAATGATCTGCACGATGTTATCAAGCTTTTCCGAAGGCAAGTTCTGGAGATTTGCACTGAGCTTTTGCTTCTCATCATAGGTCATGTCTCTCTTATTGGGATCCTTGGCTTTTGGTTTCTTTGGGACAGGCGTCCTAGTCACCGGGGCAAAAGTTGCAGGTTTCGGCCTAGCCATGAAAGGCAAAGCCATAGACTGTGACCTTTCAAAAGTCCTATGATTAGTAACCTTTCCTGAAGTTGGAGTAGGCATGCCAGCATCATGAAATGCTCCATTCCTCCAGTCATACTCGATCACTGCCCATCTTTCTTCAAATATATTTAATAGCTGCTCGGCCATAGCATGGACATCATGCCCTCTAGGATTATATGTCATGGCATTACGAAACGTGAGTCTCACATCCTCTGCAAAATCAACAGGCATCTTGTAAAAGTTCTGAGCTAAACGACTCTTAACCGTTCCCAAATCCATTGGATGTTTAATAAAATCATGATAATCATGAAGCCCGAGTAATTTTGCATTAACAGGTTCATTGAACACCCAACCATGCTTGTGCTTCATCAACCTCTGAAGCAAAGTACTACAACTCCTAAACGCCTGTTTCTTGTGTCTTTCAAGAGCGACAGAGTATTCCGACTTACTGGCTCCATTAAGCTTTGGCCTCTTGTTACTCTCAGGAGGTAATCTATCTTTTCCAAGAAGGAAATCAGAATTCTGATAATACTGATTAGCCTTCGGCGTCCTCTTCTCTTTCTCAACATAATCACCACCAACGGATACACTCATCTGTCTAAACCTATTCATATCTTGATTTGGAACCGACACCATCTCAGAATTAACTCTCGCTCTCCTATCATTTGCCGGCCCCATCTCAGAATAAACCCTAGTTAAAGACCTTCTATCCATGTAATCTGTCGCCATTTCCGAATTAGCCCTAATTAACGATCTCCCATCTGTCGTAACATCACTCGGATACTGCAACCCCTGTAACTGACTATAACTCCCATCATTATTATTAGTAGTACCTAAAACCGTCGGATACTGCAAACCCTGTAACTGACTATAACTCCCATCATTATTATTATTAGTAGTACCTATAGCTGTCGAACGATGAGCAATCTCGGTTTCTTTATCCTCAAGCCTTTTAACTAAACCCCTAACTTGTTCCAACTCCCCTTTCAACTTCTCCTCAAGCCCTTTAATCTCATTTTTAGGAGTAGAACCTACTAAACAAATCTTTACCCTATTATCGACTCGGCTAACAAACGGTCTAACAACTCTATTCACCGTCTCCGTTTCCGTTTCCACCTCTCCGTTCCGTAAACCTACCCCGGGTAAATCTTTCGATATCTCCGGGTGGGTTTCATCATTATTCGCCTCAATAGCCGGGACGGCTACAGCGGTATCGGTTTCGGTGGCGGTAATTAATACTTTTTTGGGTCTTCTTGTATAAACTTTATTACCAGGTTCCCACTTTATCTTTTCTTTATTAATCTTATCCGCATCTAACGTTATTCCTGAAGCCATACACATACGATTATACGTACCGCTACCCTATATCTATATCTATATCTATATATTATATTTATATATATATCTAACAAAAACTTCAAAAGATTTGAAACCCAGATGTATTCATTGAAACCCAGAAGGAAAAAAACAAACTTTATGAAAGATCTCCGATTTCTTCGAAGAAATCGAAGCTAGGGTTTCAAAGAAAACCCAAGAAATTGAAAAAAAATCGAACCCTAAAAATCAAAATCAAACAAAATCAAACCCTAGAAATCAAAATTGACCGATGAAATCGAACAATAATGACCAGATCTGATGAAAAATAGATTGATTTGAAGGAAAACACAGATTGAAATCGAAAGGGAATTAGGGTTTTTTTGTTGTTGTTGCAGGCGGTGGTGTGACGGCGATCTTGAAAAAAAAATTAAATTTAAAATTAAAATAAAGAAAAATAAAAAGGAAAATAAAAATTATTTTTTAATTAAAAAAATAAAAGGAAATTGGGGGGGAAAATAGAAAAGAAAATTAGGGTTTAGGAAAATTTGGGGGTGGATGTGTATGGGATCCGAAGTGTATGGATATAGTTTTACTGATGAGAGGCGCGAGTAGTGGGTGGGTGGGTGGGTGGGTGGGTGGATATACAATTTTTATATCACACGCGTGACGCGCCTTGTTGATATGTAGATGTGTTTCTGACTATGGGCCCATCGTATAATAAGGCGGTTAATCACTTTTAATACCGCGTTATTTTACTTTCCTTTATTATTTTATATTTTTTAACAAATTACAGATAAATTCAAAATATATGTCTTTTAAATTTCGTTTTAATATATTTTGGAATATTATAATAAATTATAAAATTGTAACTAAATAAACTGATAACATACAAAAAATTATATAATGTCATGTTTAAAAATATTCAACAACAAAAACAAGACTCAATCCTTGTAAGTAGTGACGGCTTAAGATTTTTGAAAGACTCAAATGAGATCAATTTTGGGGGCCTAGTTCATTATCATATAAATTAAAGTAATAAAAAAAAGAGAAAAAAAAGTAGCTCGACTTTTGTAATTGAACTACTAGTAATAAAAAAGATGCAGATGTTGATGCAAAAACCAAAATGATGTTACTGCAATGCAAATTATATAATGGTACTTAGTCCAAAATCCAAACAGTAAGTCTAATATACAAAATATTGTGTAACACCCGACGTTTAAAAATATGGGTTTTCAAAAATCTTTCACCCTACGGTGTTAAAATTGCGGAAGTAAAGACTGTAAAAGTCAAAACCGATAAAAACATTTCGGTTTCTGCATTTAGTTGGTGTTACACGCCATATCAAACAATAGTTCAAATGAAAACCCAACGGTTGCCCAACATTAAACAACCGTTCACACATTATTACATATATTCGACATCAAAATGAAATGTAATCAAAAGTCTCCATAATTAGCAACTAGGGGTAGCTAAGGAATCTGCATGCTTTCTACCCACGCTCTCACGTCCTGCACCTACAAGTCCTTCAAGCTAAACCTGAGGGAACAACCACATTAAAGAAACAAGTGTTAGCTATAAGAATAGCTAAGTAAGATCACACTTAATTTAAAAGCAATTGTCCATTTAAAACATTTCTTCGTTAATAGACAAACTCATTAGGCACAACACACAACACACATATCTGCATAACAACTTCATATCAATTAGGATAATCATCCTAAATGTGCCTATCCTGCATTAGTTCACACATTGTCACACATATCTTCGTTTACTGCATATAAGTGTGCCCTGCATCACACCCGACTGGATGATCAACCAAAGGCTAATCATCGTATGTCGTTAAGGAATGGCAAGCCAATCCAAGAGTAATCCGTACATGGAGGTTGGTCAAACCCCTCGTATTACTCGCCCTGCATTATAAAGACCATGTTGCAAGGAGCCACCCAAGCAACAACTACGTCAACGTACTCGTCCGGCTAAGACTTGTACGGGTTAAGCTTAACACTTTCCCTGCATTATATTTACGAGCTCGATTTCACACATAATAGTTTAGGCAACACACATAACCTAAACATAATCACACATTACCTTCATTTCGTTTGGGCCCTTAAACGTGCAAGTGACATGGCAACCTACCAAGTCTAGTGTGCTAGGTGTACAAGCCATGCAGTATGCATATGTCACACATTAACTCCATTTCTACATTTCACACATAATAAGATACTTCGTAATTCTACATAAACTACATATCAATACACTACATTAAACAATACTTCATTTTACTACATTAGGGTCTGCATTTCAGGTCTCATGGTCAACTACATATCCCATAGTACCTCCCGTGTAACCCGAGATACCCACATATATCATATGTTACCGTTAAGGAAGTTATAAGTATGAAACCTTTGCTTGTTGAACCCTCAGCGTGACAAAAGTAGTGTATCTTACCTTGATACAGCTTAACAACAAGCTACAAGCACAATACAACGATGACTAGGTGTCTCCAATAACCTAGAACAAGTATAAGATCAAAATATAAGCTAAACGACACCTTTTGTAAAATCTGACCAAGTGGTGCGCCGCACCTTCCAAGTGGTGCGTCGCACCAAACCTCCAGAGAATTCAGATCAACACTAGGTGCGCCGCACCAGCCCTTGGTGCGTCGCATATCGGGGTCCACCAAAAACCCAAACTGGTTGTGGTGCGCCGCACCACTCCTTTGGTGCGCCGCACCTGGGGTGCCGACCAGCAAACTAATTTTTGTTCTTTGATCAAACGAATTCCATACGAACCCATACCCCAAATCCAACCTGGGGACTTAAAATTAATCCTTTAATTGCACTTTCATCAACTTTAACCATCCTATTAATCCTTTAATCCTTTACATCATAAATCAATCATTTAATCATCCGAATAACATGAAATCGGTGAACGTTTAATCAAATAACCCAACCCAAACCCTTATGGCCTGGATTAAGACTAATATAAGACTCACACAATCAGATCTCAGATGAGGAATACCTATATTACCTGTATTCGGTGATAAAGATCCAAGATCTAAGCAATACACGATCGATTTGGCTCCAAAACGAATAGATCTAGAGAGAAACTCGAGAGGGAAGGAAGGGGATCGGCTAGGGCTTGTTTAGGAGGAAGAAAATCTGCATAATGGCTCTCTAATGACAACCCTAAGCCTCTAAACCCGTTTTTGACTTTGCACACATGTCAAAACTAGCCCCTAAGCTTCCTAATCCTTCATTATTGGTCACAAACTACTTTATTGACCATATACATCATTAATCCTTCATTACATGTCACTACATAGACATTAATCTTCATATTACACACATTTATACTACATTAACATTTAGGCTTACAAGCCTCACACATAACACACATTAACCACATATAAGCATTAAATCTAAAATAGACTTAACGACACACACAATATTGACTTAACGGCACTAGTCAACTAGTAAAGAAAAGTTTGGGATGTTACAATTACCTCCCCCTTAAGAGGATTCCGTCCCCGGAATCTCATCAGTAAGGAACAACTCGGGATACTTTTCCTTCATTACTGCTTCAGTTTCCCACGTTAAGCTTTCTTCATGATTATGCTTCCACTTTATCAACACAAGGTCAATCACTTTTCGGCGTAACTTCTTTTGCTTTCTTCCAAGTATCGCTGCCGGTTCGTCTACTATTCTCTTCATTGGGTCAATACTCACGTCTTTAATAGGAATCACACTTGACTCCTCAGCTAAACATTTCCTCAAGTAGGATACATGGAAGGTGTTGTGAATTCCATCCAATTCTGGAGGTAATTCCAACTGATATGCCACGTCTTTAATGCGCTTCACAACTTTAAAAGGTCCAATGAAACGTGGACTCAACTTTCCCTTCTTTCCAAATCGAATAACTCCTTTCTAAGGTGATACTTTCAGCATCACTAAATCACCAACATTAAACTCAATCGGTCTCCTTTTCTTATCTGCATATGTTTTCTGCCTTTCTCTTGCCACACGTAAGGCTTCTTTAGCTACATTAACCTTTTCAGAGGTAATTTCAATAATTTCGGGACCGGTCAACTGCTTTTCACCGGGCTCCATCCAACAACTTGGAGTCCTACACCTTCTACCATATAACATCTCGAATGGTGGCATTCCAATGCTTGCATGGTGACTATTGTTGTAAGCAAACTCAATCATCCTCAAATGATCATCCCATGCTCCACCGTATTCAAGTACACACGTTCTCAACATATCCTCCAAGGTTTGAATGGTTCTCTCACTTTGCCCATCGGTTTGAGGATGATAGGAGGTACTCAAATTTATTCTACTACCCAACTCCCGTTGAAGACCCTTCCAAAAGTTTGACACAAACCTCGAGTCTCGATCCGAAACAATAGATAAAGGAACTCCATGTTTCGCAACTACTTCATCAATGTACATCTTTGCCATCTTCGTTAAAGGCGCATCTTGTCGGGTAGCTAGAAAATGAGCACTCTTCGTCAATCTATCCACAATCACCCATATCATATCATTCCCTTTCGGTGTTTTAGGTAGCTTCGTTACAAAGTCCATGGTAATATGATCCCATTTCCACTCGGGAATGTCTAATTGATGCAACAAACCATACGGCTTTTGATGGTCCGTTTTCACACGTGCACACGTCAAACACTTTGCTACAAAATGAGCTACTTCCCCTTTAATATCCGGCCACCAATAAATCGACTTCAAATCTGCATACATTTTGGTGACACCGGGATGAACCGAATATCTACTTCTATGGGCTTCCTCAAGGATCAATTCTCGGTTATCACCAAGCAATGGCACCCAAATTCGACCCTTGTATGTTTTGAACCCACGGCTATTAGTCTCCATCACAAGACGTTTCTTCTTCCCAATGCTTTCATTGTCAATGTTATCCTTCATCAATGCCCTCACTTGTGCTTCTTTAATTCGTTTTTTTTTTTTTTTTTTTTTTTTTTTTTTTTTTTTTTTTTTTTTTTTTTTTTTTTTTTTTTTTTTTTTTTTTTTTTTTTTTTTTTTTTTTTTTTTTTTTTTTTTTTTTTTTTTTTTTTTTTTTTTTTTTTTTTTTTTTTTTTTTTTTTTTTTTTTTTTTTTTTTTTTTTTTTTTTTTTTTTTTTTTTTTTTTTTTTTTTTTTTTTTTTTTTTTTTTTTTTTTTTTTTTTTTTTTTTTTTTTTTTTTTTTTTTTTTTTTTTTTTTTTTTTTTTTTTTTTTTTTTTTTTTTTTTTTTTTTTTTTTTTTTTTTTTTTTTTTTTTTTTTTTTTTTTTTTTTTTTTTTTTTTTTTTTTTTTTTTTTTTTTTTTTTTTTTTTTTTTTTTTTTTTTTTTTTTTTTTTTTTTTTTTTTTTTTTTTTTTTTTTTTTTTTTTTTTTTTTTTTTTTTTTTTTTTTTTTTTTTTTTTTTTTTTTTTTTTTTTTTTTTTTTTTTTTTTTTTTTTTTTTTTTTTTTTTTTTTTTTTTTTTTTTTTTTTTTTTTTTTTTTTTTTTTTTTTTTTTTTTTTTTTTTTTTTTTTTTTTTTTTTTTTTTTTTTTTTTTTTTTTTTTTTTTTTTTTTTTTTTTTTTTTTTTTTTTTTTTTTTTTTTTTTTTTTTTTTTTTTTTTTTTTTTTTTTTTTTTTTTTTTTTTTTTTTTTTTTTTTTTTTTTTTTTTTTTTTTTTTTTTTTTTTTTTTTTTTTTTTTTTTTTTTTTTTTTTTTTTTTTTTTTTTTTTTTTTTTTTTTTTTTTTTTTTTTTTTTTTTTTTTTTTTTTTTTTTTTTTTTTTTTTTTTTTTTTTTTTTTTTTTTTTTTTTTTTTTTTTTTTTTTTTTTTTTTTTTTTTTTTTTTTTTTTTTTTTTTTTTTTTTTTTTTTTTTTTTTTTTTTTTTTTTTTTTTTTTTTTTTTTTTTTTTTTTTTTTTTTTTTTTTTTTTTTTTTTTTTTTTTTTTTTTTTTTTTTTTTTTTTTTTTTTTTTTTTTTTTTTTTTTTTTTTTTTTTTTTTTTTTTTTTTTTTTTTTTTTTTTTTTTTTTTTTTTTTTTTTTTTTTTTTTTTTTTTTTTTTTTTTTTTTTTTTTTTTTTTTTTTTTTTTTTTTTTTTTTTTTTTTTTTTTTTTTTTTTTTTTTTTTTTTTTTTTTTTTTTTTTTTTTTTTTTTTTTTTTTTTTTTTTTTTTTTTTTTTTTTTTTTTTTTTTTTTTTTTTTTTTTTTTTTTTTTTTTTTTTTTTTTTTTTTTTTTTTTTTTTTTTTTTTTTTTTTTTTTTTTTTTTTTTTTTTTTTTTTTTTTTTTTTTTTTTTTTTTTTTTTTTTTTTTTTTTTTTTTTTTTTTTTTTTTTTTTTTTTTTTTTTTTTTTTTTTTTTTTTTTTTTTTTTTTTTTTTTTTTTTTTTTTTTTTTTTTTTTTTTTTTTTTTTTTTTTTTTTTTTTTTTTTTTTTTTTTTTTTTTTTTTTTTTTTTTTTTTTTTTTTTTTTTTTTTTTTTTCTTTTTTCTGTTTTTCTACTTTTTCTTTTTTTCTTTTTTTTTTCTTTTCTGTTTTTCAATTCTTTTATTCCTTTTTTTTCCTCTTTTTTTTGTGAGCTACTTTTACTCTGACTAATTGGTATTCTCTTAATAATATTATCTTTAGTTTCTCCATCACTTTCTTCTTCATGTGTCAATGTTATCCTTCATCAATGCCCTCACTTGTGCTTCTTTAATTCGATCAAGTAGCCCCGACTTGGCTTGAACTTGCATGCTCATCAATTTACAAGAAGAACTTTGCACCTTCCTACTTAGTGCATCCGCCACTACATTGGCTTTACCCGGATGGTATTTGATTTCACAATCATAATCCTTAAGTAATTCCATCCACCTCATTTGTCTCACGTTCATTTCCTTTTGATTAAAGACATACTGTAAACTTTTATGATCGGTAAACAAAGTGCATTTTGTACCATAAAGGTAATGTCTCCACAATTTCAATGCAAAAACAACTGCGGCCAGTTCAAGATCATGGGTAGGGTAATTCTTCTCATGTGGTTTCAACTGGCGGGAAGCATAGGCGATCACCTTGTCCCTCTGCATCAGTACACAACCCAACCCGTGATAGATGCATCACTATACACAACCAAATCATCGGTACCTTCAGGTAAGGCAAGTATAGGAGCTTCACAACTTCTTCTTCAACGTTTGAAATGCATTCTCCTGCTTATCGGTCCACTCAAATTTTACTCCTTTCTTCGTTAGTTCAGTCATAGGCTTGGCTATTCGGGAGAAATCCTGAATGAACCTTCTATAATATCCAGCCAAACCAAGAAAACTTTTAATCTCAGTAGGAGTCTTTGGCTGCTCCCTACTTTGAAACAGCTTCAATCTTTGAAGGATCTACTTTAATACCTTCCGATTAAATAACATGACCAAGAAACTGCACCTCTCGAAGCCAAAACTCGCATTTAGAAAACTTGGCATACAACTTCTTCTCCCTCACACCTCCAAAACTGCTTTCAAGTGCTCACGGTGCTCATCTTCTGACTTAGAATAGATCAAAATATCGTCAATAAACACAATAACAAAATGATATAGAAAGGGACGGCATACCCGATTCATTAAATCCATAAACGCGGCTGGAGCATTAGTCAACCCAAATGGCATGACCAAGAACTCATAATGGCCATATCTAGTCCGGAAAGCTGTCTTTGCTACATCCTCCTTCTTAACCTTCAATTGATGATAACCGGACCGTAAATCTATCTTTGAAAAATATGAAGCACCATGTAGTTGATCAAAGAGATCATCAATTCGCGGGAGAGGATATTTATTCTTAACCGTTCGCTTATTCAACTCGCGGTAGTCTATGCACATGCGCATGGATCCATCCTTCTTTTTAACAAAGAGAACCGGAGCTCCCCAAGGCGAGGAACTAGGTTGAATGAAACCTTTGTCAAGTAACTCCTGAAGTTGGGACATTAACTCTTTCATTTCTGTAGGAGCTAATCGGTAAGGTGCTTTAGCAACAGGTGTAGCACCGGGAATAAGATCTATCTGAAAAGTAATCTCACGGTCAGGAGGGATACCGGGAAGATCTTCAGGAAACACATCGGGAAAATCGGATACTACATCAACACTAGCAATAGAAGGCTTCTCCTTTCTCACATCAATAACATAGGCCAAGAAATGACTCTTATTCTTCCTTATACATTTAATAGCCTTCATCATACTAATGATCTTTATCCCCCCTCTCTTCTTATCTCCATAAACCGTTACCACATTACCATCGGATGTAGGAAACCAAATAATCTTTTGGGAACACAAAATATTAGCTTCATTTCTAGACAACCAATCCATACCAATAACTGGACCGGAAACAAACGACCTTCAATCTCAATGTCACAATCATCATAACCCACACGTATATCACTAACCGTACCATTAGCAATTTCCACCTCTATCGAGCAATCTAAAGGGGTAGTGACTCTTCCTAGCTTAGGAGCAAATAAAGTAGACACAAACGACCTATTTGCACCCGAATCAAATAAACAGAAGCAGGTTTTGAATTAACAAGGAAAGTACCACTTACCACCTCGTCGTTGTTCTTAGCATCATCCACAGTCATCTGCAAGGCTCTCACTTTTGTTGCTGAAGTGGTTGCTTTCTTCCCGTCATTCTTCATTTGTGGGCAATCGGCAATAAGATGACCCGTTTCCTGACACTTGTAACAACGAGTCTTGTCCTACATTCCGTTGCAAGATGTCCCGACTTCCCGCACTTATGACACCTTCTTGTCTTGTCGGAACATTGACCTTCATGAACATTCTTGCAAAAAGCACACCAAGACCCATTCTTCTTTTTATCTTTGTCACCACTTGAGCTAGAATTCCCACGAAACTTCTTATTATTGTTATTAGATGACCAATTTGACCCTCTTTTGAACCCTGCTTTCTTGTCATCACCTTCACCACAACTTTCTCACTTTTGAAGTCATCATCCAACCTCTTTGACTCCTTAATAGCCGCCGATAAAGTCACATGTTGTCTACATAATCCAAGATAACTAACGGGGAGACCATCACAATAAGCCTCAATTTGGTCCTCCTGCCTTCGAACCAAGTGTCCAACAAACTTCAACTTCTCCATAAACGAGTGTGCATAATCATAAATTGCACCGGGTTTAGCAACCAACGATCTAAACTCCTTTTCAATCAACCTTAACTCACGCGTTCCCACATACTCCTCTAGAAACTTCTCCTTAAATGTTCCCCAAGGCATAACTGCAAGTACCCTCAGGAGCCATAGACACTGTAGTAGCCCTCCACCAATTACGGGCATTCTTCTTCAACATCCTACTAGCACACAAAACCTTCATATCATCCGGACAATAGCAAGATGCAAAAACTACCTCAATGTCCTCGATCCACTCCATAGCACCCACTGCATTTTGGGTACCATCAAACTCCTTGGCACCACATTTCTGAAAACTTTCATATTTGAAGTTATTAACACGAGGTGCATTAACAACTCCAAGTCCTCCTCCATTAACTTCATTAACACCCACGGCTGCCATGGATGGTTCAGCACTTTGAGAGGGATTAGAGTAATTCCCTTCCGAACGCTCACCCCTTCGTTCACTCCCAATCCTTTCTGCATTTCTTTCAGCCCTCAATTGAGCTAATTCCTCTTCATTTCTCATTAAGAGAGCTCAGATAGCTCTCAATTCTTCATGTAATTGGGCTTGATTGGGAACCTGCTCTATTACCGGGTTTGCTCTATCTACTTCAGAGGCGGTTGGTGGATCACCAAGACGGCGATTTTGTACACGGGGTAGCCTTTGTTCTACTTCATTTCCAGCCTCGTTTCCGTTAGGAAGAACACCACCACCATTTCCTCCTGCTCTCTGGTTACTAGCTCTAGTGTTTGCCATTAACTCTACAAAGCAACGACGACGGTTAGCAAGAGTTAAAGAGTGACTACATATGTTAAGGCTCTACTACATATAACTACATTATCACACACAATAAACAAGCCTTAAATCACACTCTCACTCACTCCCCAACCCGTCTTAGAGCATTCCACTTCATTAGCTAGGCATCCTACTTAAGCCTAACCTACTTCTCGTCGGTCTAAGTCCAAAATCCTACGGCATAAGTCGAATTTTGGTTCACTTAAACCAATGCTTTGATACCAACTTGTAACACCCGACGTTTAAAAATATGGGTTTTCAAAAATCTTTCACCCTACGGTGTTAAAATTGCGGAAGTAAAGACTGTAAAAGTCAAAACCGATAAAAACATTTCGGTTTCTGCATTTAGTTGGTGTTACACGCCATATCAAACAATAGTTCAAATGAAACCCAACGGTTGCCCAACATTAAACAACCGTTCACACATTATTACATATATTCGACATCAAAATGAAATGTAATCAAAAGTCTCCATAATTAGCAACTAGGGGTAGCTAAGGAATCTGCATGCTTTCTACCCACGCTCTCACGTCCTGCACCTACAAGTCCTTCAAGCTAAACCTGAGGGAACAACCACATTAAAGAAACAAGTGTTAGCTATAAGAATAGCTAAGTAAGATCACACTTAATTTAAAAGCAATTGTCCATTTAAAACATTTCTTCGTTAATAGACAAACTCATTAGGCACAACACACAACACACATATCTGCATAACAACTTCATATCAATTAGGATAATCATCCTAAATGTGCCTATCCTGCATTAGTTCACACATTGCCACACATATCTTCGTTTACTGCATATAAGTGTGCCCTGCATCACACCCGACTGGATGATCAACCAAAGGCTAATCATCGTATGTCGTTAAGGAATGGCAAGCCAATCCAAGAGTAATCCGTACATGGAGGTTGGTCAAACCCCTCGTATTACTCGCCCTGCATTATAAAGACCATGTTGCAAGGAACCACCCAAGCAACAACTACGTCAACGTACTCGTCCGGCTAAGACTTGTACGGGTTAAGCTTAACACTTTCCCTGCATTATATTTACGAGCTCGATTTCACACATAATAGTTTAGGCAACACACATAACCTAACATAATCACACATTACCTTCATTTCGTTTGGGCCCTTAAACGTGCAAGTGACATGGCAACCTACCAAGTCTAGTGTGCTAGGTGTACAAGCCATGCAGTATGCATATGTCACACATTAACTCCATTTCTACATTTCACACATAATAAGATACTTCGTAATTCTACATAAACTACATATCAATACACTACATTAAACAATACTTCCTTTTACTACATTAGGGTCTGCATTTCAGGTCTCATGGTCAACTACATATCCCATAGTACCTCCCGTGTAACCCGAGATACCCACATATATCATATGTTACCGTTAAGGAAGTTATAAGTATGAAACCTTTGCTTGTTGAACCCTCAGCGTGACAAAGTAGTGTATCTTACCTTGATACAGCTTAACAACAAGCTACAAGCACAATACAACGATGACTAGGTGTCTCCAATAACCTAGAACAAGTATAAGATCAAAATATAAGCTAAACGACACCTTTTGTAAAATCTGACCAAGTGGTGCGCCGCACCTTCCAAGTGGTGCGTCGCACCAAACCTCCAGAGAATTCAGATCAACACTAGGTGCGCCGCACCAGCCCTTGGTGCGTCGCATATCGGGGTCCACCAAAAACCCAAACTGGTTGTGGTGCGCCGCACCACTCCTTTGGTGCGCCGCACCTGGGGTGCCGACCAGCAAACTAATTTTTGTTCTTTGATCAAACGAATTCCATACGAACCCATACCCCAAATCCAACCTGGGGACTTAAAATTAATCCTTTTAATTGCACTTTCATCAACTTTAACCATCCTATTAATCCTTTAATCCTTTACATCATAAATCAATCATTTAATCATCCGAATAACATGAAATCGGTGAACGTTTAATCAAATAACCCAACCCAAACCCTTATGGCCTGGATTAAGACTAATATAAGACTCACACAATCGATCTCAGATGAGGAATACCTATATTACCTGTATTAGGTGATAAAGATCCAAGATCTAAGCAATACACGATCGATTTGGCTCCAAAACGAATAGATCTAGAGAGAAACTCGAGAGGGAAGGAAGGGGATCGGCTAGGGCTTGTTTAGGAGAAGAAAATCTGCATAATGGCTCTCTAATGACAACCCTAAGCCTCTAAACCCGTTTTTGACTTTGCACACATGTCAAAACTAGCCCCTAAGCTTCCTAATCCTTCATTATTGGTCACAAACTACTTTATTGACCATATACATCATTAATCCTTCATTAAATGTTACTACATAGACATTAATCTTCATATTACACACATTTATACTACATTAACATTTAGGCTTACAAGCCTCACACATAACACACATTAACCACATATAAGCATTAAATCTAAAATAGACTTAACGACACACACAATATTGACTTAACGGCACTAGTCAACTAGTAAAGAAAAGTTTGGGATGTTACATATTGAGGCCTTAGAATTTTGGGGGCCTAAAGCGATCGCTTAGTACCATTGTACTGTTGAGCCACCTTTGCCTGTAAGTGGGGTATGAGGGAGGTGAGACGTAGACAGTCTTACTGTAACATCCCAAACTTTTCTTTACTAGTTGACTAATGCCGTTAAGTCAATATTGTGTGTGTCGTTAAGTCTATTTTAGATTTTATGCATATGTGTAGTTAATGTGTGTTATGTGTGAGGCTTGAAGCCTAAATGTTAATGTAGTATAAATGTGTATAATATGAAGATTAATGTCTATGTAGTGACATTTAATGAAGGATTAATGATGTATATGGTCATTAAAGTAGTTTGTGACCAATAATGAAGCATTAGGAAGCCTAGGGGCTAGTTTTGGCATATGTGCAAAGTCAAAAACGGGATTAGTAGTATGGGGGCTGTCATTAGGAAGTTTATTTGCAGATTTGTGCCTCCTAAGAAAGCCCTAACCATTCCCATAGCAAGTTCCTATCAATTTCAAGCCGAAAAGTCCCTTTGTGTGTGCTTCGGGTGTGATTTGTCAAGAGTATTGCATCCCTTTTATCATCTACAGGTATAGCAGGTATTGAATCATTGTTTTCTGGTCCTTTTGATATTATAAGTCATTAGGATTAATTGTAGGGTTATTGGGAAACGTTTAATGGTGATTAAGGGTGGTTTTTGAAGGATTAAGGTCATGTGGGATGTAATTAAGGGTTGAAATGCTTTGAAATGGCATAATTATGATGGAATAAGATGTTGGAAACCTGTAATTGAGACCTGGAGTCGAATAGGGTCGTGATGGATTGAAAAACGATTTTTGTAAAAGTGCAGGTCGAAGGGGAGTTGCGGCGCAACTCAATTCCAGAGGAATAAGTTGCGGCGCAACATGATGTGTTGCGGCGCAACTGGAGGCTTGAGCTGCGGCGCAACTCTATGTTGCGGCGCAACTCATCAGTTTTTAGCAAAATTATAGTTTTGATCTGTAACATCGTTTTGACACGCAGATTAGACCTGAATCTTAAGTGAGTCTTTAAAGTGTGTGGGTCTAGTTATTGGCCTTAATGACGTGAGTATGTAGCTTGTCTAATAATCATTTACTAATTATAGGTAGACGAGCATAGTTGCTTTACACAGTGACTAGTTGTTGATTGTTGTGGACTACGCCGAGGTAAGATACACTACTTTGACACGCTGGGGGATTCAACGAAAAGTTGGTTTCAAATCATAAATACTTCCATTTGGTATCTTTATATTGCATGTGGGCATATGGGGTTACACGGGAGATATTATGGGTTATGTAGTTGACCATGAGACCTGAAATGCAGTCCCTAATGTAGTGAAATGAAGTATTGCTTAATGTAGTGTATTGATATGCAGTTTATGTAGTATTACGAAGTATCTCATTATGCATGAAATGTAGAAATGAAGTTGATGTGTGATATATGCATGCTTACATGGCATGTACACCTAGCTCACTAGACTTATTAGGTTGCCATGTCACTTGCACATTTAAGGATCCAAACGTAATGAAGATAAAGTGTGTGAATGTCTAGGAATGTGTGCTACCTAGACTATATGTGTGTGATGGTTTAGGAATGTGTGTTACCTAAACTATATGTGTGAAACCGAGCTCGTAAATATAATGCAGGGAAAGTGTTAAGCTTAACCCGTACTGGTCTTAGCCGGACGAGTGCGTTAACGTAGTTGTTGCTTGGGTGGCTCCTTGCAACATGGTCATTATAATGCAGGGCGAGTAATACGAGGGGTTTGACCAACCTCCACATACGGATTACTCTTGGATTGGCTTGCCATTCCTTAACGACGAAGTATGACTCGCCTTTTGGTGAAGCATCTAGTCGGGTGTGACTTATGTTACACTTATGTGCAGTTAATGAAGATACGTGTGATAATGTGTGAATAAAATGAAGGATAGGCACATTTAGGGGGATTCACCCTAATTGATATGAAGTTGATATGCAGTTATGTGTGAACGTGGGATGTGTGTTGTGCCTAAATAAACTTGTCTAATATTGAAGATTGTTTTAATTGGACAAACGTATTAATAACTTAGTGTTATCTTACTTAGCTAATTCGTTAGCTAACACTTGTTTCTTAAATGTGGTTGTTCCCTCAGGTTTAGCTTGAAGGACTAGTTGATGCAGGAAGAGTGAGAGTTGGGTAGATGCATGCAGGAGAACTTAGCTACCCATAGACGATTATCTCTTTAGACATTTATTTACATTTCGTACTTGATGTCGAAATTATGTAGTATTGTTGAACGGTTGTTTTGTGTTGGGCAACCGTTGGGTTTTCATTTTAAACTATTTGATGGTATTGCATGTAACACCAACTAAACGTAGAAACCGAACAGTTTTATCGGTTTTGACTTTTAAAGTCTTTTCTTCCGCAATTTGACACCGTTAGGTGAAAGTTTTTGAAAACCCATATTTTTAAACGACGGGTGTTACACTTACCTCTACCCAGAGGTTGAGAGACTGTTTCTAAAAAGACTTCCGGCCAAAGTGTAAAGAGTAGGGGGTATAAAAAGTGCAGTAATCATACATGTTTGCCGAGTTACACAAACATGCGATCTAACATACTTTAGCACAAATATGTACAAAAATATTTAATATTGTGAAAAAAAACTAACCTAAAATTAAAAAACATAAAAGAAAAAAACAAAATTTAATTATTATAATATAGCAATTAAAGAAGGCTTAGGAACAGTACCCGGTGCTGACGTCATCATGACGTCAGCTATTTTGTCTTATTACTATTTTGTCTTTTTCCTTTTTTTTTTTTTTACGATTGTATACTTTTTAAAGAAAAAAAAGAAAATTTCATTACATACCCCTGGGTATGTCATATTATTAAGTTTCACCCTCTCGTTTTTTTGTATTATTACATACCCCTGGGGTATGTCATATTATTAAGTTTCACCCTCTCGTTTTTTTGTATTATTACATACCCCTATGGTGATTTTTCGTATCATTACATACCCATCATCCTAACGTCCGTTTGTAAGTCTCCGTCAACCACCTCATGTGCATACCACATGAGGGTATTTTAGTCTTTTTGACTTCTATAACACTCCTTTCTTCTTCTTCATCTTATTTTTCAGATCTAACAACAAATCATTCTAAATCTCATTTACATACGATATCAAATAACAATAAAAATACATTCATGTAAGGCAAGAAATCCATTTAATGAACAAAAATCACCATAGGGGTATGTAATGATACAAAAAGTCACCATAGGGGTATGTAATGATACAAAAAGTCACCATAGGGGTATGTAATGATACAAAAATACCATAGGGGTATGTAATGATACAAAAATCACCATAGGGGTATGTAATGATACAAAAATACCATAGGGGTATGTAATGATACAAAAATACCATAGGGGTATGTAATGATACAAAAATACCATAGGGGTATGTAATGATACAAAAATACCATAGGGGTATGTAATGATACAAAAATACCATAGGGGTATGTAATGATACAAAAATCACCATAGGGGTATGTAATGATACAAAAAGTACCATAGGGGTATGTAATGATACAAAAAGTACCATAGGGGTATGTAATGATACAAAAATACCATAGGGGTATGTAATGATACAAAAAGTCACCATAGGGGTATGTAATGATACAAAAATACCATAGGGGTATGTAATGATACAAAAATCACCATAGGGGTATGTAATGATACAAAAATACCATAGGGGTATGTAATGATACAAAAAGTACCATAGGGGTATGTAATGATACAAAAATACCATAGGGGTATGTAATGATACAAAAATCACCATAGGGGTATGTAATGATACAAAAATACCATAGGGGTATGTAATGATACAAAAAGTCACCATAGGGGTATGTAATGATACAAAAATACCATAGGGGTATGTAATGATACAAAAATCACCATAGGGGTATGTAATGATACAAAAATACCATAGGGGTATGTAATGATACAAAAATACCATAGGGGTATGTAATGATACAAAAATACCATAGGGGTATGTAATGATACAAAAATACCATAGGGGTATGTAATGATACAAAAATCACCATAGGGGTATGTAATGATACAAAAATACCATAGGGGTATGTAATGATACAAAAAGTACCATAGGGGTATGTAATGATACAAAAATACCATAGGGGTATGTAATGATACAAAAATACCATAGGGGTATGTAATGATACAAAAATACCATAGGGGTATGTAATGATACAAAAATACCATAGGGGTATGTAATGATACAAAAATACCATAGGGGTATGTAATGATACAAAAATACCATAGGGGTATGTAATGATACAAAAATACCATAGGGGTATGTAATGATACAAAAATACCATAGGGGTATGTAATGATACAAAAATACCATAGGGGTATGTAATGATACAAAAATACCATAGGGGTATGTAATGATACAAAAAGTCACCATAGGGGTATGTAATGATACAAAAATACCATAGGGGTATGTAATGATACAAAAATCACCATAGGGGTATGTAATGATACAAAAATACCATAGGGGTATGTAATGATACAAAAATCACCATAGGGGTATGTAATGATACAAAAATACCATAGGGGTATGTAATGATACAAAAATCACCATAGGGGTATGTAATGATACAAAAAGTCACCATAGGGGTATGTAATGATACAAAAATACCATAGGGGTATGTAATGATACAAAAAGTCACCATAGGGGTATGTAATGATACAAAAATACCATAGGGGTATGTAATGATACAAAAATACCATAGGGGTATGTAATGATACAAAAATACCATAGGGGTATGTAATGATACAAAAATACCATAGGGGTATGTAATGATACAAAAATACCATAGGGGTATGTAATGATACAAAAATACCATAGGGGTATGTAATGATACAAAAAGTACCATAGGGGTATGTAATGATACAAAAATCACCATAGGGGTATGTAATGATACAAAAAGTACCATAGGGGTATGTAATGATACAAAAATACCATAGGGGTATGTAATGATACAAAAAGTACCATAGGGGTATGTAATGATACAAAAATACCATAGGGGTATGTAATGATACAAAAAGTACCATAGGGGTATGTAATGATACAAAAATACCATAGGGGTATGTAATGATACAAAAATACCATAGGGGTATGTAATGATACAAAAATCACCATAGGGGTATGTAATGATACAAAAATACCATAGGGGTATGTAATGATACAAAAAGTCACCATAGGGGTATGTAATGATACAAAAATACCATAGGGGTATGTAATGATACAAAAAGTCACCATAGGGGTATGTAATGATACAAAAATACCATAGGGGTATGTAATGATACAAAAATACCATAGGGGTATGTAATGATACAAAAATACCATAGGGGTATGTAATGATACAAAAATCACCATAGGGGTATGTAATGATACAAAAATACCATAGGGGTATGTAATGATACAAAAATACCATAGGGGTATGTAATGATACAAAAATACCATAGGGGTATGTAATGATACAAAAATACCATAGGGGTATGTAATGATACAAAAATACCATAGGGGTATGTAATGATACAAAAATACCATAGGGGTATGTAATGATACAAAAAGTCACCATAGGGGTATGTAATGATACAAAAATACCATAGGGGTATGTAATGATACAAAAATCACCATAGGGGTATGTAATGATACAAAAAGTACCATAGGGGTATGTAATGATACAAAAATACCATAGGGGTATGTAATGATACAAAAATCACCATAGGGGTATGTAATGATACAAAAATACCATAGGGGTATGTAATGATACAAAAAGTCACCATAGGGGTATGTAATGATACAAAAATACCATAGGGGTATGTAATGATACAAAAATCACCATAGGGGTATGTAATGATACAAAAATACCATAGGGGTATGTAATGATACAAAAATACCATAGGGGTATGTAATGATACAAAAATCACCATAGGGGTATGTAATGATACAAAAAGTCACCATAGGGGTATGTAATGATACAAAAATACATAGAGATATGTAATGATACAAAAAGTCACCATAGGGGTATGTAATGATACAAAAAACATAGGGGTATAATATAAATATCCCAAGGGTATGTAATGAAATTTTCTCAAAAAAAAATTTACAACTTAACTTTTGTTTTTTTAACTTTAGTCTTTTCCGGGTTTTTTTTTTTTAATTTTTAAATCTTTTTTTTTTTACTTTCTATATCTTATTTTAAGGCTTTTAACTTTTACCATTTTAAAGTTTCTTATTAAAAAATTTTTACCACTTAACTTTTTGTTTTTTAACTTTAGTCTTTTCCGGTTTTTTTTTTTAAAAATTTTTAAATCTTTTTTTTTTTTACTTTCTATCTCTTATTTTAAGGCTTTTAACTTTTACCATTTTAAAGTTTCTTATTTTTACCATTCAACTTTTGGGTTTTTTAACTTTAGTCTAACTTTTTGTATACAACTTAATTTACTTTTAAATTTTTAAATTTTATCAATTAACTTTGGGTTTTAACTTTAATCATAAAATCTTTTTTTTTTTATACTTTCTATCTCTTATTTTAAGGCTTCTAACTTTTACCATTTTAAGGTTTCTTATTTTTACCACTCAACTTTTGAGTTTTTTTAACTTTAGTCTAACTTTTTGGATACAAACTTAAGTGTCCAAGCTTTTAGATAATGTTGTATGTATATTTGCATGACACAACGTCGATCCCGGGCAACGCCCGGGGTCAAATTTCTTGTTAATGAATAATAAAAGGAAGATTTTGGTAAAAAGAAATGAAAAAAATTATACGTATGTAATAATTTACATTTAATCAAATATTATTTGTGTATCCAAAAAATTTCAACTATAGAGCATAATTGTGGACCCTTTAGCTAAAAAACAAATGTTAAATCAAAATTACATAAATAACTAAAATATCAGTTTTGTTTATACTATATAGACAAATCATATTGATAAATAAATTATCATCTTGAGTAAAACCTTATATAACTATACATGAAAAAATGTCACTTTTAGACAAATATAAGACCTTGTGAAAATCCACCAGGGTTCGAATCAGTTTTTACATTTGTAGGAGTGGATTATTGAGAGGGGGAGGGAGGTTTCGAGAGTTTTGGGTTTCATCCCAGACAAACGTGGTTCAAACTCTGCATACTGCCCAATTGGATGTCACTGTGGAATCTCGAATGCTAACTACTAACTACTAATTCGTCATTTAAAAAAAAAAAGTTAAAATACAACCAAAATATACATAAGAATAAACCTTATTCGAATAAAAACCATAATCGTATTAGAGCCGATTTTATTTCTCATCATTTATATCTTTTTGTACGAAAAAAATATTAAAATTATTTGATATTAAATGATTACTAAAATTTGAAAATATTTTATATACTAAATGAATGAATTTGTTTTAATAGATTTATTTAAAAAATAATATTGATAACTAGTTATTGCATCCGCGTGTTGCCGTTGAATACGTTTTTTACATGACAAAGTTTTAGATCCAAATTTATGTCAAATATTCATACCCAAATTTTAAAAAAGACAGTTAAACATATAGCAGTAACAAAAAATGTAAAAGAATAATAAGATGTATAAAACATAAACAATAACTATATTAATGTTTTAAATGTTACATGAACGTAAGACGTAACAATTATGAAAATTATTATATGTTAAAAACGTTCGATATATAAAAAGACGGATGAAAATAACCAAAACCAAATGATTAAAAGTAAAACCGTAACTGTGTGAAATTTGTTTGATGAAAAAACATGAGAACCTAAAAGTTTAGTGTCAAGAAAATGAAAACAAAAACTTTGATATGGGGCAAAGGTTAAAAGATATAAACTTCAAGTGGTTAAAATGAAAATTAGTAAAAATTATTATGTGTTATAAGAACTTATACATTTCATGCATAAAGAACTTGTAAATTTGTATAAAACGTTATACATATAAAAAAACGAATGAACAAAATCAAAACCAAATGTTTAAAAGTAAAATCATAACTGTGTGAAAGTTGTTTGTTGGAAACATGAGAACCCAAAAGTCTAGTGTCAAGAAGATGAAACGAAAATTTTGACGTGGGACAAAAGTTAAAAGATATAAACTTTAAGGGGTTAAAATGAAAATTGATAAAAATTGTTATGTGCTATAAGAACTTGTACGTTTCATGCATAAAGGACTTGTACATTTGTATAACTTTTGGTAAAAATTATTATGTGTTATAAGAAATTGTACATTTCATGCATAAAGATTTTTAAATTTGTATAAAAATGTTATATATAAAAAGACGAATAAAAATAATCAAAACCAAATGCTTAAAAGTAAAACCATAACTGTGTAAAAGTTGTTTGATGAAAACATGAGAACTCAAAAGTTAGTGTCAAGGAAATGAAAACGAAAACTTTGATGTGGGGCGAAAACTAAAAGATGGAAAACTTTAACGGGTTAAAATGAAAATTGGTAAAAATTATTATGTGCTATAAGAACTAGTATATTTCATTCATAAAGGACTTATACATTTGCATAACTTTTTAGTATATATAATAGACCATTGATCATACAAGCACCATGATATTGATGTAACCCAGTGTAAGAAATGTCGAGTTATAGCCCAATACTTGATATGCCAAAACTTTTCATTGCTCCCATGAAATTGTTGTAACATCCTCAACTTTTTATTTAACAGTTGACTAATTCCGTTAAGTCAACATTATGGGTGTCGTTAAGTCTATTGTAGATTTAATGCATATATGTAGTTAAAGTGTGATTGTGTGTGAGGTTTGAAAGGCTAAAATGTATAATGCAGGATATGTGTGTATATAATGTAGTTAAACGCCTATGTAGTGTCATCTAAAGAAGTCTATATGTTGTATATGGTACATAGAGTAGTTTTTGACTAGTAATGAAGGATTAGGAAGCTTGGGGGTTGATTTTGACATATGAGGAAAACTAAAAACGGGATTAGGGAATTAGAGGGAGTCCCTAGATCATAATTTGCAGCCATTACATTCTCTAAACAAAAAAATCCATTTGTCCTCATCATTATTAAGTTTTACCGATGTCAACAAACTATTAAACTGATTTAATTCGTCCAGCTCTCTACCTCCTCTAACAATTCTTCTCCAACTAGGACATAGAAAACTATCCCTCCACCGACCGTGGATGCATACATTTTTAGAAAGTTCAAGACTAAACAATCCAGGGAACTTGGTAGCCAAATTGTGGTGATCAAGCCATTTATACCATACAATGATGAAAAAAATATATATAAAATATACGTATGTAAAAATTTATATTTAATCATACAGTATATGTGTAGACGACATAACGGGCAATTGAGACAACTTTTGCCATTCTTTTAAAGTGGAGTTGATTTTTTTTTATACAAGGCAGAAGGTTGAATGAGTAGAACGATTGCTAGCAAGTCACTAGACTATCAAGAGAATACATGTATAAGTACAAAATAAAGATGAATTAAAACAAATATGACAAAATTACATTAAACATCATTAAGCATCATATAAGTCCGGATCATAACGGCAAAGAAGCTAAAATTGATGAAAAAAACCTGAAAGGCGAAGGAAAAAATTTCCCATAGTTAGAAGTCATGGCACCGTTACCTCAACATGCTGCATCTTTTGCGGGTCGTATGTTGAAACTGCTGAGCGTCATTCTGTCTTGTGTAGTGCGGCATAGGAGATATGCGTTTTATTGCAAGCTAGTGCAAAATATCAGAACCTATCCTGTTTGATTTTAGAGATTTGATACAATCTCTACCTGTTTTGCAGGATCAACAAAGTGGAGAAAGCTATGGGTTATTTGGCGAACAAGGAACGAAATCATATTTAACCATAAGCACTCACAATGGATAACTTGTTGGAACAAATTAAAGTAATGACTTTCTTATGGGTAACAAATAGGGTCAAATTGGAGACAATTGTAATACCCGACATTTAAAAAATATGGGTTTTCAAAAACTTTCTCCTAACGGTGTCAAAATTAAGAAAACTTTAAACGTTCAAAACCGATAAAAAACTGTTCGGTTTCTGCATTTATTGGTGTTACATGCAATACCATCAAATAGTTTAAAATGAAAACCCAACGGTTGCCCAACACAAAACAACCGTTCAACAATACTACATAAATTCGACATCAAGTACGAAATGTAAATAAATGTCTAAAGAGACAATCGACTATGGGTAGCTAAGTTCTCCTGCATGCATATACCCAACTCTCACTCTTCCTGCATCAACTAGTCCTTCAAGCTAAACCTGAGGGAACAACCACATTTAAGAAACAAGTGTTAGCTAACGAATTAGCTAAGTAAGATAACACTATGTTATTAAGACATTCGTCCAATTAAAACAATCTTCATTACTAGACAAGTTTATTTAGGCACAACACACATCACACGTTCACACATAACTGCATATCAACTTCATATCAATTAGGGTGAATCCCCCTAAATGTGCCTATCCTTCATTTTATTCATACATTATCACACATATCTTCGTTAACTGCATATAAGTGTAACATAAGTCACACCCAACTAGATGCTTCACCAAAAGGCGAGTCATACTTCGTCGTTAAGGAATGACAAGCCAATCCAAGAGTAATCCGTATGTGGAGGTTGGTCAAACCCCTCGTATTACTCGCCCTGCATTATAATGACCATGTTGCAAGGAGCCACCCAAGCAACAACTACGTTAACGCACTCGTCCGGCTAAGACCTGTACGGGTTAAGCTTAACACTTTCCCTGCATTATATTTACGAGCTCGATTTCACACATATGGTTTAGGTAACACACATTCCTAAACCGTCACACACATATAGTCTAGGTAACACACATTCCTAAACATTCACACACTTTATCTTCATTATGTTTGGATCCTTAAACGTGTAAGTGACATGGCAACCTAATAAGTCTAGTGAGCTAGGTGTACAAGCCATGTAAGCATGCATATATCACACATCAACTTCATTTCTACATTTCATGCATAATGAGATACTTCGTAATACTACATAAACTGCATAACCATACACTACATTAAGCAATACTTCATTTCACTACATTAGGGACTGCATTTCAGGTCTCATGGTCAACTACATAACCTATAATACCTCCCGTGTAACCCCATATGCCCACATGCAGTATAAAGATACCAAATGGAAGTATTTATGATTTGAAACCAGCTTTTCGTTGAATCCCCCAGCGTGGCAAAGTAGTGTATCTTACCTTGGTACGGCTTACCAACAAATGATAACGCAAGTTACCGAGCTTTACAAGTATTCCCGACTACCTAATAATCAACATAGGACCAATTAACGAGTATAACGAGACTAAACCGACCTACAGTCTATATACATGCCGCATACCCCTTTACTTACCATCATTTCAAGTAATAGTCTCATTTTGACTATTACCCTAGGTATTTGTCTCTTTACGGCTATTCTTAATTTTTGTCCATTTTTAGACTATTACCCGAGGTATTTGTCTCTTTCCGACTATTCTCAATTTTGTCCATTTCTAGACTATTACCCGAGGTATTAGTCTCTTTTGGTCTGTTTTTCCAAAAACGGGTTTTATACCAGAAAAAGACTCTTTTAAAACCTAATTGATGATTTGACACCATTAATTGCTCCATGAACGAATTGTTAACAAAATGGATCATTAGGTCACATTAAACAACCATTCCTAACATCAAAACTCGATCAATTAACCATAATTGATTTCCAACAACCCAAACCCTTCTCCAAACCCTAAGACCTGAATTAAATCCATTCATTTTATGACCAATCAAATGAAATAAACTTTCCCATCAAACAACATATGATTTTCTTCATAAAAACAAACGTTATTACGACATCGATTGATCCTCCAATGACCTAAACCACTTCTTAATAATCCATACAATTGAAAAGATAATAAATTTACATTACAATACCTTTTCTCCCTGTAAATCACAAATAGGATGCAAAACTCTTGACAAAACACACTCGAATCACACGTTGGAAGGCTTTTCGGCTTGCAATTTGATGGAGGAATGCTATGGGGTGACTTAGGGCTTGTTTAGAGAATGTAATGGCTGCAAATTATGATCTAGGGACTCCCTCTAATTCCCTAATCCCGTTTTTAGTTTTCCTCATATGTCAAAATCAACCCCCAAGCTTCCTAATCCTTCATTACTAGTCAAAAACTACTCTATGTACCATATACAACATATAGACTTCTTTAGATGACACTACATAGGCGTTTAACTACATTATATACACACATATCCTGCATTATACATTTTAGCCTTTCAAACCTCACACACAATCACACTTTAACTACATTATATACACACATATCCTGCATTATACATTTTAGCCTTTCAAACCTCACACACAATCACACTTTAACTACATATATGCATTAAATCTACAATAGACTTAACGACACCCATAATGTTGACTTAACGGAATTAGTCAACTGTTAAATAAAAAGTTGAGGATGTTACAACAATTTCATGGGAGCAATGAAAAGTTTTGGCATATCAAGTATTGGGCTATAACTCGACATTTCTTACACTGGGTTACATCAATATCATGGTGCTTGTATGATCAATGGTCTATTATATATACTAAAAAGTTATGCAAATGTATAAGTCCTTTATGAATGAAATATACTAGTTCTTATAGCACATAATAATTTTTACCAATTTTCATTTTAACCCGTTAAAGTTTTCCATCTTTTAGTTTTCGCCCCACATCAAAGTTTTCGTTTTCATTTCCTTGACACTAACTTTTGAGTTCTCATGTTTTCATCAAACAACTTTTACACAGTTATGGTTTTACTTTTAAGCATTTGGTTTTGATTATTTTTATTCGTCTATTTTATATATAACATTTTTATACAAATTTAAAAATCTTTATGCATGAAATGTACAATTTCTTTATGTATAAAATGTACAAGTTCTTATAACACATAATAATTTTTATCAATTTTCATTTTATCCCCTTAAAGTTTATATCTTTTAACCTTTGCCCCATATCAAAGTTTTTGTTTTCATTTTCTTGACACTAAACTTTTAGGTTCTCATTTTTTTTCATCAAACAAATTTCACACAGTTACGGTTTTACTTTTAATCATTTGGTTTTGATTATTTTTATTCGTCTTTTTATATATAACATTTTTATACAAATTTAAAAATCTTTATGCATGAAATGTACAATTTCTTATAACACATAATAATTTTTACCAAAATTTATACAAATGTACAAGTCCTTTATGCATGAAACGTACAAGTTCTTTATGCATGAAATGTATAAGTTCTTATAACACATAATAGTTTTTACTAATTTTCATTTTAACCACTTGAAGTTTATATCTTTTAACCTTTGCCCCATATCAAAGTTTTTGTTTTCATTTTCTTGACACTAAACTTTTAGGTTCTCATTTTTTTCATCAAACAAATTTCACACAGTTACGGTTTTACTTTTAAACATTTGGTTTTGATTTTGTTCATTCGTTTTTTTATATGTATAACGTTTTATACAAATTTACAAGTTCTTTATGCATGAAATGTATAAGTTCTTATAACACATAATAATTTTTACTAATTTTCATTTTAACCACTTGAAGTTTATATCTTTTAACCTTTGCCCCATATCAAAGTTTTTGTTTTCATTTTCTTGACACTAAACTTTTAGGTTCTCATTTTTTTCATCAAACAAATTTCACACAGTTACGGTTTTACTTTTAATCATTTGGTTTTGGTTATTTTCATCCGTCTTTTTATATATCGAACGTTTTTAACATATAATAATTTTCATAATTGTTACGTCTTACGTTCATGTAACATTTAAAACATTAATATAGTTATTATTTATGTTTTATATATCTTATTATTCTTTTACATTTTTTTGTTACTGCTATATGTTTAACTGTCTTTTTTAAAATTTGGGTATGAATATTTGACATAAATTTGGATCTAAAACTTTGTCATGTAAAAAACGTATTCAACGGCAACACGCGGATGCAATAACTAGTTATCTACTATTTGTATTGTAACTTTTGTCAATAATAAATATTTTTGTTGGTGGTTAAAATAAAGAAAAAAAAGGAATATGTCGCAAAAAAAGAGAAGATTTTACTTGATTTTACATATTTTTATTCTGTTATAAAAAAATTAAAAAATCGTATGACCAAAAGAGATTTTATGGTTTTATAGCAGTACTATATAGTTGTGGCTCTACACGCCGACAGAGGGATCACGAGAACCTTTAATGATCTCTTTATTCTGAATTCACTGCTACCTTTTGTCATCTCATCTCATCTCATCAAACCCTTTCTCCTTTCCAAACCCAATCTTTTCCACCACCTCCACCACCTTCCACCACCCATCGTCATCATCACAATCACCACAAATTTTCTTTTTTTAAAGTTTAGGTGTGTCTACTTCTTTAAATACAAAAATTAATATTTATTTCTACTACTACTAACACTGTCTAGTGTCAGAATTGGGCATCTCAAACTCAATTATTAATCACACAATATAGACCCTCAAAATTAAGGCCTGCTCTTTTTAAAAGCTATCTTTAGTGAAACAGATGGGTTAGTCTACTAGTAAATTTTTTTAGGCTGGTCTACATTTTTAGGCCTTATTAATTACTTGTATCTTGTTATTTTTATGGCATTTGATTTATTACCAACAAATGGAAGTCCATTTTGGGGTAGACACTCTTTTCTATATTATGCCAAAAGTTAATCTTCTACATTTTTATTTTTACTACCATTGTCAAATTTTATATTAAATTCTTCATTATCAAAATTTTGCATCATTTTTTTTTGTTGTTGAACTTTTATCTTTTGTTACAAAAAGTGTCACACTCTGGATTCTCAAAAAAACCATCTTTATTTTCAAGAGAATGAGAATGATAAGTTATCCGGCCACCGTTTGTTTCACGGCGGAGTAAGTGCGCCGCCGCAAATGAAGCGGTCAAAGGTTACTGGCGGTGAAATAGTGGAAGTTAACGGTGGTCATATTGTACGGTCAATTAACCGGAAAGATAGACATAGTAAAGTTTGTACATCAAAAGGACCAAAAGACCGCCGTGTACGGCTGTCAGCACACACTGCTATTCAGTTCTATGATGTGCAAGATCGTTTGGGGTATGACCGGCCAAGCAAAGCTGTTGATTGGTTGATAAAAAAAGCAAAATCCGCCATTGATGAGCTTGCTGAGCTTCCGGCATGGAAACCAACCACCACCGTAAACTCATCAAGATTGAATTTTGAGCACACCCCAGATCAGGAAAATGAAAATAATGAAATGGGTGTTGACCAGAATTCGAGTTTTTTGCCCGGTTCTTTGGATTCCGACGCAATTTCTGATACTATAAAGTCTTTTTTCCCGATGGGTGCTGGGTCAACGCCGATCAACGGTGAGCCTCCGGCAATGGGGTTTCACCGGAGTTATCCACCCCCGGAATATTTAAGACTTAGGTTGGCCGGAGAGAATGGTGGGTTAAGTTGGCCGGAAAGAATGGTGGGTTGGGGTGGTGGGAATGGAAACGGAAATGTAAATGGAGATACCGACGACGCCGTTTCAGCTGGGTTTTTGTTTAGTTCACCGATGACACAAACGACACCGTTTCAGCAAATGTTGTTTGGTCAAACAATGAGTAATCATATGTTTAGTAACAATTCACAAAGGGAACCCCTTCAGTCCAGTAACACACCTTCCATTCGTGCTTGGATGGACCCACCAACGTACCCCGGAGCTACCATTGATCACCCCGGGTTTGGTGGGTTTTCAGGGTTTATGTTTCCAGCACGAATAGAAGGTGAGCCAGAGGAACCTGACGGTTTATCCATGTCGGATAAATTGTCATCTGGTTCCTCCGATTCTCGCCATTGATTGGTCTTGGATTTGCATAATCTTCTCTTAGAAAAGGTTAATTAACACTTCTGAACTCATTTTTTTTAATTAAGGGGTTGATTGTGATTGCTTATTTGCCTATCTTATAGTCATAGAAGTATTTTTACTAATATCTAGTTATTATTATATAACCAATGACTACTTTAAGTAGATAAACACTTTAAAAATAGGTAAATCCCAAACACGCCCTAATTCCTTTTCTGTTAAAGCTAATTTGATTTTAATGAATGCTGGAATACCTACAGGATCGATTGATGTTTCGGCGAAAGCAAAAGAATGAGAAGATTAAATTTCGCATAGGTGAATCCACTGCCTTTGCTACATAGCTTCAAGATTTAGCTTTTATGTTAGTATTATGTTTTCGAACTCAATTATCTGTCCTGTTTTTAGTTAATGTATGTTGGTTGGGTTGGGTTGAAATTGATACCTAGCTAAAACCGGGGAATTAGTGTGATTGAAAATGTGTTTAACTATTTTTGTTTATGCCCAACACAAATTTAGTGTTTTTTTGGTTGATTAAAGTTGATGTGATTAAGTGGGGTTATCCACTTATCCTTAATCCAATGATTGGTGATTTGGATCCCTAAAGTACAGTTATTGAAGAACTGAAAAAGAAAGTTGTGTTTATTTGGAATCTTTGTTAAAATGTTTTAACATGTGATTGAAGAAATCTTGTGAAGATGATCATGACCTACAAAAGGAATGAGACGAATGGTTTATCCATCTTGGAAGGAGTCGCTTTTGTGGTTTTGTAGCTACGATTTGCATTTCTACATTTTTTCTCACCTTTGAAAGTTTCATTTGCCATATTTTTACTCGTTTTTTAGCTTAGTTAGCTCAAGTTTAAACCTTGAAAGGGCTAATTGATACTACATCTTGATTGTGCTTTTTGCCAAAAGACCCATGTTACTATTTGTTAGATTTTGATCCCTTGTCAATTCTGAATACCCTTTTAAGTGCATTAGTGAACATGTCTTCAAGACTTCATAATGTCATATACCTTAGATTTCGTTTCATGAGAGATAACCGAACCGGTCCCATATCGTGGTGACAGCAAACTCGGCACGCGGTGTTTTGTGGTCCATCGATATAAACGGTGTCAAACAAACACCCACAGCTACATTACAGGGATCTCAACTCTCAAGACCTTTGATCCATGATTAAAGTAGATGTTGATTGCTGAGGACTCTTGGTGAGAAAGGGGAGACGAATGTGCAATAGGAAGTTGTACCAACTACCAGGAAATTGTTTGTCATTATGGCGATGAGGACGGCTCTTTTGTTTTCTTTTACTTAGGATTTCTCTTTTTTTCTTTGTGTTGGAACAACTTGCTTGATGGGTATTGGCATGTTGATACTTTCTACATGATATGATTGACTAAGAGCACTAATTAGTGATTTTGATAAGGAAAAATCGCGACAATAGCCAAATTTCGTTGCGATTGTACCAAAATAGCCAAGTTTTTTCGAATTATCACAAAATAGCCATATAAATCGCAATAACTGGACAAAATCGCATAAAGAACCTTAAAATCGCTACGAGATCTTCAAAATCGCTACGAGATTCTATAAATCGCTACGAGATTTTGCAAAATCGCAATATGTTGACTTTGACTTTTTTTTTTGCAAAATCGTAAATTTTTTTATAAACATACTAAGTTATTACATAATCCATGAATACAAAGCTTCAAATACATAAGAAACATACTGGAAACATGTTAATAATCCCCTAAGTTAACAATCCCGAAAGAAGATGAGTGTGAAGTCGATTTTGATTTTCCTTTTCATTTTGATGAAGATCCACACTCTCTCGATGGAGGAAAATATGTTTGTGATGGCATGGGTGCACCACAATCAAGCCTTGTGTGACCACGTTCTTTACAACGACTGCATGTGGTGGTCTTCCTCTCTTCACTCATAGGTAATGGTAAATGCTGTAAACAACCATTCACATTCTCCCATGATCCTCCAAAACACAAATCAACCCAAACAGTCACGACATTGGATGATGCCATTAAGAAAGACTATACTAAATAACAAATTAATTACTTGTACAAAGCTAAGTAAATATAAATCATACCTTTAATTTGGAATTGAGGAGAGAAATTTGGAATATATTTAGCTAATTATGTTATTAAAACAGATTCAATGAAGTCATATATTGAGAAGTCATATATTGAGTACTTTTTCTACTTGCATGTTCAGAAAATCTTGCAAAAATCTTATCTTTTTATGGATAAAATCGCATATGATCTTATTTTTTTTATAGACAAAATCGCAACAAAACACATTGCGATTTTGCAAAAAAGAAAAAGAAAAAAAGAGTCAAAGTCAACATATTGCGATTTTGCAAAATCTCGTAGCGATTTTAAGGTTCTTTATGCGATTTTGTCTAGTTATTGCGATTTATATGATTATTTTGTGATAATTCGAAAAAACTTGGCTATTTTGGTACAATCGCAACGAAATTTGGCTATTGTCGCGATTTTCTCTTTTGATAAAGCAAAGATGACAATAAAAGTCGATATCCAATCTCAAAGAGAGAGCATAGGAATGTGATATGTAAATAGTTGTATCCTTGTAGTCATATCCGAAGATAATAATAAGATTTTTAGAGATTTGATAAAATATGATATGTGATCATATGATGACACCCGATAATAAAAACATATGTACTATTTTGAATTAGCATACTAAACCCACAACTTTTTTATGGTTTTGTTAACATCGTGTATATATATGTTTGATAAAAAAAACTTCGAGCTAAGAATGTGGTTAAGGCACCGACTTGTTTAGATATACATTTGCTCCCAAAAGACCTTGCCAGACACCCTCAAAGTTTAGTAAAAACTAGTCTTCTACCAATGCGTTGCCGTTGAATAAGCTATTCAAATGATAAACTACTAGATACAAATATGATAAAGTAGCTAACAAATAATAATTTAGGATTGTTATCATACACAAAAAATAGTTAATGATTACTTGGAAGAAAAATAATAATAATATCGACAAACACAATATATAGTAAAAATGTTTTCCCTAAAGTGATGAAAAAAAGTTTTGTAAATGACTATACAAAAGTCTATGTTTATGTTTAAGAAAATTATACCAATTGTTTTTTAAAAAATAGTGTCATTATAATACAGATGTATTTATGTAAAATCTTTAAACTCAAATTTAAATTAAAAAAAGAAAACATAATATAAAGCAATAATAAAAATAACATGTAACAACAATATGAATAAGAACATAGTACACAACAATAACTATATTTACGCATATAATAACATTCGACGATGGTGATAAAATATAGTATCTTGCTATAAATATTACACGAACTTAAGATGTAGCAAAGATGAAAATTACATATAACTAAACGGGAAAAAGGATGAGTGTGAAAATCGTAAAGTTATATATTCGGACCTGACAAAGAAAACCAAAAAAAAAAAGAACTGAAAGAAAATCCTCAGAGGTAAAACCGTACATGTATGAAAGTTGTGTGATAAAAATATGAGAATACAGAAGTTTGGTGTCTAAAATATAAAATTGAAAACTTAATATAGGTTAAAAGTAGAAAAGTAAAAAGTCTAAAAGCTAAAATTATTAAGGAAAAAAAAATAAAAGTGTAAACAAAATATAGTAGTAACTTATGCATAGAAAAGTTAAAAGTAAAACTTGTACTTGTTGCATAAATAGTTGTAAAAAGGTAAGCTAGTTTTTAGTTAGAAACTAGTATTGTTACCCCTTGCGTTGCAAGGGGCTTTAGTAAAATATGAGAAATGATTGATCCTTCTGACCAAATGGCTTAAATAACCTCCTAACTATAAGATTGTGATATTTGTCAAAATCAAATGATGAGATAAGGAAAGAGAATTAGTGAATGACACTTGTCAGTTAGTTAGAGTATTAAGATGATTATTAGAAGGATTTTTAGAAAGATTTATCATTTCTCGTAAAATATTTATAAGCCTTGACATATCATATAGTATTCCTGTGAGTCCCAAATATAGATGATTAACTAAACCCGACTGGCAAGTACAACTAATCTTGATGGACAAGTTAAGTTTACGATCCAGATATGGATAACAAGAAACAATTGACTTAAAGTAAAATGCAAGAACTAAATGGCAGAAACTATATAAAGATATATATATATATATGTATAATCAAGTATGTAGCATTGAGACACGTTGTTTTCTTTCTAATGTATTTGATTTATTGATATATAAACAAATACAAGGATTGTTGCGGAACAAAGATAAACACCCAAGTGTAAGTATCTAAACAATCCTGAAAAACAAGTGATCTAATTAACTTGGAAATACTCGTAAGTTTACTTAGAGTATATCTCACAAGTTGCAATGCAATAGTTTCAAGCAGTTTGCAAGTTGTGAGAAGACTTTGTATTTATAGACCAAGTCCATGATGATGTGGACAAGATCGTACAAATGTGGTTGTGAGCATTTAAGGAATTAAACCTAATTCCTTGCATGCTCATACTAGGAAGAGTATATAAGTCAGTTGATGTGACTTATAGTACTATGTTCCAAACCTATACTTTTACCTTGTACCTTTTATTAATAGATAAATCTATTAACTGGGTAAAGGTATGTAAAGTAAAAAGTCTTCCTCGTAATCAGTGTAAAGTGTTGTAAATACTTTACTCTGAGATGCTTCAGTCTTCGATCTGGTAGAATCACTCTTTGCTCGCTTCTGAGATGATTCTCTTCTTCATACTTCAGTCTTTGACTTCAGAATGAATGCTTCAGATTTATCTCGATCTGAACTGAAGTGAAGCTTCAGTGAAGGAATTCTGAGACATCTCAGAATTCTGTACAAGCGTCTTCACTAAACTTCAAGCTATTTCTGAACAAATTATACTTGGTCGATTTCCGACCTAACAAATTCCCCCTATTTGTTCTGAAATAGTGCATGTATCTCAGACTTCTATCTATACATGTTTGTAAGTCTGAAATGCAAGTTTTTGTTTAAGTTGTAAAATTTTTTCTAAGTACATCTTATAGATCATTGATGTCTCAGAATTTTACTTGTGGTTTTCTAACTTAAACTTACCATCTACTTATAGGTTACAATTTGCAACATATACATACAAACTGAAATGATTGTTACAAATGTAAATATATTACAAGTACATGATAAACTGAAAAGAAACTACTTCTTGGCATGCCTTGAACCAGAAGGTGCCTCAGTAGGTTTTCTCTTCAGTGGAGAATGATCCTTCTTTGCAAACAATCTTCCTTCAATTTCTACCTTGGCCTGCATCTTTTGTTGTATTCTTGCTAACCATGCACCAATCAAGGTAGATTTAGGCTTCTCTTTCAGAATCTGGATCATCTCCCTATGCTCAGAAATCCCAAACTCGTGCACTGAAACCTGATGGTATTCTTCAGATGCCCTTCCTTCTCTTTTAACAACCAAGTCAAAAAGCTTCAATCCATCAGCTTTTGTTACTTCCATATCAATTATTTTTGCTGAATGAGATCGATGCTTCATATAATGCTCATATTGATCTCTTTCATGTTTTCTTTCAATTTCAATAGCATCATCAGACATTGGTTTAAAGGTAGAAAGATCAGCATCACGAACACTCTTTCTTGATGATCTTGGTCCAGTCACTTTGGGCTTAATGGTTGGTCTGATCAATTCTTTCTCAACCTTCAGAATTTCGGCCAGAATTTCCTTCCTTTTGATCGCCATTTCTTTTTCTCTATTTTTCTTTAAGTCTTCAATGGACAACTTAAAGGTCAGACTTTCTAACTTTTGTTCCAGAGGAGAGTAGTTCATCCCACACTCATACTCAAGCATATCAACAATAGCCTTTTGCACTCTTGGATTATTTTTGAATTTCAAGTATCTTTCCAATGATAAACCAAGAGCTGCAGCATCTATATGATCAAGGGTCCCCATCTTCAGATGTTGTTCCCTTTCTCTTTCTTTGTTTTCCCTCCACATAATAAATTGATTGGAAACCTGCTTTTGCAATGCTTCCAATTTCTTACTATCAGCCTCAAGATCGTGCAAGGGATAACCATGTTCGTCCACATTCTCACCCACAATGATTCCAGAACCCTTAGAGCTTTTCTTTGGTTCTTCTACTTCTTGAGCCTTGCCTTTGCCACACCATATCCCTCAGTTTTTCCATTACCATCATTTCCAAAAACTATTGAGGGCCCCTCTTGCACCCTATATTCCTTTAGCAGGGTCTGATAACCAGTCATGGTTCGGCCAGCAGCACTGTCCAGAAACCATATATTCTTCTTTCGGTCTCCCTGCACACAAACAAAGGTTAGTTCTTTTTGGGAACCCATCTTTGGATGGGTTCTCTAGACTCTCCCTTAGCAGTCTCAGATTTCTTTGGTTCATAAGGAACAGAAGGATCAAAGGGGATTTCAGTCATTATTTCAGATGACAAAAAAATAGTTGGTTTGATGGGGTTTTCAACCTTTTTCTTTTCAGATTTCTGCCTGATTTGCTTGGAAAATGGTTTTGTATTTTGTTTTGGTTGAAGAGGAGGATTTTCAACATTTTTTAAACGTGCATTACAACTCTGCACTTGTCTAGCCAATAGTTGAAATTGACTTTCTAACCTTAACAAAATTGATTCTTCATTAGACACCTGAGCCTTACCTGAATCTGAGGTAGATGGCTCAGTGGGGGAGAAATTTTTCTTCTTCTTTAGGTCTTTAGGAACCTTAGATGAAGTCTGAGGGGATGGCTTTTTGGATTTAGCCTTCCTTTCTGAAACAGTTGTCTGAGCTGTTTCAGATTTACCCTCAGATTGTTCCTGGGCTTTATTAGTTACAGTTTTCTGCTTGCCAACTTTAGGAAAGATGATTTCAGGTTTTATTTCCTTTGGAAGAGCATCTAAATCAGTGATTATAGATGCCAAATGAAGATCACTAGACTCATATGCTGCTCTTTGTGATGCAAAAGTATTTTTAATTGCAGCATCTGGCCTTGGTGCTTTCATCCAAGATTTAATAATTGCTTGTTCTTTTTCAAGGATGGATTTTAATTCTTCCTTTTCCAATTCTAAAGTTGTAACCATAGACTGATAACTTTTTAGAGCCAATTGAACATCTTTCAGTTCTTTTAATCTGGCATGACTGGCGTTCAGTTCAGAAGTATTATTTTCAAACATTTTTAGGCTTTCTGAACGCACTGTCTCAACAAATGAGATGTCAGCCTCTAAAAGAACCAAAAGGTCCAGTTTGTGTTCCTCATTATTTTCAAAGCCAAAATTACTGATCTTTTTCATTACAATATCCACCCAGCGGCCAGATTCAACATCGGATTTGACCAAATGACCTTGATCTTCTTGTGCCATGAAACACATGTCCCTAACTTCTTCTTCATCATCAGATGATTCATCAGAATCTTCCCATTTTTCAGTTTTGGCAATCATACAACTGTTGCTTGAGTTGTCTTGTGCCAGAAGAGCCATATGTGCCTTTAACTTCTTGTATTTGGCCTTATAGCTGTCATCAGATTTCTGAAAAATAGAATGGTTAGGAGCAGATTGTGATGATGATGGTTGACTAGATCTGCATTCCTTCATGAAATGTCCTTTCTTGCCACATTTAAAGCATTCAAGATTAGACTTGTCAATAGAAGCGCTGGAAGCAAAAGGTTTGCCAGATCGATTTGACTTGGCCTTAAAACGATTGAACGTTTTAGCCAGCATGGCAACCAGATCATCATTGTCATCCTCATCACAATCATGAGAAACTTTACCAGAGACACCAGTTTTTAACATTTCAGAAACCATCTTCTTCATCGAGTCAAGAAATGTCACTCTCAGAAGATAGTAGAGCAGTGCTATGTGGTTCAGAATACTGAACCATACCAGAACTGGTAGAAACATGATTTTTGGCATCTTGCTCAGCCAAAGCTCTTTCAGCTTTGTTTTCTTCAGTATATCTGAAGGCTCCATAAAGGGAAGCAAGAGTGTGACTGTGCAAGGTTTTTCCTTGTCTTAAAACCAAGATCAAATTTTCCCATTTGGAAGGTAAAATGTCACAAAATTTTTCCAACAAAATTTCTTTATCTTTGGTTACACCCAGGGCTTTCAGTTGATTTACCAGATTTGTGAATCTGATGTAAGTTTGAGTTAAGGTTTCCCCAGGGATAGCAAAGAAAGACTCATATCTTTTGTTTAAAGCAACTTTCTTGTGACAATTGTCTCATTTGTGCCTTCAAACTGTGTCATTAGTTCCTCCCACATTAATTTGGAATTTTCAAGTAAAACAAGAGTGGGCATAAGGGTTTCAGGAACTGCATATAAAATCATATTTTGTAACTTAGTGTCAAGGTCTACAAGTCTATGATCTTCCTCAGACCAATGATCCTTCTCCTTAGGTGACTGCCTAGGAGTCCCATCGGTATTTTTGACAACAGTAGAAGCATTCATGGGGACAAAGGGTCCTTCTTTTAAGATATCGGGCAAATGTCTCTCAACACCAGCAATATACTTTAGCATGCATGCTTTCCATGTTTGAAAGTTTTCACTGTTCCATCAAACTTGGGAACAGGATTATTTGGAAAGTGTACGTGTACATTATGTGATGGTATATTGTTGTTGATGACAGGGGGTGGAGTAGTGTTATTAGGGTCAGGACGTTCTTGTTGAAAGTCAGCCATCTATGCAGATCAAAGGTTAATGAATTGGAATAATTCAACCTTTAGGCTCTGATACCAATTGTGAGTCCCAAATATAGATGATTAACTAAACCCGACTGACAAGTACAACTAATCTTGATGGACAAGTTAAGTTTACGATCCAGATATGGATAACAAGAAACAATTGACTTAAAGTAAAATGCAAGAACTAAATGGCAGAAACTATATAAAGATATATATATGTATAATCAAGTATGTAGCATTGAGACACGTTGTTTTCTTTCTAATGTATTTGATTTATTGATATATAAACAAATACAAGGATTGTTGCGGAACAAAGATAAACACCCAAGTGTAAGTATCTAAACAATCCTGAAAAACAAGTGATCTAATTAACTTGGAAATACTCGTAAGTTTACTTAGAGTATATCTCACAAGTTGCAATGCAATAGTTTCAAGCAGTTTGCAAGTTGTGAGAAGACTTTGTATTTATAGACCAAGTCCATGATGATGTGGACAAGATCGTACAAATGTGGTTGTGAGCATTTAAGGAATTAAACCTAATTCCTTGCATGCTCATACTAGGAAGAGTATATAAGTCAGTTGATGTGACTTATAGTACTATGTTCCAAACCTATACTTTTACCTTGTACCTTTTATTAATAGATAAATCTATTAACTGGGTAAAGGTATGTAAAGTAAAAAGTCTTCCTCGTAATCAGTGTAAAGTGTTGTAAATACTTTACTCTGAGATGCTTCAGTCTTCGATCTGGTAGAATCACTCTTTGCTCGCTTCTGAGATGATTCTCTTCTTCATACTCCAGTCTTTGACTTCAGAATGAATGCTTCAGATTTATCTCGATCTGAACTGAAGTGAAGCTTCAGTGAAGGAATTCTGAGACATCTCAGAATTCTGTACAAGCGTCTTCACTAAACTTCAAGCTATTTCTGAACAAATTATACTTGGTCGATTTCCGACCTAACAATTCCATACCATTTGTGAATGATCTATTATTTATATTAAATATATCATATTTTTTTTTAAGTAAATCATCAATACGTACAATGTTATTAATTAAAACATTAATAATATTGTGAATTAGTTTAGCTACTTTAAAGAGTGAACATTTCCATTTGTGTTAGTATTGTAAAAACAACAATGTATACTCCTTATATATTATTATTTGTGTGTTGCAACGGGCGTAAATAGACTATTCATAAGATAATTTAATAAAGATATTATATTAATACATCACTAACTTAAATAGTTTGCATAAAATTACATAAAACGATAAATTAATCATATATTTATTTAACATTTCTTTTTTGATTTGGTATACCAAGTTAAATGGGTAAAGAAAAACAACTTAAACACCGATCATAGGTTTGTAGCATTTTTATTGTCTTATTCTAATTCTAATTATCATAAATCACAATGTTTGGTATACTGAGATGAAGTAAAATGGTAACACTTGGACAGTCCAAACTTTTGAGGGGTGGCAATTTGAATTACACACGTTTCGATCAATAGGCAGTGACTCTCAAATATACAACCTAAAATTCTAAATCTAAAGAGAATTTCTAACTTCTTTCTCAACCTCAAAAACAAAAAAGAAATAAATGGGTCTTTCATTGCATTACACCATTACACATACTTCCATCTCACCACCACTATAACTTTATCACACAAATCTCTCAATAATTTTCTCCGTATTCTCAAATAAAAGCTTCTTTCATTAATGTAAGTTAAAAATCATCATTATTACGTATAGATTTAAGTCGATGATTTGAAACAATGGTGACGTTGAGAGGTAGAGAAAGTTGTTCGTTGGATTATTGGTGACGAAAGATGGTTGTTACCGGCGGTGGTTATCAACTACCGATAGTGGTTGTTTGAGGTTTGGTGGTTCATGTATATTGTGTGTATTTGTTTATGCTATAAAAGCTATACATGATGCTTACAAAATAGTATATATGTTGAGAAGGACAGTAGTTGATGTTACCAACGAACGACGGTGTTTACCGACGGTAAGCATCAACGACGACCATCTGTCAGCAATGATCATAATCGGAATCTGAATCATCTAAATCATTGATCCTCATCACGACGCATACATAGATTTTATTGAATAGTAAGAGGAGAATGAGACTTCTCGAAGTCTCTTTTAGCAAGAGAGTGTTTTTTGTAAGTTTTAGCAAGAGAAATAAACAATCAATATTGGAGAGCGTGAAAGGAGATGAAATGAGAAGGGAAGAAATCTGCTTAAGAGAAGTACATTATGCATTAGGTGTTGTAAAAACCAAGTTGGTTTTTAGTATATAGATAAAAGTAAAAAGTCTAAAAGCTAAAATTATTAAGGAAAAAATAAAATAAAAGTGTAAACAAAATATAGTAGTAACTTATGCATAGAAAAGTTAAAAGTAAAACTTGTACTTGTTGCATAAAAGGTTGTAAAAAGGTAAGTTAGTTTTTTAGTATATACTAGAACTAGAACTAGAATAGAATAGAATTTAACCCCCGCGCGTTCTTCCACATAGCTAATCGCCCGCATTATGTATACATGCCATAATACATGGACTTGTAACACAAATGGATAAAGTTAGGAGGATTTGCAGAAAGAACAACCCCCCATCTTCAACTCTTTGCATTGTTATGTGTCCTATATTTTGTTGTAAAAACATCACTGTATGTTAGAACAGTATTAAATTATTCATGAAAGCAGCATGACTATTAAAAGGGCTTGCTACAAAAGAAACTAAGCTGCACTATTCATATATGGAGTAAAAAATTTCAATATGCTTTGAATGAAAAATTAAAAGGGAATCGGTCATAATTCATAAGTGAAGTAGCAAATAAAATATGTAAATAATGCAATGAGCATAAAGATATAAGTTACTACCTAAAGTATCAATACTGTGCATAAACCGACTCCTTGCTTAACGAAAGTAGCAGCAAATATATATATTATTAAATGTAACTCAAGTAAACCTGGGCTTGTCTAGCCGTTCCTAGAAGTGCAGTTGCCGTCAACTTCATATCCATCTTCACGTTCTCGAACTCAGCAACCTCCACTGTAGAAACCTCCTGCTTAATCTCTTATTCTTGTTGTTTCTTTGTTTTGTCTTCAATCTTTTGCAAATCGAGAGTTGTGGTCAGCTTAGTTTCCTCAACAGCAATAACTGCAACTTGATCTTCAGAACTTGTCGCCTGGTTTTCTGTTGACCTCAGGTGTGGAAAAGTCAATAGCGCAGCATGATCAATTATAGTTTGTTCTTCAACAACACTATGCAATTGTTTAGGTAATGCAACATTTTCATCTACGGAGCTGTCATCCACAACTTTATCCACTTGCTTATCAATAATAACATCATCTTCCCGCAATGTGGTTCCCCTAAAACCAAAACCATATCCTTTTCTCATTATCTGATGTAAGCCATGTAACATGATTTTAATATTTCGTAACAAAATTATCCATAGAGGTTTTTACTTAGTGTGTCAATTTCGACCCATTAACTTAAAAGTGGATTAAGCTACATAGAAGTGGTTTATAAAGTGAATTTATTTGACTTTAACTATGTTTCGGGTCCTAACTCCCAACCCAACTGATTAGGGACGTCTATTTGACACGTTGGTTACTTTAGTGTACAACAAAGACATACAAAAATTGATGTAAAAACAGGAGCAAAATTCACAATTTGCTTGGAACAGTTACTTAAGTCTTTCAAAGTGATAAATTTTTTACCAACGGCCAAATGCCTAAATATAGCTCGTGCAGCAAGCTAACACAAACATCAACTTAAAAGATTAAGCATAAAGGGGTAGTAGTACCAGTGCGAACACATTCATCCCACAAAAGGAGAAGTTTTGATGTCTGATCCCGGCATTCAAGCTTTGTGGTTGAGTGAAATCATGATAATGATGATGGTATTGATAAGGCCAAGGAGGAGCTCGAGGAAAATGTTCTTAGTCTTTTCATTTCTGGATCTCCGGATGAAGAGAAGGTATCATTAAAATATTGTAAAAAAACAATTCAAACAACCGATACTTGCATCTCCAAGTGAAATTTGTTTGAGGCTGTCAGTATTCCAACTACACGAACTATTCCAATAATTTTTTTTGGTTGCCTTCGGCCCCATTTTCGAATCATATATTGCTTGATAGAGAAGGCTCGTAGGTAAAATTATCTACCCAACTACGGTTAGACTTGACCTCTATTACGAAACCCAGCTCTTAATTTATACATAGAATATAGACTATTGATGTCTATACATTGGATTCATATTAGGATATACTACCAATGCGTATAAAAAGCATGTTGATGGTAGCTACGAATATGAAGTAAATGCTATGTATCAAACCTGACTTTCCAGTTTCCATACACCCCTGAATGTGTTTTGACCACCAAAAGGCTCAGAAATTTGCATGTTCCTTAATTTGCTCCTGTTGGAAATCACAAAACAAATTATATTAAGGCCTCTGCCAACCCTGCAGCTCTTCCTGTCTCTTCCTCACTGCCACATCAGTTTTTCTCTCTCCTAAAATCATCTCTTCCTACTCACTACCAACCCTACCTCTTCCTCACCTCTTCCTTCACTTTTATTTATCTATATTTTATCTATACACACACACAAACTTAGGCAGGGACCACCACCACCTCTTCCTCACTCGGCGGTGTGGGGAAGAGGTGCTCAAGGAAGAGCTCAAGAAGAGCACGCTGCCAACGCAAGAAGAGCACGAACAAGCCACGCCGAGCACCCCACGCCGGGGTTGGCACCGGCCTAAGGTCGATACAAAGGAAACACAGTCCAAAACCTCTTTCTCGAATACAATGATGCACATGAAGTGCTAATTTAACCATAAAAAAAAAAAAAGAACCAATGAGTGCTTCATGCATTAGAAAATATCTAACTAATGGCTAGTACAATCAACGGAGTGCTTCATGCAATAGAAAGTGCAAATTAAAAAAAAAAGGACCATTTGGTATTATTTTTTATATTAAGTTTCATTAGTTTTGCATACATATTGAAGGCATTATAGGAGCCACTCACATACCAAAAATGTTCTTTCAAGGTCTGATTACGATACTGGTTCTACTAAAGCAGGAACCACTGATATTCAATCCATGACATCTGATGGTTATAGAGCAATGTACAATGAACCATCGCTACCTTTGAATTGAAATCATTTCCAGCACATATATGAAAAAGAAAAAAAACCTTTCAACTGATGAAAACGTCAAAGTGAAGAAGCGAAAAGAGCAGCAACAACAGCCTATATGCTGAGTACTAATTAGTAAATTAACAATATGGATACATGTAAATTGTACACAATATAACCAATACAGTAGCATTACAACAATTTAAACAACTTTGAGTAAGACATTTAATACAAACATCTGGTGTGCAATATAAATGTCTAAGTCTTTCAAAACAAATTTTAGTTTAGTGAAATCTTGAAATCACCAATTTTATGAAGATGAATGGAAAAAGTAAATTAGTTAAAATCTTTACCAATGTATCAATTAGACTGCATGGATTGTCAGTGACGTTTCTATTCATCCGTTTATAAAAGCATCCCCGTCCTTTTTTCCCAAGAAACATACAGACATGGGAACAAACAAAGAGAAAACAAATTACTTTAAAAATTAATTAGGTGATATATATGTAGTCACTTGCTCGCCTGAGTAAAATGAAAATGAGTTGAGAAAGTGGTAGTAAAGAGGAATACTATCTGGATATTGTTATTATCAAAAAAGTTGTAACACACGCAAGGAATGTAGTACATAGTACATGAGGCATAAGGAGTTGTAAAAAAAGGGTTTCTTTTCAGTATATAGGTTAATAGAATATATAGAACTAGCTATATCTTTACTTCAATACAAAACAAATAATTCTCTTCTTGTATCAAGTAACGAGGAGTTAATATTTTTACAACATATTTTAATCATACACAACAACTACACATATTATAACACACATTGTATAACCGTATATAAAATGGATTGTTGTATATGACAAAAACATGTGAGAATATATCATCTATAATAATGAACTTTTATACCTAAAATATATCTCACCATTCAATACAACTATCACCTGAGATAAATGGTTTAACAAAAATACCCCGGTGAGATGATTTACAACATTTACTCCACAACTTTTAAAAAACTAAGGTTATCTCTAATGTTAAGGATACCCTTAGGCATCCTTCAGCTGCCACATCATATTCTTACAAATCCTTAAAATCCTTACAATCCTTAAAATCCTTATCCAAACAAAAAAAATAGTATTGGAGATAGCCTAAGGGCATGCCCGTAGGTAAGGACAAATATTAAAAAATCTTTAGTTTTGGACACAAGCTTCAATGGCAAAGGATATCCATAAACAACTAAGGACACCTAAGGACATCCAAAGATATCCCATTGGAATAGTCTAAAATACAATTTTTCACATCAATTAATATTACATTAATAACTTACATACTCTCTGTCGTTTCACCATCACCACCATTATATTGGCGTTAGCTCTTAGCACCGCTGCCGTTGTCACAAATTCACAATCACCATCGAGTGACATTTGTCTAGTCATTTATTATAGACTCTGAATAAACTCGTGCTACAATATTTGACAAAATTATGAAATAAATTTCCAAGACCTATCAAATTTAAAGCCTAATAAATTATTTAAAAGGCGTAAATAAATCACAGCCCACTATGTACAACTGAAAGGGACATTTCTTCTAGTCGCCAGCATGTGTACTTTGTACAGAACATTTTATGAGGAATTAAACTTTTGTTTATAAAAAACAATATTCGATTAATAAAAGTATATCTATACTACTCTATAAAGCAAACTATATTCCGTCACCCTTTAAGTAATTAAGATTTTGAAATGACCATATTACCCCTCTTCTTTATTCACTAATTTAAACGTCTATAATACCCTTAATGAAATAACTTACAACATAAATCCTACAACCCTTAAAGAACCATATTAACCCCTCTTACATCTATTAATTTACATTCACCACCACGCCACCACCACCGTCACCGCCACACATCGCCGCCACCACTTCCGCCGTCGCCACACCTTCGTCACTACCATCATTACTGCCGCATCGCGCGGGCATCCGTCTAGTATTAAGTTAAAAGAACACGAGTATAAACGATTGATTTAAGTAAATTTGAATGTCATCAAATGGAAAACCCAATAAAAAAGAAACTTGTTAGGAAGCTTGAAGAGATTCAAATAGAAAAAGAAATCATAGTAAAAAATAGAAAAATATGAAACCAATAAAATAGAAAAGACATATTCTTGTAAAAAATTTACACAACGAAACACATTTTCTATCTTATGTTTTAAGACTATCTTCAATGTTTGCGTTCATACTGTTCAGTGTTCATATCATTGAAACATGTTAAAATTGTGTTTGTTAATGCTTTTACATAACGCAACACATTTCCTATCTTATGTTCAAAGTACATATTCTCTCTGAAATATATTTATTAACAAAAACTTTTTTACAAGTTCCATATATAGACTAAAATATCAAGAACTTTTCTATAATTTTCAATAGTGTTTTTTTTTTTTACAAATGACATTTAAGTACATTATTCCATTTTAGGCCATGTTTACCTTTGAGATACAACGTATTTGATTAGAAGTTAAATCAACAAGATAAGTGGTTAATATTTCTCTCTCTAAAGACAAAGATTAAGGGTCTGATCCATACTCCTTGCAAGACCGGAGGTCTGGAAAAGGTAAGATCATCTACATTTCAACCTCCACCATACAACGTCGTAAACGTAGAAGACACACTTGATATTGCAAAATGATTATGGGTCCGCGGAGGATAAATAAAGTCACCTATTTATCTCCGTTTAGCTCTCTTGACTCGTTCACCCCTTTGGTCTAGTTGCCTTCCTTACTTTTTCTATACAACATATTTGATTACAAGTTAAAGGTATTATCTATTTGTCAATTCAACAACTTTGTTTTCTAACAATAAGTTACTTATTAAGCCCTCACAATGGTTAGTAATTGGCTAGTCTTTGGCATGTCATCCAATGAACGATAAGTCAACACCATTAGTTGTGACTCGTCATTGACTCATAATTGAAGGATTCGTGAGTGGGACGACAAACGAAAAGGTGTAGGTCTTTTTTTCTGTTTGTTTTTTCTCCCATCACAAAAACAATATATTTAATGGAATATAAGTGGGTCAAAGTCTAGTAGTTGGTTAATGAAGGATTGCGGATGCTTCAAGGGATTAGTGGTTGGTTAATGGTTAAAGGATGTATTTTGATGTGACGCTAACATAGACTAGTTATTGATAAAAGATGAATAGAACACTGTAAGTGCTCATACCGAAAATTTCTAATGAATTAAAAAGATACGTCATTAAATTAAATTAAAATATTGAACATGGTACAAAATATCTTGGCAAGAACACTAGTTTGGTGTGTAAGTGAAATGGAAGTACAACTCTTTGTTATTGTTTTAACTTAGGCAGGCTAGCTCGTGGCGAGACCACGGGTCGAACAACAACATGATCCTCCTGTCGATAAACTGCAATCCATTGCTCGATCCAGTTCCAGCCCCAACTTTCCTTGCTTAAATCATAATAAGCTTGACCAAAATACCGGTTCGAATTTGCCCTCCACTTGACATACAAACACAATTAAATCTTTAAATTCACTAAACCCAAAACAAGAAATATCTAAAAATGTTGTGAGATGTACTTGATGGGAGAATGCATATGCCAATGCTCGTTCACGCTTGTTAGTTGCTTTCACCAATTGTTGCCTTTTCAACTTGTTTTCCTCTATTGTCTCGGCTCCACCCCACCATTTTATCTAATGAGAACCGTTCGTTAGGGCTCACAAGTTTTGTTGTCTCATTTTTCACGTAACATTAAGGAGACTGAAATACTGAATGGTGACTAAACTAAGCTGTGTGTGTAGTGGCGTAGCTAATAATTGAGGTCGGGCCATAGGAATTTATGTATTGTGGGTGGGCTAGTTAACTTTAGACTAAACTAATACATAAAAATAATACCAGAAACGTGGGAAGTACAAGTGGGTGGAGGCAAGAGCGGCCAATGCCCCCCTTGGAAAATCGAATTTTGCCATTTTTAAAATTTTTCCCATGGATTTTTAAATTTTGCCTCTAATTTTGTCTGCCTTGGATTTTTTTTCTGCTACCATAAGAAATACGAGTATAAGGTTTTATAGACATTAAGGGCGGGACGTGGTACCATTGCCTATATGTGGCTCCGCCATTGTCTGTCTCTACATTATGCATCACAACTTAGATGTACAATGTTTCGTGCTAGGGGAAGAAGTAGTAATTTAATGTTGAAGGAAGGGCATACTTGTCGGGGTTCCAAGTTCACAGAATCACAGTGCAAATTCAAATGTAAGTAAAACAATTGCAACATACATAAAAACTTGAACGAAAAAGAAAAGAGCACATAAAGTTATAGCTGTTGGCAAATCAATTCAATTTGCTTAATTCACCACCTAACTAAAGATTTTATTGATTTTAATGCAAGTTTATAATTATATTCAGATTTCAGAGTAATGACTTGCTTAATTAAAAGCTAATTACAATTGACTTGCTACCAAAGAAGATTTTGTTTGCAAACAAATATCATTTTTGTAATAATACAAAGGGTATAGTATCTGTATTGTAGATAACTTTTACACTTTTTTTATTGTGTGAATGTAACTTTCATTTGGTTCATTATATGTAACTAACCTGGTAAATTAAACGATTAATGTAAAAGTGTATACGTGGCAAACCATATGAGCTGCCACGTAGAAGTTTTTGATTGGTCAACGTAATACTTTTACATTAAACGTTCAATTTAGGGGGTTAGTTACATACAATGAACCAAATGAAATTTACATTCACACAATAAAAAAAGTGTAAAAGTTACTTACACTCCTAGATACTTAACCCTAATACAAAATGATGTAGCTCAATGAACCACCATATGATCATGGAAGTTGTACGTAGTAATATATTGTCTTAACCTGCCTGAATAGATTTTGGGTTCCAATAAACTTTTACGAGTATGACTTATTCCCATACCTGGGTATATGACAAATACCTGAAGTTCATTAAGCTTGGATTCAACTTTCAGCCGATCTTCAAGCTTCATTTGCTTCATCCTGAGGCGCCGGGCACCTATTTGTGCCTGGATTTTGCTCCAAAAATGTATTTTATCTAGAGCTGATGAAGCTTGCTTTGCAAGAGCATTCCTATTATTCAGTGCCTGAAATCTTGAAATTACTCTGAGATAATTTAGTCTCTTTTTTGCCTATCATATGGTCATTAACAAAAATATGAGCATTATCAAGAATGATACACAACTAAATATTACTCAAGTAAATGGGACTATATAAACGGAAATGTAGCAGAGATAAATACCTTATATGCTCGAAATGCAGTTTGGATTTGAATTGCAGCCACTTCCCCGGTTTCCAAATTAGGAACAAAAACTTCTCTACTAGAGGAGAGAAATGTGTTGTTGGTGTGATACGTATCCTCCTGAATATGATATATGGAGTATCAGTCTTACATATTTCCAACAGAGGAACTGTGCTTTGACTTTTGGGGTCAACGACGACATAAAAGTATTAGAAACCCATTTCTTCATAATAATCCTTTTTGGTGATGTTTGATAGTTACATGAAACTGTAAGACAAAGGCTATATATAGGAAAAAGATGATGTTAAACCTGTGACATAAAATTTGAATTTGAAAACTAGATGTTTGACCTCGAAAGTCAAAAGGTATTTCCTTTTTAAAGGAAGTATAAAAAAAGTTGGGAAAAGAGGACCAAATGTACTAATGTAGGGAGGATGAGAGTTGCTATCAACGGTAAGACAAGGATAGCGTAAACTGCATTCATTTTTAGCCTGAAACTCTGTTAAAACTGAAAATAAGTCGTTACCTCCAATTTAAAGGGCATGTTAACCTTCTTTTTCTTAGTGCAGCTTATCCTCTTAAAGCAATCACAAACACCCATTTGTGTCAAAGAAATGTTGCAAAAACCTACCACAAATTATCATAGCTGTTTAATAACTTCATGGAAAACTTGTGGTGCAACAACTGTAGCAATTATATGAAAGAACAGAAGTGACCAAACGGTACGAAAGATTTAAGTATGTGACACACTCCATGAACCAGTTAGCATTAACATAAGTAACTTTGTAAAACAACAATGTTATAAAGAAAATCTGAAAATTATGACACATCCCATATATAATAAAAGATATTATTAACTTAAATAAGATCATACAATGTTTAGATAAGATTAACAAAAGTAAACCCCTATAAACAACCACATATAGTAGTGATAGATTGAGCTTATTGCAACATCATATAATGAGAGCTTAAAGTACCTGAATTTCGGTCATAAAACAAAGAACAAGAAACTCAAACTGAAACCGAAACATGGTCCAAGTGAGAGCAAGGAGAAGTGTCACGATCCATGGCTATTTTTGGCTCAGTTTTTACAATCATGAATGAGTTTCTTTTTTAAAGGTGTGAGGGATTCTCGGAAGCTGACTGTTGGACTAGATTTGTAGGTAGGAGGACTTCCAGAACCTTAAAAGTTCTTAACCTACAGAAAATGAAACATCAACTATAAAGCTTTCAAACACTCAACAGTAAATCCAGAGTCTTAAAAAGACTTTATAAACTACTTTTTCAGGATTTCGAATAACATTTTTGTTTTTAGATAACTTTGGCAATTTTAGAGTTACTTTGGTCTTCCGCAATATAATGAAATAAACACGTAGTATGTATTGTCACGAGTTCTCTTAGAAGGCATTTCTTTCTTTGAGTTGAAGGGCTAATGGCTGCTGTTCTAGCATTTGTAGCAAGAGGAATCAGAAAAAAAAGGCCATATCAAAAGATGGTATCCCTCGACTCTCAGATCGAGCTTGAGACAATGTCGAAACACTCATCAAACAATTAAACCAAAGTAATGCCTAACCTAACACCAGTGAGCTTGCATTTTGTTTGTTGCCTTGAGATTCATTTTTCGATTGCTAATTAGAAATTTCACATAATGCACACAGTGATAATATGACACACAAATAGTCGATGAAATATTGTAAATGGAAAGACTTTCTACAAATGAAAACCATTATGAATAAGTTAATTTTTCACCAAGAAACCAATTCTCCCCTAATATGGACTGCCAAATGAGATGACACGAATTGTAACAAAAGATTCTCCAACATAATGTGACACAAATATACAAAAGATCCTCCAGCATAATATGACACAAAAATAGTCAATGAAAGTTGTAGAAAGACAGTTTCCAATGAACGGACCAATACAAGCACAATCGGCTTTTTTGCTCCATCTAGACGTTGTTTGGAATTCATACTGCACATAGTATGCTAAGAAAGCATGCTTCTTACAATCAAACCAGCTTTTGTAATTGAAGTGGAAAAACTATTACAACATTAGGAATCCATTCCTTAGCTAAGTGTAACCATCGGATGGGTCAAGGCTATTATTATGCATATTCTAGATATAGTTCACGTTTCAAGCTGAGTGGAAAGTATCATCAACAAAGTAAAACACTACCAAAGATAATGGATAGAGAGGGAAAGCGATGAGCAATGTCCAATTTGGAAACTTGGATCTGAAACTTGCAAGAAGTCCCATAATGATGCAAATGATGACCACAACTAAAATCTCAGCTGAGAAATGCCATGTCAAGCCGCGAAAGTATATAACCGAGACAAGAACAGAAAAACTCAAGATGTTGTTCATGAACACTTTGTGGTATATCTGCAAATTTAAGCAAACTGAATTTGTCATTTACTATTAGAGTACAATACTTGGATAGTGTAAGCAAAAGGTCGCAATTACAACCCATTTAGTGAATGTGTTGATTCAGGTTGTATTTTAGTCAAATGGGTTAAAACGTAAAACCTGGTGAAAGTGGAACGTGTTGAAATGGTTGAAAGTGACCCCGAACGATTTGTTAAACTTACAATCTCTTAAATTTCCTTATGAAAACATACTCCATCCGTTCCAATTCAAATGTCCAACTGTCCAAGTATGACTTTTTGAGTCTTTATTCTTCAACTTTTATCATAGATTATTTTGTTTGTTGTGTATAATACTTGATGAAAGTTATATCAATAAAAGTAGATTTAAAGCCCAATTCGTTCATATATTTTACATCAAGTATTATACAAAAGAAACAAAGATATTTACGGTCAAATTAACAAAGAAAGACCAAAAAAGTCAACCTAATACATTTAAATTGAACGGAGATAGTATTACTTCAGGGTATCAATAGTATAATACGTATTTCTAATCATAATCTATAATTTGGTTTTATTTTATAAAAAATCCACAAAAAAGGACAAATAGAATATTGATTTTCCGGTCAACCCAACCCGACCTGTTTTGACCAATAATAAAGTTACTTGCTTTGATTCCAATCTATCTTGAACTTTTAGTTAATCTTCATGACCTGACCAATTTTCCATCTGTAGTAACATATGAAAAATAAAGGATGGGACAAACCTCGGAGAAAGTTAAAGATGTTGTTAGATGCCTCTTCTGACTTGCTGCATTAATGGCCGCAATGGCTGTTCTAGCATTTGTAGCCAATGGCACTAAGATGAATGACACATAAAAAGGCTCAATCCTTGCAGATTCAGAAAATTGTTGAACACTTTCCACCAGAGGCTCGGCCAAGACTGTTAGCATAAAGATGCCGACTATCAATAATACTATTGCCTTGAACTTTTCTTCCGCTTTTGCCTTTGCTTCAGCCCGTTGGTATCTATCTGCATCCTGTACAATATATATAGATTTTTGACCTTTGTTACAATAAAACAAAGCAACATTCTTGAAATTGTGATCATGATATTTCTTACTCGGTTGTTGTTCTGTAACTGCCTTTGCTGGTTATGTGAAACTACATAATCCATCTCTTTGAGCCATTTTGTAACCCCAGATTTGAATTCCTGTTTATCAATGTCTCCATTTCCGTCAATGTCTAAATGTCTCATTATGATCTCTGCTATCTCATCGTCCATTAGTATCTCATCATAGTTGACTTCCATAATAAAGTTTTTCAGTTCAGTTCGTGTGATAAATCCATCGTGGTCCGAATCAATCCTTTCAAAGAATCTAAAAGAATAAGATGAAGTTAGAGCCCAATAATCATTATATACCCTGATATGAATTTCAAAGTAGCTTTGTCTCACCTATCTATGGCAGATTCATCTCGTGCTCCATCTTCTTTAAGCAATTTTTGTCCTGAAGCCCGTTCCATCATAAGGGATATTAGTTCTATCAATTTATTTTTATCTTCAAGCAACAGTTCTGCAACCTGAAACATTCAACGAGAATAATCAGTTCTAAACCACAAATCTGTGAAATCTTTTTGGGTATGCTTAAAAAAATACTAATATTTTAGAGTTAAATGCAAAGATTTTTCTCTGCGATCATGAAAGCAGAGTTTTTAAGTGGTTTTTACATGTTAATTTTGAAGGGTGAACAACCTAACAAAATCAAACAAAATCATAATGAAAGAGAGCTGAAATCGAACAAATTCAAACTGGTTTTATTTTTTGCTACACTGACCTGATTGTATTCCGTCCCTGATTTATCCAACGAATATGGATCATCCATTAATTGTCTTGTGACATCAAGCCACTCTGTGAATGTATTATAAAAGTCGTCCCTGGTCATTGTTTTGTCATTGTTTGCCTCTGGATATTTCATCTTTTTCTCCATCTCTTTCTGTCTCAACATGAGATGTTTTTCCCTGTCCAGCATAAGTGCTTGAACTTCATAAAACGGTACATGCAATTCAACTTTTCTTTCGACTTCTGCATACTCCAGTCTCCTTTTCTGAATTCTTGAATCAAAAAGCTAAAAGAAAAGAGATGCACACAAGAGGAAAATCATGTAAGAGATGTTTACTTATGATGTACTTTTTGAAACTCCTACGTAAAGGAATTAATGTATACCTGATAAAAGAAGTAACTGATTAAGCAGACAACTGAAACACAAAGTGACACAAGAACAACATTCTTGTATGCTTGACTAGAGTATGATAAACCAAATACGCTCGGTAGTAGAATGACTAAAAATGGTATTAGAGAAAAGAACATAACTTTGGCATGATAACTGGTTTCTGCATCAGTAACAATACCAGAACCTGGAAAGATATAAGGATATTAAACTCATAATAGTGATCACATATCTAAATATCTTACAAAACCACTGCTTTTAATCATAATAGTTAGGAGAAATTAATAACACCAACCAGTAAAAATTTGCAGCACTTTATTTTTCTCTTTAGAGCCGGGTTTCACGTAGAATGTTGTTCTGCCACAGATGAAGCATACCCCCCATAGAACGGTGAGAAGTAATATTGAAGATCCAGCAAGCAACCCAACACCGGTTACAACATAGTCTTGAGCCTTTTCTTTACTACTCGAGAGTCCAGATGCTGCAGTCAGGTGATTAAGAGTATAATTTTAAACAAGCCAGCTTATCTAAAAGTAAAACAGGAAAACAGAAAAACATTTCTACACCACAGAATAACAAAAAAACATTTCGAGAACTTTGAAGACTCTCGCTTTGTCCGGGAATATAAATTACTTTGTAGCCTTTATCTAAACCTTTTGCAAAGTTCCAATCCTAATCTTAAACCTTTCTACTGGTAACAATTTAAATTTTAGAACTTATTTGATTTACAGATTGAGAATATTTGTTTCTAAGACCACTTCCAACAATGAATTCGTCACTTCTTCATCAGTGTTGCCATGTCACCGCCACGTCAGCAATCTGACACACCACTGTCAACAACACCTTTTCACTTCCTTCATCACTTTATTTTATTTTTTTCCAATTAAACACAATAATTTAAATAACACATGTGAATAAAATGAAAACATTTACATTGATAATACAATGAGGAGCATAATTATAACATGAGACTCAAATATTCTACTAACTTTACCATCTGTTGATTTTGTCTAGCCAAGGTACATATCTATTTTTTTAAGGAAAATGATAAACACAGCCCCCGGGGCTATGTTTAATACGTTATTACATGCATAAATGACTTGCACATTGAACATAACCACCTCCTATATTTACGGATTGATATCCATTTCCCTTTTTTTAAAGGGTTAAGTACCATGGAATGTAACTAACTATAACCAAATGTCTGTAGTAAGAAAGAACTAAGGTTTTGGACATTGTATGTTAACAACTTGATAAATTGTCCAAATCATGTAATATGACATACGTGCCAACCCATTTGAGCCGTCACGTGTAGGTTTTTGATTGGTCGGTTCATGATTTGAACATTTTTCCTATGTTCTTAACACACAATATCCAATCTGATAGTTGGTTCCCACTATAGATATTAGGTCATAGTTAGTTACATTTCGGCGCACTTAACCTTTTTTTTAAAACTTGTCCTATTTTGAATTTGGATATATCATCAATTCATCAGTGTTAAAAAAAAAACAAGATATCTATCACATTTCAAACTTGGATCCACCATCATTGCCTCTTTAATACGAGGCCCATGCCTCTTTAATACTAGACCCATGCCAACAGCAGAAGAAAGAAGAAAATTTGAACAAGATAGTCTTGGATCAATAAAAAAAAAAAATTCACCCAACGCCACCATTGGGAGGGGCGGTTTAAATCTGGACTTCTAAATGATACATGTCATATTTTATATCACATTATTCTACATAAGTTTAAGGCAAAGAACATATATATATATATATATATACTTTTCTTATTTTGAGAACCATTTTTTTTACAAGAACCATGAGAACTCTCAAATTATGTATTGGATCACATGTTTTTTTTGTTCATTCACATGTGAAATGATATAAAAATGTACGTTGTAGAAGAAACTGTTTTCAAAAACCTTCAAAAGTAGCCTTTGGTGAACTTGTGAATGAATTATGTTATATATATATATATATATATATATTATATATATATATATGTATATATATATATATATACCCAGAAGAATCAGAGAGTCTGGAAGCGAATCAAGAAGCTGGAAAACACTTGCGCCGAAAAAATTATTGCCAAGAACACCAAAAATCCGTCCGTCACCACCAGCATACGATTCTCCATGATACAACAGGTATTCATATACCACAATCAGAAACAGATGACCTGGAAGATTTCTTGAACATGGCAAAAATCCATACATCTGCTCACATTGCTCTTCAGACCCATCTGATCCTTTCAGACGTATCAAGCTGGATTTTTTAGTCATACCAGAACCATCTGAAAACTGCTTAATACCAGCATTGTAGTCTAAATAACGCCCTGTTACATTCCAAGCTAACAGGCAAAGAAAAAAAGCAGAAAAACATGCAATATTTGCAACAAGTTTTCTCATTTCGAAATTAGTAGTGAGTATGATTTAGTTGAGAGAAATTGTTTATACAATAATGTATTGGTAATGTGGATATATCTGTGTGTCATGTGAGATCCATATATCCTAGTAATAATAATAAAGGAATGGGCAAAGTCAACCTATACTAAGCTTATGGTCTACCAAAATCAACATAAACAAAACAAACAGATAAGTTAAATAAATGGACATGTATGTTCAGCCATAATTTTTTTAATAATTGAATTACTTGATAAATGTAATTTATTAAAATTATTTTTCTGAATCATTTTTAATTTTTTTTAATATAAAAGGAAAGATGCGTTTCAAATTGCATTTCGGCTCAGCATATAATGATAAGTGCCCATAATGGTAGAGTAGTAATGTTGGATATTTTAGTGTAATTGAATTAACTTGTTTGACCATTATCATCATAATAATACATCATTTAGGCTTGGAGGTGCGGAGTGCACGCCTATCTGAATTTATTATGATCTTGCCCCTAAGGTACGGGGGTCCGGGGCAGCTCCCCTGGGAACGGGGTCCAAGGGGCGGCAGCCCCTGGCTGGGGTCGAGCTTTGTAAACCCGTGTAATTAACTGATTTTTGACAGTTAGGGCCTAAATTGATATATACCCGTTTGTTATTGTTGGTCGCAGTGGCGGATCTAGGAATCCGTCATTGGGTATGCACTTTTCGATAAAAAATTTTTTTCCTTATACGTACCGATTTATTAATCGGTATCTCGGTTTGGTTTTTAGTAAGGTTTGAAAGACCCGAATAAACATAATAAGACCTTGTTCATGTTCGTTTGTTTAATACAACGAATGGTTCACGAACAAAGGACCAGACATGTAACCATGTTCGTGTTCGTTCATTTGTGTTTATGAACTAAAACAAACAAAAAAACATAAATAAGAAACTAATAAACAACATATTAACTAATTTACAACAAAAAATTTACGATGTGAATTAATCATTATATAATATCCAAGTTTTTAGAAAAAAACTTTTGATAGAAAAATTTATAAATAATTTAATAAGAAAGTTTAAAGGTCAAACAAATATAAATTAACAAACATTTACGAGTATAAACGATTAACTAAAGCTTACTAACAAATATTTAAATTAACTAAAGCTTACAACAAAAATTTAAATAAAAAGTCTAAATGTTCAAAGTTAACCTGATGTAAAAATTTATTCTCACTATGTCTAAACTCTAAAGTTTACTAACAAAAGTTTAATAACATATCGGTGATCCAACAAATAAATACAAAGAAATAATAATATCATGTCTTATCTTCATGGTGAGAGTAGCGATGGATCGAATTCCGACTATGGTGGCTCTAAAGAATAGGAATGTGGTATTTGAGAACACGGACTGCCTACTGTGTCAAGGATTGGAAGAGTCAGTGGAACATATATTATGCTCTTGTGATGTGGCTATGGGAATTTGGTATAGAATTAGTGTTTGGTGCAAGATTCCTCCCCTGTTCTTTTTTTCGGTTCAGGACATCTTCAAGATTGACCAATTCTTGGGCCTTAAAGGAAATATGAGGAAAGTCTTCAAAGGTATCATTTTTGTATCTTGTTGGTGTATTTGGCGGGCTAGGAATGACAAAAGATTTAATGAAGGGAAGATAAACGTGTAGAAGATATTTCAAGATATTAAAGCTACGAGCTTCCTTTGGTATAGAAGTAGATCAAGGAATTGTACTTTTACTTGGCAAGATTGGAATAGTTTCAATATTTGTATGTAATTGTACATTGTAACGTTTGACGTCTACACCGTGTTTTTTGGTGTGACGTCCTTTTTGATGTGAATAATACTTACCTTTCAAAAAAAAAAAAGTCTTATCTCCAAATAGTCAAAAATCAAAGGGGTAATATTGTATATTCTGAAACTCATGTATTTAATTTGAAAAGGGTTTATAGCCTAAAGGTTAAAATCAAAAATCAATAAAGGATGACAACCGTATCATCTTCTTCATTCTTATTTACCTGCAAGTCTTCATTTTCCACATAACTCTTGTTTTCTCCTTTCATTTGAATTGGTTTTAAAAGATAGGGTACACACACACTTTTTATAAGGTATGCATTAGTGTATTACTGATTTTAAAATTTATGGAAAAACCATATTTTTACACTATCGAATTTTTCCATACTTGCATACCCAGTGTATCACATAGATCCGCCCCTGGTTGGTCGATATATTCTTTTCTTTCTTCTCTGGTTCATACGCACTCCAACACAAACACACAGAAAATTCTTAATCTTTGAATTTTATCCGATTGAATAGTTCGGGTGAACCGCCAAATTGATTCAATCTGAAAGTGATTACACGCCTTTCAGAGATTAATAATATCCGGTTATGTGTTCGTTATTCACGAAATTCCCCAACATAGTAGACTATATGTCTATATGTCATTGTGTCTATATTATCATAATTGGGTCTGTATTAACAAAACCTCACAAATATGTCACCGCAATAATCAAACCACGACTTATGGAAAAAAATAAATCTCAAAAAATATGTTTAGTTGTAAACTTGTAATGACTTTATTTGCTACAAAGGTAGTAGGTCAGTGACAACTGACAAGTCCTTTTTAATCATATTATTATTATTCAAGTCATCTTTACACGTTCATGACATAAAAGTTCTATAGATTTTAAAGGCAAGATCGAAGTCCACGTTCTTATCATCTAAAGTGCTACATATTATAAAAATGAAAAATTTCAAAATCCCAATAGAGTCATAAATATTGTAACATTTCATCTCAACCATTGGATCAAATTCTCCTATACCGTACATGTTATTAAACTTGTAATGACTTTATTTGCTACAAAGGTAGTAGGTCAGTGACAACTGACAAGTCCTTTTTAATCATATTATTATTATTCAAGTCATCTTTACACGTTCATGACATAAAAGTTCTATAGATTTTAAAGGCAAGATCGAAGTCCACGTTCTTATCATCTAAAGTGCTACATATTATAAAAATGAAAAATTTCAAAATCCCAATAGAGTCATAAATATTGTAACATTTCATCTCAACTATTATTCAAGTCATCTTTACACGTTCATGACATAAAAGTTCTATAGATTTTAAAGGCAAGATCGAAGTCCACGTTCTTATCATCTAAAGTGCTACATATTATAAAAATGAAAAATTTCAAAATCCCAATAGAGTCATAAATATTGTAACATTTCATCTCAACTATTATCAAGTCATCTTTACACGTTCATGACATAAAAGTTCTATAGATTTTAAAGGCAAGATCGAAGTCCACGTTCTTATCATCTAAAGTGCTACATATTATAAAAATGAAAAATTTCAAAATCCCAATAGAGTCATAAATATTGTAACATTTCATCTCAACTATTATTCAAGTCATCTTTACACGTTCATGACATAAAAGTTCTATAGATTTTAAAGGCAAGATCGAAGTCCACGTTCTTATCATCTAAAGTGCTACATATTATAAAAATGAAAAATTTCAAAATCCCAATAGAGTCATAAATATTGTAACATTTCATCTCAACTATTATTCAAGTCATCTTTACACGTTCATGACATAAAAGTTCTATAGATTTTAAAGGCAAGATCGAAGTCCACGTTCTTATCATCTAAAGTGCTACATATTATAAAAATGAAAAATTTCAAAATCCCAATAGAGTCATAAATATTGTAACATTTCATCTCAACTATTATCAAGTCATCTTTACACGTTCATGACATAAAAGTTCTATAGATTTTAAAGGCAAGATCGAAGTCCACGTTCTTATCATCTAAAGTGCTACATATTATAAAAATGAAAAATTTCAAAATCCCAATAGAGTCATAAATATTGTAACATTTCATCTCAACCATTGGATCAAATTCTCCTATACCGTACATGTTATTAAACTAGCCTAACTTTTTTAAAGGCAAAAGAATATATTTTTTTGAAATATATATATATATATATATATATTAATAATATGACCTAGCAAGATGCTAGAAAGTCATGAGAGTACAATCAAATAATTACAAATGTTACATAAGAAAACAACTTTGGAAAAAAGCATGACTCACTTGTACAAATTGTTTTCAATACCTCCGCCAAATTTCGAACAAGGATATTGACAAACATTTTGAAAGTCCAATAATAACATTTTTAAGCCTCAATATATCTAGTCAACATTTTAGGCGAAGATTTTACCATTAGAATTGACTAAAGAGCGGAGAGAGTAGTGAAAATGAAACCAAAATGTTATGTCACCACTTCCCAATAGAATTGCTTCATGTTAAGTCAAACCAAATTTAACCAAATCAAACCATATAGGAGATAGTGGTGTTAGCTTTAATTATTTGTTAGTGCGTGTTTTATAATATTGAAATAGAATTGTCCTTTTGTTTAAGTATGTTAAGTAGGGAAGGATTTAGTATTAATTAGTCAAGGACTTGAATGTAATTAGTGAGGGGTTTTAGTGCAAATAATGTGCCTATATAAACCCCTCAACCTTGTAACAATTCTAACCTTTTGACAATATAATTTCCTTTTCCCTTTCTCTCTCTAACTCTCTCTCACACACACTTAAACCTCATATCACGATTTAGCATAAGTTTTCAATTGGTATCAGAGCAAAATCACAACTTGTGTCAGATCCATGGCTTGATTTTGTTCATATTAGTGCTATTTTGTGTTTTTACCGTTTTACCGAAAGCTTCAATTTTTACCCTTTAAACATGTTAAAGTTACCTTCTTTTTAGTGTTAATTCACTCATTACCTTCCTATAATATCACTTGAAAAGTTTCAAATCCTAACTACGATCGAAATGACTTAAATCTTGTTTTTTAGCTTTCTGTTCTGAATACCGGTATTCATACCGGTTTTCATATTCATTGAAAATCCAAATTTCCTTTAATTTCCAAAATAATATCTGGTTTACCCCAAAACCGATATTAGTTCACATATTCATCGTTTTTTAACTCGTTATAATTTTCATCTCTCTTCACGAAAACCGGCATTTGTGAAGAATTTTCCAAAACCGGTATTAGTTAATAATTTCTTACCGGTTTTCCTACCGGTTTTCATATTCATTGAAAATCCAAATTTCCTTTAATTTCCAAAATAATATATGGTTTACCCCAAAACCGATATTAGTTCACATATTCATCGTTTTTTAACTCGTTATAATTTTCATCTCTCTTCACGAAAACCGGCATTTGTGAAGAATTTTCCAAAACCGGTATTAGTTAATAATTTCTTGAGTTTTGTTAATTGGATTTGTGGTTGTGTGATTTGGTTGTGAAAATACCTGGTTTACCCCAAAACCGGTATTAGTTCTTATATTCATCATTTCCTTAGCCAAAACTCTGTCCATTTGATTTCTTGAAAACCGACATTACTAAACAATTTTCCAAAACCGGTATTAGTAAAGAAATTACTCAAAACCGGTATTAGTTGAGTTTTGCTGTGTGGTTGTGTTTGATTGATCATTTAATACCTGGTTTATCCCAAAACCGGTATTAGTTCTCTAATTCTTCATTTTGGGAAAAGAAATTATGCTCAACTTTCGAGACAAAAACCGGTATTAGTACACATTTTCTGAATACCGGTATTAGTACTGAATTTACCAAAACCGGTATTAGTACACATTTTCTGAAACCGGTTTTCCTACCGGTTTTCATATTCATTGAAAATCCAAATTTCCTTTAATTTCCAAAATAATATATGGTTTACCCCAAAACCGATATTAGTTCACATATTCATCGTTTTTTAACTCGTTATAATTTTCATCTCTCTTCACGAAAACCGGCATTTGTGAAGAATTTTCCAAAACCGGTATTAGTTAATTTTCGAAACCCTGTATTAGTTCTTAAATTCCGAAACCCTGCATTAGTTCTTATTTTTCGAAAACCTGTATTAGTTCTTGAATCCCAAAAACCTGTATTTGTTCTTCTCCGAAAACCTGTATTTGTTCTTCTTACCGAAAACCTGTATTTGTTCCAAAAAAAAAATGTCAACTATAATACCGAATGAGTTTGTTGAGATGGTGTTAGATCTTTTAATGGGTGAAGAGCCAAGTTGGGAAGAAATACGTCGTCATGATAATCACATTTGTATGTGTTGTACCAGTTCGTTTCCTTGTGGAGTGGTTATTTTTGAGGAAAAACAAGTCAATGTGAAAATATTTAAGACAATTATGACACAACACAACAGTTTTCAACTTGAAATTAAGCAACTCAAATCTGCTAATAATCACAGTTTGTCTGCCATGGAAAGTCTTCAATCTGAAGTTGTCTGAATCAAATCTGAGAACAAAGAGCTCAAATCTGCTAATGATCTCATTTTGCCAAACATGGAAAGTCTTCGAAAAGACAATGATAATTTGCAGTCAAAGATTCTCAATTTAACCAATGAGTTGGATATTTCTCACAAAGAGCTCATTGAAACCATCCTCGAAACCCATGTTAAAGAACTTGTTTTGCAAACATGGAAAGTCTTCAATCTGAAGTTGCAAATCAAATCTGAGAACTAAGAACTCAAATCTGCTAATAATCACAGTTTGTCTGCCATGGAAAGTCTTCAATCTGAAGTTGTCTGAATCAAATCTGAGAACAAAGAGCTCAAATCTGCTAATAATCTCAGTTTGTCTGCCATGGAAAGTCTTCAATCTGAAGTTGACCGAATCAAATCTGAGAACAAAGAGCTCAAATCTGCTAATAATTTCAGTTTGTCCGCCATGGAAAGTCTTCAATCTGAAGTTGATCAAATCAAATCTGAGAACAAAGAGCTCAAATCTGCTAATGATCTCATTTTGCCAAACATGGAAAGTCTTCAATCTGAAGTTGCAAATCAAATCTAAGAACAAAGACTCAAATCTGCTAATAATCACAGTTTGTCTGCCATGGAAAGTCTTCAATCTGAAGTTGTCTGAATCAAATCTGAGAACAAAGAGCTCAAATCTGCTAATAATCACAGTTTGTCTGCCATGGAAAGTCTTCAATCTGAAGTTGTCTGAATCAAATCTGAGAACAAAGAGCTCAAATCTGCTAATAATCTCAGTTTGTCTGCCATGGAAAGTCTTCAATCTGAAGTTGATCGAATCAAATCTGAGAACAAAGAGCTCAAATCTGCTAATGATCTCATTTTGCCAAACATGGAAAGTCTTCAATCTGAAGTTGAAATCAAATCTGAGAACTAAGAACTCAAATCTGCTAATAATCACAGTTTGTCTGCCATGGAAAGTCTTCAATCTGAAGTTGTCTGAATCAAATCTGAGAACAAAGAGCTCAAATCTGCTAATGATCTCATTTGTCTGCCATGGAAAGTCTTCGAAAAGACAATGATAATTTGCAGTCAAAGATTCTCAATTTAACCAATGAGTTTGATATTTCTCACAAAGAGCTCATTGAAACCATCCTCGAAACCCATGTTAAAGAACTTGTTTTGCAACAACAACTTTCGAAGCTCAATCGTGAATTACAAAACAAGTCCATTTCTTCGAGGAATAATGAGCAAACATGTTTGAAGTTAATCCAACAACTTCAAGCTCATTCCTTGTCATTGGAGACTCAACTTGCAACCAAGTCAAATCAAGTGAATCCGCCTTTAACTCGTGCTCCAAAATCACCTCTTCTCAACCAAACCACTCCATCTCCAACTAAAACAAAATTCATTCCTTCAAATGCCCAATCAAACCACAATCACCCAAAGTTATCAACTATTACCAAGCAACACCCTTCCTCCAAAACCAAGCTTCCGCACGCTACTCAAAGATTCAAGTTACTTCTCCAAGCAACATCAAGTTGAAATCAACATTCAAAAGTTCAAGTTGTCAAAGCTCAAAAGTTACCAAGATTTCAAAGATGCTTCCAAAATATTCAAAGTTGCAAGAGAAGATCAAGATTTAGAAAGTCATCGTCAAATATATATGATTGTTGAGAAGATTCAAAGTCAAGGTTGATACAAGACATTGAAGACAATGAGAAAGCTACAAAGTCCACTCAACATTGAAGATTTTCAACAAATGGGCTCATCATGTTTATTTAAAGACTGAAGACGATGCAACATTTACAATTCAACACCAAGGGGGAGATTGTTAGAAATAAATTGAACCATCAAATCGCCCAGAGGACCCAAAGTACCATTTTGTTCCCAAGAAGTACTGGAAGGAGAACTACAACAAGTAGAAGAAAAGAGCCTTCAAAGATCAATCGTTCCATCAAGACAAACCCGAATCATCAACCAAGAAAAGGAACAGAAGACAAAGAAAGAAGAAAAGGACTAGACGATGAACCTTCACAAAACCGCACTAAAGGGGGAGATTGTTAGCTTTAATTATTTGTTAGTGCGTGTTTTATAATATTGAAATAGAATTGTCTTTTTGTTTAAGTATGTTAAGTAGGGAAGGATTTAGTATTAATTAGTCAAGGACTTGAATGTAATTAAGGGGTTTTAGTGCAAATAATGTGTCTATATAAACCCCTCAACCTTGTAACAATTCTAACCTTTTAACAATATAATTTCCTTTTCCCTTTCTCTCTCTACTCTCTCTCTCTCACACACTTAAACCTCATATCACAATTTAGCATAAGTTTTCAAGTGGTATCTTTGATATTAAAAAAAAAAACTAACTAGAAGATTAATAAATAAATAAACAAGAGAAAGAGAGAGAAGTGGCCATATGTTCACAACAACAACAAGACCAAATCTCTGAACGACATATGAGGAGATGAGCTGTAGACAGTTTTATCTCTACCTAAAGGTAGAGAGTAAGAGAATGCAAAACCAATGCCTTAACCAAATCTGGTGGCCGATGAACCCAATCTAAATCTCTTAATCGAATTATTCATAGTGTTAAGTTATTGTCAATTTCTCATATAATGAACTATACCAAGATGATGTGTTATTGTCATGTTGTATGTAGTAACGCTTAGAAAGGTATTTTTTCTCAGTGTAACAAAGTAGCAATAATGCCCTTAATTATATATAAAAAGTAACATTTCGATAAAAACATTTTAACATTTAATATTGAAATTTTGCTTCTCAAATTCATCGAATGATGCATTGATATCTCAAATGAACACTAATTTTCATTGTCAAAACAATGAAAATTCATGGATTTTATACTACATAAAATAAAAAGTGTGATTACCTTGGTTTTAAGAAACTAATGTTTTGTTAAACTTTGAAATAATAACAATTATGTATATATTATGTTAATTTTATAAATAAAAAATAAATATTTTGAGCATTCTCACTTTATTTTTACGTCATTTTGTATTTAAAAGCTTCATTTCAAATTATTTGCCAGATGCTTTTTTAAAAGCAAGAGTTATAACTACAATATTTAAATAGAAGCTTCATATTTCAACTCTAATTATCAACTCCAACTATCATGATAATCGAGATTTAACCCACTTGCTGAAGCTAATATTGGTAATAATACTCATTATATCGGGTTTTGGTTGCCAATGATTGATCCTTCACTTGGAATTCGTCATTTTTTCTTTTTCTTTGAATTGGAGCTACATGGTGGATTTGGGCTATACAATGTTGTCTGCGTTCGTGGCCATATGAGTTGTCTTTTGTCATTGGATTACCTCCGGATTGGCACATCAAAAATTATCGTGCCGAGGTTGAAGGAAAAAGTTTTGGTCCATAATATAAAATGCTTTTCACTTTTTCAAATTAAAAAGGAAGTCTTTAAACAAAGTGCCGGTTCAATACATGTAATCAAAGTGAAAAGCACAAAGCATCATCTAACTAAAAGTAATATATCAGATGTGGATCACGTAAGGATGTGAAACTATTCGAACAAGATATTTACAAACAATGTTTACAAACATAAGTGGACCAATAGAAATCACTAGATTTATTTTAATTTTCTCTTTCTTTATTCACTCTCCTTGTTTTATTGGTCCACCTATGTTTGTAAACATTTATTTGTAAATGTAGCATTTCTCAAATACATTATCTACATAAATAGCAACGTTGGATAAATGGTTAACAACTTTGCCTCTAGAGACAAAACTCAAGAGTCTATCCTCATGCCTTGCTAAGCTGGAAGTCCTTTTCTATCTTAAATGGGACCTAGAAGCAGTCTTTTTACACCGTCGTGATAAGGACTAGGGGCACTACAACAAATATGTCATTTCCTCACACTTGTTTTTTCATATTTTTAAAAAGTGTGAAAATTTTTGTTAATTTAATCACATTTAAAAGTGTGTAGAAATAATTTACATTTAAAAGTGTGAAAAAAATTTTAAAAAATTACAATATTTACATATTTATACATGTGGAAAAGAAAAGTTCACACTTTCAAGTGTGTAAAAATTTATAAATTATTCACACTTAAGAGTGTGAAAGTTAATTTGTAACACTTATTTTCTTCACACATGGAGAGTGTGAAGAAATCATGGGTTACAAATTGACTTTCACACTTTTAAATGTGAAAATATTTGACAATTGTTCACACTTTTAAGTGTTAATATTTTGTTTACATTTATAAGTGTGAAAAAATTATAACTTTTAAAATTTATTCACTTTTATATGTAAAATTTTTCTACACATTTTTATATGTGATTAAATTCATAAATTTTTTCACACTTTTTATAACGAAGCGTGGAAAAATGAACTTTTTTGTAGTAAGGTAAGGCTGTCTACATCGTAACCCTCCTACATACACCGTTGTGGTATGGACTAGGGGTAAGGTTGTCTACATTTTAACCCCCCTCATATATTTTCGAGATATTGAGACCCAAAACTCATGGAAGACTACATTTACTTTTTACATTTTATCTACGTCAAAGTTGCTTTAATGTTTCATCATCTTGTATTGTCTGAGACGTATAACCCTAATTGTGAGTATAAATTTTGTATCTTCTATATCTATCTTCTATATCAAAGGGCCGATCATTTAAATTTTATAGTAAAAGTGCAACTAACTTATACACGTTAATGACAACGCATAAGGTTGTCATTAACAAAACCCTAACTTAGGATTTTTCTAATGCTTAGGGTTGTCAATAAATAGTATAAATATTTGTACCTTTCATATGAAAAACCAACTATTAAATTTTATGGCAAAACCCTAAATGATATTCATCATGTACCAAAATAACAAATTTCTCAAATATTGAACCTATAACCCCAAAATACCAATTTTTTTACTCATTAATTTATATATTTACTTAATATACCTATAATATTTTTAATAATTTATTTACAACATACATTATTTTACTATTAAAATAACTACATCATTCTATTTTACATTAATTACATTTACATAAATAACCACACCGCTTTCGTCGCTGCTGTATTGCACAGTTTTCACTTTGGTTAATTAAAAGTAGGGTGAAATCAAAAACGATAGTAGTTGACTTAGTAGGTCAATCTTTTATTATACTAAAACACAATTGCTCTAATAATTTATTGACCAATCATAGCTTTCGATTTCCCTATTTTACTTTTGCTTTTAATTTTGACTTTAATTTACACTTTTTTATTTTTCATCACCAATCTACACTTTTTGTAACATTTGCGAATTTTGACTTGTTTGACTTTTAATAAACGTGATTAAACGTGGTTATTTGATTCTTGAACTGTTGACCTAGACGTGTTAAATGACTAATTGTTCTAGTTAATTTAAATAATTCATTCATTTAATTATGGATTAGAGACGTGTAGTTATGCTAGACGAGGCTACGTGGACGTGTTGATTGGTTTAGGACGTAAGACGATTTATAAGTTAACTAGAAATGTAATCGGGTGATCCATGGGTCGACCCATGACCCATGAACCACCACCCATGATCCAACCCTATCCAGCCACCCAATCAAAACCTTCCACCCTTATCCATTCATTTTCTTCCATTCCTTTCTCTATCTATATTCAATTCAAGACTTCTCTTCTCTCTCACTAAATTCTTGTCTTCATTAATTGTGTTTCAAGCTAAATTAATACTAGAATCATCATTATTTTCATCATGTCCAAAGATCAAATCTTCAAGTGCAAGAAACTTTGTTTTATAGCTCAAATTCGGGTTTAAAGCTTTGTTGGAGGAATTGGTAAGTTAAACTTGTCTCAAGTCCATTATTTCATGTTTACAATTATGTTTTCTATCAAATATAAGCACCATTGGATTAAAAATCAAGTCAAAACAGATTTGGGTCGGTTTTAGGGTTTGTGGGTAATAAAGTGGGTCAAAAACGGGTTTTTTGGTTATTTGATGGAATGGGTCGAATTCTTAGAATGGGTTATGTGTGAAAACATGTTTCTAATCTATCATAAGCAATCCTTGGTCAAATATCGGATTAAATCCAATTAAAAACGAAATTAGAGTTTGCATATTATGAAATTTTGGTCAAAAACGATTCAAATTACAAAATTGAGGTTTTATGATCGATTTGAAAAGGGAATTGAATTTATTTACATCCAACACGATTCTACATGCTCAAATCATGTTTCTGGTTGCTCAATTCGATCTCTTAGCAGCGAATTAGGGTTCTAGGTCGAAGGTCAAAGTTTGACTTAAAAAGTCAAAACTGTGTTCATCTTCAATTCTGCCCAGAATTTCGATCGATCCGCTGCAGCGTCCCTTACGCCATTGTTGGCGTCTGGTACGCTGGAATCTCCCCTGTTGGCATCTGCTACGGTCCTTTGGCCGTAGCTTACGGTGGTCTACATCTTCATTTTTAACCTTACGCCCCAAAACCTCTGTATACGCTGGAACTTATCAAACCAGGCGCCAAAATGCTATATTGCAGGCCACCGTAGCTTACGGTGGGTACCACCGTACCAGACGCTAAGACACCCTTAACCGCCGTCCTTTACGCTGCTCGTTACCGTACCTTACGCTGTCTATTTTTCTTCCCACCGTAGCCTACGCCACCACCACCGTAATTTACGGTGGTGTGGTTTCATATTTTTTTCCAGATTTTCTGAGTTGGGGTTTTCATTACACAAATTGTTCAAGCTTCCATTTAAACCATCTCTAAGCTTCTTAATTAATGTATGAGAATCACTTGAGTCATCTAAGGTCGGGAAAACCCTAAACTAATTATTATGGAATGAGTATAAACATCACTATGTATATACACACACACACACACACACACACACACACACACATATATATATATATTATATTATATATATATATTATATAATATACTGTTATTACATCACTACATACATCATATGTATATATATGTGTGTGTGTGTAAGTGTATATAATAAACATATTTATATTAATACGCGAGTTACACAAACATAATGATAGGTCGTGAACTTTGAGGGCTTCGGGACATTTGAAGCTCGTTGAATACTTGTAATCCAATTATAACTTGACGTATAAGGCAAAGGTGAGTTCCGTAGCTCCCTACTCAATTGAGATTCAGGCTGAAAAGTGTACATACTTGTTTGATTGTTGATTAATTGATTGATTGATTGTTTCGATGACGTTTGACTTATCGTTCGGTTGATTATACTTTCGTTTATGAATACATGTTGTGGTTTGGATAGTTGTACATACATGGAAGACGATTATGCCTTCAATGAGTTGTAGATGTGGTGGGAAGGCTGCGGGTGACCCTATATATAAGCATCTATGATTCCTTGAAAGTAGAATCGTATAAAGTGTATGTGCATTGTGTTGACGTTAACTAGATACGTTATGATATGATTCGAGACGTTATATAACTAGATGATTGCTCGTATTTACGTGTTTGCTCGTGTTTATGACGAGACGTTATGGACTGTTTAATCCATATTATATCTTATTGACAAAAGACGTTATATTTGTTATATATATTGTATAAGACGTGGACGTGACGGTGGATTGACGAATCCACACCCGGACATGATCATACTCGGGATACGGGTTGTTTAACCTGCGTATGGACGATATTATATATATATGGACGATTATTGGACGTTGGACGTTATTGTATGGACGATATTATATATATATATATATAGACGATTATTGGACGTTGACGTTGCTATATTTATATTGACGATTATTGGACGTTGACGTTATTGTATTGACGTTGCTATATTTATATTGACGATTATTGGACGTTGACGTTATTGTATTGACGTTGTTATATTTATATTGACGATTATTGAGACGTTGATGTTATTGTATTGACTTATGCTAACGTATACCCTTTTAGGGTTTTCATTGACGTGATTAGGTATTCTAATCCTCGTTTATCGTTAACGGTTGATATCCCGACACTTGATTCCTATTACTTACCCCTACGAACTCACCAACTTTATGTTGACGTGTTAGTACACTTTTCAGATGAACAGGTGAATTAAAGACGTATTGGATGTTTCATTGCATGCTAGGATTGGACTTGGACTGTTCCATGGATCCGTGATTCATTACACCCGATTAAGGGTTATGCTTGTGTGATCCGGTACTTGCACTCTTGAATGGTTAGTATGGATTATTAAATCCTATTTATGCATTTAGTTTTACTCTACATAATTTTCATGTCGTGCTGTGCTATTTGTGTAACCCTTATGATTCCGCCTTGTTGGGGTGTTACACTTTTCACCCACTAATTTCTAAAACAGAGTTGCTCTAATAATTTATTGACCAATCATAGCTTTCGATTTCCCTATTTGACTTTTGCTTTCAATTTTGACTTTGATTTACACTCTTTTAGCTACTCAATTTATAATTATCTTAATCTTATCTTATCTTTTTTAATATACTAAAAGACAGTTGCTATAATAAATTATCGACCAATCATAGTTCTCAATTTCCTCAAGTTGACTTTTATTTTAAATTTTGACTTTAATTTATATTAAATTTATACTTTTTAACCAATAACTTTAATATAATAAATCAAGAATAATAGCTAATATATATCTAATAGAATAATAACTAATATATATCAAATATAATAATAGCTAATATATATCCCACAATCTACAACTTTGATTTTTTAATATTCAAATATTGCTAAGTATGTCACAATGTACAACTTCGATGGACATATTAAAATTTTGTAATATCCAAATATCGTTAATTATGTCATAGTAAATAACTTCGATAAACATGTTTTAAAAAAATATTTCATTTTAAAATTCAAAGTTTTAATATATGGATCAATTTTTTATTAATAAAAATAGTAAACTAAATTTGAAACTGTGATAAACTAACATCAAATTAAACTCCCGTGTATTGGACACGGGCCTAAGATCTAGTATAATACTGTTATAGCCATTCCGAAAAAAAATAGGTTTAATAAATAGGTAATTTTTTTATAGTAAGAATAAAAAATAGATTGATACGTAAGTATAAACTATATTTCACATCTTAAAAGATTAAGGGAAACATCCCTAATAAAACAAATAATCATAAAGGGACATGGTAGATGTAAAGAATTGTTAATCCATGTTGATTAATAAAAAAAGTTTTGCTAAACAAATGATGAGGACTATATATAAATTTCATTAAATATCTATAGATTTATTATAAAATTTATATGTAGACTTTTGATATGACAAATATAATTTTTTCATGTACCTTAAGGCCGGTGCCAACGGGCACTTCGTTGGCTCTTCCTCAAAGCCGTCGACGAGGACTCCAATGGCAGCAGCGAGTCCTTGGCTTCGTCGATGGAGCATGGTCGATGGGTGGAAGGGGGAGGACGAGTGTGAGGCGCGGGGTGTGGTCCAGGCCGAGAGACAAAACAAAAAAAAGTTTTTTTTTTAAATTTTGAATACAAACGGCTAGTTTTTTTTTGTTTTTTCTATTTTACTTCTTTATTTAAACAACCCCATTTCATTCTATTTCATTCTAAAAAAACACACAAACACATACAAATATAAAACAATACACCATTTCATAAAACAAAAATGTCAAGTTCCGACGAAGATTCAACAACCTACATTCAAAGGTATTTTATAGATCCACAAATGTTGAACACATTTGTTAATTTTGTGGAAGAAGAAGAAACAGAAGCCGAGAGTTCCAGACGGTTGAACATACCAAGAGCACCAAGAAGATACATAGCCAGAAACCACGCTGATGCGGCAACCCGTCTATTTAATCATTACTTCGCCGCGGAACCCGTCTTTCCTGCTGATTATTTTCGCAGGCGTTTTCGAATGCCCAAAGAAATGTTTATCCGTATAGTGAAAGACATACATACCTTTAACGCCATACAACCATTACCGGCTCACTTTCAATACTTTCACAATCCCCCTTTCGATGTCGCGGGTGTTCCCACTATAAACATTTTATTTTCTAGATGTAATTTGTTTTAATTTTATTAATGTATTGTTTTAATTTAATAAAAGTTAGTTTATTTTATTATAACATAAATATAAAATAAAATAAAAAAAAGTTGAGGAAGAGTTGAGGAAGAGGTGAGGAAGAGGTGGGGTTGGTAGTGAGTGAGGAAGAGGTGATTTAGGAGAGAGAAAAGCTGATGTGGCAGTGAGGAAGAGGGAGGATGGTGTCCTCCATTGGCAGAGGCCCAAGTGAATAATTTTTTAGTATTTTTCATAAAAAAATATAAGAATGACATTACAAAAGAATAGTAACACACTATTTTTTTTTATTTGTTTAAAAAAACGATCTATGGTGTGTAGTTGACTTGTTGATAATCAATTCTCAGAAGTCAGAACAACCTAGAACCTATTCACAGCAATTCCTCATCTTTTTATAATCGATGGATTTTCCGATAGAGTTTTCCCAGGTGAATTTTCCAACGGATTTACACAATCGATGGGTTTCGGGTTTACTCGGGTCTGGGCTGGGTCAGGTTTTGATCCGTGCTCATCCCTAATACTCAAATGTTTACCAAATGTTTTAATACTCAAATTTTACATAGAAAAGAAATACAAACAACACATCAGCTAACTCAAAATACACAAATGGAATTAGGTAAGTTCGAAAGTAATTGTACAAAAATATGGTGAGATCGTCTACTTGTTATGCATATCCATCTTTCTAGACAGTTCAACACAGTTTCAAGTAAATTGAAAAGCATCGTTGACAATGTAAACCACTACTAAAGATAGCGGATAGAGTGGGAAGGCAATGAGCAATATCCAGTTTGGAAACTTGGTTCTGAAACTTGCAAGTAGCCCCATTATGATGCAAACCATGATCACAACTAGAATCTCAGCCGAGAAATGCCATGTCAGGCCACAGAAGTATATGACCGAGACAAGAACAGAAAATCCGAGAATATTGTTCATGAAAACTTTGTGGTATATCTGCGTTTTAAGAATATTGAGTTTGTGAAATGTAAGTATGGAAAGTACGTATTGTTGAGAAGATCAACTTAAATGTAATTTATTTTCTCTAACTTAATCTGTTTAAGTTGCAGGACTTATGATGTTATGTTTCAAGCTTGAAGGACCAGTTGTGGATATTCTGGAAAGAAGATACTTCAGGGACTTGGATTGTAACAAGTAGAAGATGAGGGACTGAAGACAAAGATTGAAGGCCTATATATATCTGCTTATTCTTCACCTAGGGTTTCTAACATTCCTTCTGACAAAAATCAGCTGTTTCTTCCTCTTGACCGTTAGGATGTAGAGTGAGAGATGAGGGTTTGTTCATCTTAGGTTTCCATCATTGTCTGTAATAATTTTACTCCTTTCATAGATTCTTAATCTGGTTTATCTTAAGTGTTTTGTATTTCTTTCTTAAAACTCTTTGATTCAATGAATATCTATATCTATTTCGCTCTATTTATCAAATCTTCTGGTATTATATTTGAAATATATATTAAGTTGAAGTAATTTTATCATGGTATCAGAGCCAAGGTTGGCTGTTCTCGATTTAGACTTGGGTCTTTTTCGATTGATTCTGATTATCTTTTAGGGTTTCTTATTTTATTTTAAGTTTTTTTATAAACAATATTTTACTGAAAGATATTATCTATATTTATTTATATATACCTATATATATACAATATTCTCAAAAACTATTTTTCTTTACCTTTTTTGTTTATCTCAATTTGGTATTTATCTCTTGGGTCTATATCAAATCGATTGATTCTTGTTCATCTTCATTTGCTCGTGTTGTGGGACTCCTCTTTTATAAGAGTTGCAGTCTTGCCACTTGTAGCAGATATTTCATTGTTCTTTGATTGATTCGATCTATCTAGATCCAGTCAGTCTCTGAATCTCATATATTGGAGTTACTGTTGGCGACCCCACTGTAAGTTGGTTCTTCCTACCTTTCAGTAGCAAATTTCTTGACACTTGGAGGGCTCTGAGTGTTAAGGGTTTGGCCTATAGACTGGGACCCCTTTTTTATTGCTTCTCTCTGCACTATCTGGTTATGTGACTTACTTGTGACTCTGTCTGCTTATATTTTGTTCTCTATTGTTCTAACCCTGTTTCTTGGTAGAAGAGAGAGCCCCAAAATGATACTTGTCTTGACACTATAGTGTTCTTGAATTTGGTTCCTCTTTTGGCTGCTCTTTAGGGCTTTATTTGTTCTTGCTTGATATCTTGCTGTTTGTTTGTTGCTTGTTATCTTTGTTGCCTGTTGTCTTTGTGTTTCTGTTTTAAAATGGCTGATGTTGAGGATATTAATAATCTTACTAATGATGAATCTGTTGTTGAAGAAAATGTTAATGTGTTTGGAACTTTGATTAGTAAGCTTGATGATCGTTGTCGTTGGACCGATCAAAAATATAAACTAAATACCAATAACTAGTATGGGTGAGTCGAGTATCGTATCCTCATGGAATCATGGGAAAGTGTTAAACAATTTACAAACTTGATTAAACTAGGCATAAACTTAAAATTGATTGTTGGATTGATTTGATTAAAACTAAAAATGATTGAAACTTAACAATAGAATTCAATAATAAAAAAGGGTAGACCATTCTCACGATCCCAATTATGCTTTCAAGAGTATAACCTAACTTATATTCGTTGGAAATCACATAGACATGATTCGTTATAAAGCTTGGACTGAATGAACATTAAGGATTAATTGATTAGGTTGTGATGATTTACGATAATGAAAACCGAGTAATTGACACAACTAAATTTTTTATCCATTAACAAGATTACAATTTCATAAGAGATTATTCCAATAATTAATGATTAACAAGAAATTGAAATCAAAAGATAGATGGAATTCATTCAAAGTTATAAACAAATAATCATTCATTCAAGCCAAATAACATTAGATGCAAAACACTAATCAAGAATTAAACATCTAATCCAACTTGAATATAAGAAAGGTTGAATACAATTGTCTTACATAATTGTTCACATGAGAATGATCTAAATTAAATTAGCCTTCCATATTCATCAATGAATCTTCAATTCGGATTGTCATCTCCATGATCTTGTGATTTGATGATGATTTTGATGATGATATTAGGGCTTGGGAAAGGTAGTTTGCTGCTCCAGATATGATAAATTAGGGTGTGATTAAGTCTTCCTTCGTATGTGAAAGTATAACTCAACACATAATTAAAATCCCAAAAAATTCGTATTTTTGTTCAGCACGTGGCGTAAGCTACGGTCTTCCTGGGCGTAAGCTACGCCAGTTGAATTTTGCCTGGCGTAAGATACGCCTCTCCTGGGCGTAAGATACACCCTCTCTGTCTTCAACTTCCAGTTTTGGTTTCTGCACACACAACTAGCGTAAGCTACGCCTATGACCAGCATAAACTACGCTCCTTCAATTTTCACCTGGCGTAACTTACGCTCAAAGATAGCGTAAGGTACGCCTGTTGTATTTTCAGAATTCCAGATTTTGGTTCTTGAATCGCTTGACTTGTTTCTTTACTTTGCTTGACCCGTTTATGCTCCATTTAACGCCAAGTTATCACCAAAGACCTGAAACACTTAAACAAACATAAAAACGCCCTACTCGTCTATTAACAAGCACAAAGTGGTCCAATTTTATCCATTAAGATCATGTGTTTTAAGCGTTTATCACATTCCCCAACTTAACCCTTTTTCGTCCTGAAAAAGACATTCATCATGTGACAAATCAATCTACCATCTCATAATACTTACTATCACCAAAGAAACACCATATAAGAGTTATATCAATTATACATGCTTGTAAAACTCAACCCTCAAGCAATCTTCAAAGTACACTTGGGCAAAACTAAGCAATGCAAACCAAATCACATAACACAATCAACTCATAAGACTTACAACTATCAAAAGATTTACGACTAGCAAATAGAAATATATAAAGGTGCAATTAAACCTAATAAACCTCAAGTTTGTCACAATACATGCATCACACTTCTCACAATTTGCACTCTCCTCGGTTCATATTTTGAGTGATTTAGCAAAAGATGTGCTAGTATATATCTATGAAGCTCACAATCTATTACTGCAACACTAAAAGTCATAGGCTAGTGCACAAATCGAACCAAGACCTCATAACACCAAATTATCACTTCGGAATTCATACAAGATTGATGGAAATATGGAATGAAATACGGTAATGATTCTCTTTTGGGTGATTTACTAGAATGATTTTGGAACGTTTCACTTTGGTTCTTTTTGGTCTTTTGACCATATACTTTGACTGTTCAACCGGATATTGCAATTTTAACTTTGATTTTTGTTCTTTCTTTCAATTCATCATAAACAACACAACTTTGAACAATACTCGAATTTCATGGTGAAGTGAGGTGGAATATGGATTGAATTGTATGATTGTTTTCATCATTTTAAGCACATAATCCGGTTTAGAGGTCTCGACACGGTAAGTGCACTAGTTCTAACCTAATGTACAATAATGGTTCACACAATATGATCATCACGAGAATTCAAGCTACGCTAACAATCTAACCAATCATTGACGAGGCTTTTTTCTCTCCTGAAATTGAAGGATATAATGGATATATAAGTGTGATACATGCATTGGACTCGCAATTGGCATATTACCCTTATTTGCACATTTCTATGTTTTTACTTGCTAGCAACTCTATCAAGACGCTCATAAGTCAACCATGTCATGCAATCTAATCTACACTACCTAGCCCCACTTACATGTACAAATCCAATCACAAGAAAATCTCATTTTACAAACATGTATAGCTAATATAACTCGAATATTTTGCCCCTAAGGGTCAATTTCATATTACAAGAAAGTAAATCAACATCTAAACTAGAAACATAAATAAAATTAACTAAAAATTGAAATCTACCTACGAAATTAAACTGCAAAAACATAAAATAAACACATAGTCACATAGTCACACAATAAGGACAGAAAGATAAATGGAAGGTACCAATCACTGCCGTGGACCTTGCGGTCCAAAGATCGACTCCATTAAGCCCCGATATAGAGATTGGGCCTCAAATGGATCAGAGGCTGCTGGTGGTGGATCATTCGAGCTCCCCCCAACCCGTCCAACACAAGAATGTCTCGGGAACCACTCAGAATCGTGGCTCTGAGGATAATATGGATGGGAGGTAGGAACATACGGCTGCCTGTAATCATATGAAGGAGGAGTCTCCACATAGTCAAGTCCCGCAATGTGGTCCTGGTGGTGGCGCACTTGCTCAAAATACTCAAACTGCTGTCTCTTATCCTGTTCATGAGCATATGCCATCCCTAACTCATAACTCCTCCGCTGCACACCGTACTGAGCAGTCATATCCCGCATGCTCCTCTCATAGGATGTTCACTGATTATAATCACTAGGCTGCTCATAACCAAAACTCGGCCCAGTACCTCCTATCCCAGCTCCTAACAAACCATCTCTCCTTCCTTCAACACCCCCTCTAGCTGCACTAGACTCACCCCTCTCATTAGCACGCATTTGTTCCATTTGTTCTATCGCCTCCTCCCTAGTAACCCCAGCCTTAGGAGCTATCAAATACCCATTGGTTTTCAAATCCTTAAGAAGTTTAAACTGCGGATAATCCTGAAACTCCCACTAATTCCCTTTCAACAACCTCTTCATGGAATAAGGGGTATTACTCAAATACTCCATATTGGTCTCCTTTGGGACTACCTTGTGAATTTGGAGGAGGCAGGCGATGAGTTTCGGGTGAGGAATGACAAGTTTGTTTCTTTTGTTTCTTGCATCCCAAATGTTAGACATTACAATTTGTCTAAATGATAAGGCTAGGTTTCCCGTGACCAAGGCATATAACACAATAACATCATGGTGCCTAACCATGCTCTTGTCACTAGTTCGGGGGCACACATTCCTACTCAAAATTGACATAATTAACTGGGGTAATGGCTTCACCAAAGCACGCTCCATCCTAAAGGTTGTACTCAAATAGTCTCGTGTAACATCAAAAACCTCAACAAGCATATCAATCCAATTATTAGGTGTTTCTACCCCCGTTAAATACTTCTCATCCACATAATCAAAAGCCCTCCCCGAAGTAGCACCCGTGTCAAATTTGGCTATCTTATCTAAGGTAGCAAAAGACATTGTTACCTTTTTCCCATTAACCGTGCCTACTAACTTAGAAGTTACCGGGGGGTTATTACCGGGAGTCAATTCTAAAGTACCCAACCAATTAATGATACCATCTAAATAAATCTCAGCATTATCACCATTATTCCAAATCAACACTTGTTTCCATCCCATTTGTTCAAATGCTTCAACCCTGAATTCTGACAAGACAAGTGTTCTTTCACCCAACAATTGATCCATCAAATTCTTGGCCTCAGCCATCTTTTCTTTAAATAAAATCAATTGCCATTCATCGGGTAAAGTATGTAAAGGTATACCTTGTCTCCATTCGGGTTTTTCTACGTCAACCTCCATCTCTTCACTTGTCTGTGGTGAGTTTTCTTCTTCTTCTGATGATTCATCTTGAACCATTGGCCTTTTCTTCTTGTTTGGTTGTTGACTTGATGAAGTATCACCTTTCTTGCTTAGACTCTTTATAAATTTTCCTGCTGCTTTCTTCATCTTATCAACAAAACTAACAACAAGTAACAAACTTTAGCAAAGATTAGTGAATTAAAAGCAAAATTAGAAGAAAATTAAAAACAATTCGAAATTAAACTCACATAAATCTGAAAAAATAGGCCGAAATTATACAAACAATTATGGGGGTTTTGTAGCTCTTGAAAAATTATGCACTTTAGACCCAAAAATTGTTGAAATTGATGGAGAATTGAAGGAGTAATTGAAGAAATAAGTTTAGGGTTTTTGAAGAAATTAAATGGGGAAGAAGGATAGAAACGTGAGAGAGAGAGATATGCAGAAGGGATATGTGAAAAAGTGAGCACTAGATCGGTTGTGTGGCTGCAATTAAAGTTTTTTAATTTTTATTAAAATAAAAAAAAATTCAAAGTCTGGACCTGCCGTAAATTACGCCACAAAAGAGCGTAACCTACGCTGCGTCTGTTTGTATAGCCGTAACCTACGTCGCGTCACACCGTAAGCTACGCCTGGTCAAAACCTTACCCTTGTTTCTTTTCTACGGACGTAACCTACGCCGGTTGTAGCCGTAACTTACGCTCGCTCAAAAACAACGGGCGTAACTTACGCTCAAGTTGAGCGTACCTTACGCCTAGCTGGAAATGGCACTTTTGGCGTAAGGTGGGCGTCTGGTGGGCCGTAAACAGAAGATTTTGAGTGTAAACCCATTTTGACACTTCCCGGGCACCGTAAGGTACGCCCCAGGGGCCGTAACCTACGCCCAACTTGATTTTTTTTTTTTAATTACAGCCACAACTTGATTTCAAAACTTGCAATTACATTGAAATTAAACTCCCTTCCCCAACTTAAAGGTACATTGTCCCCAATGTACACCCGAAATTAGAAATGAGTTAATCGGCTCGAAAAATTGCAAAAACGACTCACTTTTTCACCCAAACCGACCTTCCCTAACTTAATTCTCAAGCATAGGTGCTGAGAATTAAGTTCCTTGTGTGATTATGCAACAAAAAATACCAAAACAACTAAACAAAAGTGCACGAAAAGAAAACATACCGAAATTGAAGCTATAAACAAACAAACAAACAACGGGTTGCCTCCCGTTTAGCGCTAAGTTTATTGTCCTCAGCCCGACATTACCTCAAATGAAATTCAAGCAACCTCATAGGATGGTGGACTTGATATGAAGTTCACCATTTCCTTTGTAGCTCCATTGATGTCGGTTGCATCCAAATACGGTTTCAAACGGTGTCCATTGACCATTTGCTTCACACCATCTTTTGGATCTTCAATCTCAATCTCTCCAAACATTCCAACTCTTGTGACAACATATGGACCCATCCACTTGCTCTTGATTTTTCCCGGAAAGAATTTGAGTCTTGAATTATAAAGCCAAACCTTTTGGCCAACTTCGAACACCTTCTTCTTCAATTTGGCATCATGAACCGCTTTCATCTTGTCTTTGTAAGTTGATGCACATTCATAAGCCTCATTCCTTAACTCTTCCAATTCACATAGTTGCAACTTCCTATCTTTGCCTGCATTCTCAAAATCCATGTTAACGGTCTTAACGGCCCATAATGCCCTATGTGCTAGTTCCATTGGAAGATGACAACCCTTCCCATAAACCAACCGGTAAGGAGTAGTGCCAATAGGTGTCTTAAAAGCGGTTCGGTAAGCCCATAAAGCATCATTGAGTTTGGTTGACCAATCTTTTCTATCAGGTCTTACCGTCTTTTGCAAAATTTCTTTAATTTGCCTATTGGACACTTCTACTTTCCCACTTGTTTGTGGGTGATATGGAGTGGCAATCCGGTGGTTTATGCCATACCGTTTGAGAAGTTTTCCAAACTGAATTTTTTTGAAATGAGATCCCCCATCGCTTATGATCACACGAGGGATTCCAAATCTTGAGAAAATGTTGCTTTGGACAAACTTGCACACAACGGTATGGTCATTGGTCTTGGTGGCTATGGCTTCTACCCATTTCGACACATAATCTACCGCCACCATAATATAGTAATTACCAAAAGAACTTGGGAAAGGACCCATAAAATCAATGCCCCAAACATCAAATTATTACGACAACTATAATGGGTTGCATGGGCATCTCATTCCTCTTAGTAATACTACCTAATTGTTGACACCTAACACATTTTTTAACAAATTCAGCGGCGTCCTTAAAAATGCTAGGCGAAAACAAACCACACATAAGAACCTTATAACCTGTCTTTTGACCGCTGAAATGACCTCCACATGCAAATGAGTGTGCATGAGTCAACACCTCCTGAATCTCCTCATCCGGAACACACCTTCTCACCAATTGATTCGGGCCAACTTTGAACAAATCCGGCTCATCCCAAATGTATTGCTTTGCTTGTGCAAGGAATTGTTGCTTCTTTCTCTTGGCCCAATGCTCCGGTATCTTACCTGCAGACAAAAAGTTAACAAAATTTGCATACCAAGGAACAACAGAAACAGTTAGTAAATATTCATCCGGAAATGTCTCGTTGATCTCCTTGGTTGAATCATCATCCATAGCTTGAATTCTTGACAAGTGGTCTGCCACCACATTCTCACTTCCCTTCTTGTCTCGGATTTCCAAGTCAAACTCTTGTAGTAGCAAGACCCATCTAATTAGCCTTGGCTTTGCATCCTTCTTTTCCATCAAATGCTTAACCGCGCTATGATCTGTGTACACAATCACTTTGCTACCACAAATATACGAACGAAACTTGTCAAGAGCATAAACAACCGCAAACAATTCCTTTTCAGTGGTGGTATAATTCAATTGGGCATCCGATAAAGTCTTGCTTGCATTATAAATCACAACGGGTTTCTTGTCCACCCGTTGTCCCAAAACAGCCCCAATGGCAAAGTCACTTGCATCACACATGATTTCAAATGGCATGGACCAATTAGGTGATTGCAAAATGGGGGCTTCAACCAATTTCTCTTTCAAGGTTTCAAAAGCTTTTAAACATTCATTATCAAACACAAATGGTACATCTTTCAACAACAAATTACACAATGGTTTAGTAATGACACTAAATCCTTTTATGAACCTTCTATAGAACCCGACGTGTCCAAGAAAAGAACGGACACCCTTCACATTGGTCGGGGGAGGTAAAGTAGAAATCACTTTGATTTTGGCCCGGTCAACTTCCATGCCTTTCTTTGAAATCACATGACCCAAAACCGTCCCCTCTTGAACCATAAAGTGGCTCTTTTCCTAACTTAAGACCAAATTCGTTTCAACACATCTTTTCAAAACTTTGGTTAGCTCATTAAGACAATTATCAAAGGTTTGACCAAAAATTGAAAAGTCATCCATAAAAATCTCTAAGGAATCACCGACCATATTCGAAAAGATACTCATCATGCACCTTTGGAAGGTGGCTGGAGCATTACATAACCCGAATGGCATTCGCCTAAAGGCAAAAGTTCCATAGGGACATGTAAATGTGGTCTTATGTTGGTCATCGGGATGAATAGCAATTTGGTTGTAACCTGAATAACCATCTAGAAAACAATAAAATTGCTGACCTGCAAGCTTTTCGATGATTTGGTCTATGAATGGAAGTGAGAAATGATCCTTGGAAGTAGCGGTGTTCAACTTTCGGTAGTCAATGCATACCCTCCACTCGGTGATGGGTCGGGTTGCAATTTGTTCACCACTATCTCCTTTCACCACTTGAATTCCAGCTTTCTTAGGTATCGTTTGTGTTGGACTTACCCATGTACTATCTGAAATAGGGTAAATGATTCCAGCATCCAACCACTTAAGTACCTCCTTCTTCACAACTTCACGCATATGAGGATTCAATCTCCTTTGAGCATCACGTGAAGGTTTTGCTTCAGCATCGGTGATTATCTTATGCATCAGAATTGATGGACTAATGCCTTTCAAATCGGCAATTGTCCATCCAATGGCCGCCTTGTATTCCTTGAGCACCTTAAGTAATGCTCTTTCTTTCATTTCTTCCAAATTTGATGCAATGATCACCGGCAAAGTTTGTTCATCTCCCAAAAATGCATACTTCAAATGAGATGGGAGCTCTTTCAACTCAACTTGTGGTGGACTTTCAATGGATGGCTTGAGATGAGTATCAATATGATCCGGTAGACTTTCCACTAAATGAGTCCATGGTGGTCTACCTTCTTGAATTGCCATAATCTCCTAATCCTTTTCTTCCTTCTTCAATGTTTCACTATGCTCCAAGATTAACCTGTCAACCAAAGCACAATTCTCCCGTGTGTCTTCCTCATTTTCATGAGAAATGCACTCATCAATGACGTCCGCCATAAAGCATTCGTCACTAACTACGGGGTTAGGAACACTAGCAAAAACATTCAATCTTATCTTACGGTTGCCAAAGTCATTTCAACCGTACCCCTTCTACAATCAATTAATGCATTAGCGGTGGCCAAAAAGGGTCTACCCATGATGACATTGGGCTGCCTAACATTACTGCTTGGTGCAAAATCAAGTACTAAAAAGTCTACGGGGTAATAGAAGTCCTCCACCTTAACAATCACATCTCGGACAATTCCTCTAGGAAGTTTAAGGGACAAATCAGCCATCACCAAGGTGGTGTCGACTTTTTCCAATGGTCCAAAGTCATATTGGTCATACAAACTTCCCGGAAGAATGCTCACACCCGCCCCCATATCCAAAAGTGCCTTGTTCATTTTGAAATCACCAACTTGAATAGTAATTAAAGGCGCTCCCGGATCTTGGAGTTTTAGGTGGGAGTATACCCATCACAACGGCACTAACTTCCTCATTTAAAATAATTTTCTTTGGAAGCTTATGATGCCGTTTTTGGGTACACAACTCCTTAAGATACTTAGCATAAGCCGGAACTTGCTTGATTATGTCAATAAGAGGTATATTGATTTTGACTTGTTTGAAAATTTCTCACATTTCTTCCTCATAGGGACCTCTTTTCTTAAGTGTAGGTCTAAGTTTTGGATCACTTAAAGCCAAAGGAAAAGGAATGGTATTACCCTCCATATCCTTTCCTTGTTTTTCAGAAAAATTGCCATTAGACCTATTGTTTCCTACCTCTTTGAAAGACACTTTTTTATTTGGTTTTGGTAAAACAATTTCCGGTTCATGCTCACTATCTTCATTCTCATCAACATCCTCCACCACACCATCAACAAATGGTGGTGGAGGGACAACATGATTATCATAAATCTTACCACTACGAAGAGTACTTACATTGTTGATCTCCACATTCTTGATATTCTTGGAACCGCCACTTTGATGTTGTGGATTGATCTTGGTATCACTTGGTAGCTTTCCCGGCTCCTTTCTCATTGATGCCACATCCTCCGCCAATTGCCCAACTTGCTTTTGCAAAGATGCAACCGTCTTCTCCTGAATCTCATTCTTTCTATCCATCTCTTTCAAGTAATCCATAATCTCCCGAGTTGACACATCATTACCTCCCGAAGACCCTCCTTGATTATTACCTTGTTGGTAGTTCCTTGAGTAGCCTCTATTGAATCCTCCCTGATTTTGACCACCTTGGTAACTCCCTTGGTTGTAATTTTGGCCTTGAAATGGTTGAGATGGTGCCCCACTGTTTTGGTTATTTCCTTGAAAGTTCGGGTTGAGTTGGTTTGAAGAATTGCCATATCTAAAGTTTGGATGATTTCGCATCCCCGGGTGATAAGTGTTGGAGTTCATGTCATATTACTTCTTCTCTCCATACACTTGATTCACTTCTTCAACTTGATCCAAGCCTAATGGGCATTGCAAAGCCGAATGTCCCAACTCATCACACCTTTCACAAATCGGATATATTTGAGATACTTGATAAACACCCCGATTTTCAGCCTTCCCCAACTTAGCAAACTTTTGCTCCAATGCCTCAAGTCTATCTTTTGTAGCTTGATCACTAGTTGATGAAGGGGCTATTGGATGTCTTGCTCTCCTATTCGATTGTGCTTGCCTTTTTGAGTTCACACTCATCTTTTCTAAGAACTCCCAATCAACATCTTCGGGATTAGTCAAGAAAGTGCCATTGCTAATCGAATTCACATCCCTCTTTTCTTCCGATAACAAACCATCATAGAAAGCCGTAATCAACTCCCATTTGGCAATCCCATGATGAGGACATACTCTCAATAACTCATTAAACCTCTTAAAAGCTTCATAAAATGTTTCACCCGATTGTTGCTGAAAAGTTCTTATCGAATTCCTTGCATCACTAGTCTTTTGCATGGTGTAATACTCATCCAAAAATTGTTGTTGCATTTCAGTCCATGAAAAGATACTACCCGATGGTAATGTCAAAAACCATTGCTTTGCCTTATTCTTCAAAGTGAACTGAAAAAGAACTAGCTTAACCTCATCCGGTGAAAATCCTTGGCCTCCAATAGTACCACAAATCGCCTCAAACTCCGACAAGTGCAAATAAGGCTCTTCTGCCGCCATCCCATGAAAACTTGGCAAAATACTCAAACACTGAGGTCTAACCTCAAATGCTCTACCCCTCAACACCGGTGGTACTATAGGTGAAGCATTAACGGCTATGGCGGGTCGGAAATGACTATCAACTCCTTGTGGTGGAGCTTGATAGTTCATGTATTGATTTACACGGTTATTTGGTTGGTAATTTGGCTGCCTTTGAGGTACACGATGGTTAAGGCGAGGTGGTGGACCTTGAGGAGGAACTCTTGGTCCATGGTTTATGTATTGAGGTTGGTTATATTGGGGTTGGTTGTATTGAGGATATTGAAGGTTTTGTGGTTGCTCATAGTCTCTCCCATGGTTCCAATCATACCCATCCGAATTATTATCAAACCTCCCGTCATCCCAATGATTCACCCTATCATGGAGCCTATCATAAAACGACCCATCCGTATCCCGTGATGCATCTCCAATATGAGTTGGTGTTCTAGGTCGGTTTGGAGTTGTGTAAGAACTCCTTATTGATGGGTTTCGTGGTGGAGTTTTGTAAGTCCCAACTCGATAGATGGTACTACTGAAGACACCTCAATGTCGATGGTGGAGTTACTTTGCAATATATGCACTGAACTGGAGACGACCAGTTGCAGTGTGTATATACCAAGTTCTAGATAGATTACTTATTTAAATGACAATAAGTAAAGAACAATGCAATAATACAAATAACTTGTAAGATAACTTGATGAGACAATATGTATTTTTCAATGTGTAATTTATTTATTGAAGTTAAACAAATTACAAGGTTGATGCGGAACCAAGATAATACACGAATGTAAATATCCTAACAACCTATGAAATACAATTGATCTACACTTGGAATTTCTCAAGACAATCGAAACACTTAAAGTTGTGAAATGTTCCTTTAGCGATTGAGAGAATATTGCACAAGTTCACCAAGAATATTGCAGGTTTGCAAAGTGAATTCTATCGAAGTGTATTCGAAGAAGTTATATTCTTGGTTGTGCAATGACTTGTATTTATAGGCAAAATTAACATTGGGATGTTAACTTTAGCCGTACAAATGTGGTTGAGAGCATTTAAGGAATAACATTTAATTCCTTAAAAAGCAGTGTAAAGTCGCATGATAAAACAACTTTACACAACCACCTTTATGTACCTTTTATTACTTAAATAATAAGATAAGGCTTATTATCCGGGTAAAGGTACATAAAGTTACAAGTCAATTCCTCGTAATCAGTATAAAGCTTTGTAAGAGCTTTCCACTGATGGTCTCCAGTTTGTAACTTACTAGAATGCCAACTGGGCTTCGCTGCCATTGCCATTCTCTATCTTCCATTTGTTGTCTTCGAATTCAACTGGAATGATTCTTCAACTGGTCAGTTCTCAACCGGAGGAAGTCTTCAGTTGCGTTGACTGTACGGTGCAACTGGACTTCAATATATTTTTGGACAAATCTTCTTGGTCACCAGTTTTACTGGGTCACCAGATGCAACTGGTGACTGGTCAGTGTGAACTGGTGACTGGCCAGTTCCAGGTGAACTGGTCCTAACAAATTCCCCCTATTTGTCTAGAAATATAGTCTAAGTCTTTTTCTAGTTCTTGTATCTATACAAGTGTGAACTATAGAGACTTGTTCGATTTAAATCTATCTAAGTTTCTAAGGCATTTTTATAGATCAATAAATGCCTTAGGTTTTTTTCTTTTAGGTTTGTTAGATTTTAATCTATTATCTACCTTGTGGTTACAAACTGGTAACTTCATTTATACAAGGAAATGGAAATTATACAAGTTACAGAATGTAAATACAAATTACAAGTAGATAACTGAAGAAAGAACTTAATGAGATGGCCCTTCGCCAGTTCTTCTTCTCTTGGCAACTGAAGAGATAGTAGCGTATCTTCAGGATCACTATTCAACTTTTGCTCAAGATTTTCTTTATGTTGAATTTTCCCCCTTAGAAAGTTTACCCATGCTTTCTCAAACCTATTCTTTTGTGCCTTCGCATCTAGCACATTCACCATCTCCACCCATTCGCTGAACCCATATTGCATAGCACCAGGATTGTCAGTTTTAACCAGTGGCCCCCTGGTATAACTAACTTCAACTGAAAAACTTTGGTGCCTGGCTTGATTGTTACATTTACACCATTAATAGTACCACTATGTCTTCTGGTTGACATGATCTGGGAGTAGTAGCTTCTAGCTTCAGATTCATTTGTAATTCTTATACTCCCAGCACCAGCAGCCAGTACAGCGGACTTGATGTCTTCATTTGAAACCTCACCAGTTGGTTCAACAAATGTGCTAAGGTCAGCATCTCTAGACAGTGGTCTTCTTGGTTGTGGAATCCTTCTTGGTGGATTCAAAACCTTCTTCACAACCTTCTTAACATTTTCAACTCGTTTAAGAATCCTACTGGCCCTTATCTCCTTAGCCTTCTCCATTGAAATGTTTAAACTCTTGGCATCAAATTCTGCTTCATCCTCAGGATAGTGTCTGTCCAGTTCTACATCCAGCATTTCTTTCAACTGGTCAACTATCCTGGGATCATTCTTGATCCTAACATACTCCTCCTTAGTGATACCCAAAAGATTGGCATCACTCATATCAAGTAACTTGATTTGTGCAAGATGTGCCCTGGCTTCAGCTTGGTTTCTTTGTTTCATTTTCTTTCTTTCTTTGATATCATTTCCAAGTCTGGCCAGTCTTCTGCTATCACTATCTGAAACTGGAGGAAGTACATCAGCATTACCAGTTTCAAGCATTACATCAGTGGCCGGCTGGGCAGATGCTTCAACAGCCAAACCTTTACCCTTATCCAAAACAACATTCCCCCTATCACCATCATCACCAGATCCACCAACTCTTGCTCACCAGCTTCAGTACTGGTAGCCACACTTAATTCTCTTCCAGATGGAGTCCTTCCAGGTGCAACTGGTGTAAGGACTGAACTTCTTTCCCCCTTGGCAGCATCTAGACCTGCCCAAATAGCTTCCCATTCAGAGGGGTGAGATGGCAACCGGTCAAGAGGCTGCCATGACTGCATGTCCATACACTCCTTAAAGATCCCACACATCATCCTGAAGGACCTCCATAAATGGTTCGTCTCCTTTGACTGAGTCAAGACATTTGCACTAACTTGTTCTTGACCAGTTTTCAATTCATTTAGGATCTTGGAGTCTTCGTCCAAACCAGAGACAACCTTATCCTTCACTTCATCATCTTTCTTCTTCAGATTTTCTACTTCAGTTGTCAGTTTCTCTAAGGATTGAGCATGTAGAGATACCTGGGTGTTTAAACTTTCAATGCTGCCTCTCAACTGGTTGATCTCACTGGTGAGTGGGGCCAGATCAACCTGAGGAGTGGCCAGCTTGGTGATCTCAGATATCACCCTTTCAACCAATTGTGCTTCCCTAGCACCCATCGTATCCTCTATTTTCTGACCAACCGAAGTCATCAACTGCTCTCCAAGTCCAGTTACATCTAGGCCAGGTCTTTCAATAAGTTCCTTTACCTGCCTTTCAATCTCTTTCAAGTCAACTTCTGAAGTTCTGACAGTATTTCCTAGCAAGTTGGAGATTGAAGATGTAACCTTGGAGTGAGTTAGGTCAAAGGCTTCCTTTAGAGTACCAGCCAGATTGTTGCAGCCAGTGACCAACTCATTCAGCTTTTTAAACACCAAATCTTCATTAGATGAAAACTTGTTTATCCCCAGATCAACCACCTTAATATTTGTCAAATGATCTTTGTGGTATCTGGAGAATGACTTGGTGTTTTTGTCAAGTGTCTTCTGAATCTCCTCCACCCTGGTTAGAAGGTTTTGGAGATCGGCTTGAAGTGAGACAACTTGACTGTCCAGTGACAAAGGAGAAGGTGTCACTGGACCAGCAACAGTTACTACTGGAGCAACTGGAGGAGGCAAACTTAAGGAAGTCTCCCCAGTTGTCAAACCAGCAGTTGAAGATATAATAGGAGTGGTGGATGAAGAAAGGAATGGAAAATCAAAGTGTTGTTCATGCTGAGATGACTATCAACTCCTTGTGGTGGAGCTTGATAGTTCATGTATTGATTTACACGGTTATTTGGTTGGTAATTTGGCTGCCTTTGAGGTACACGATGGTTAAGGCGAGGTGGTGGACCTTGAGGAGGAACTCTTGGTCCATGGTTTATGTATTGAGGTTGGTTATATTGGGGTTGGTTGTATTGAGGATATTGAAGGTTTTGTGGTTGCTCATAGTCTCTCCCATGGTTCCAATCATACCCATCCGAATTATGATCAAACCTCCCGTCATCCCAATGATTCACCCTATCATGGAGCCTATTATAAAACGACCCATCCGTATCCCGTAATGCATCTCCAATATGAGTTGGTGTTCTAGGTCGGTTTGGAGTTGTGTAAGCACTCCTTATTGATGGGTTTCGTGGTAGAGTTTGATTTTGGTCATTTGGTTCAGGATTGATTTCTTGTGGAGTTATAGTGGGTTGGATGGTTGGTTATGGATCTGGTTGATCATTCATGTTTACACGATGAAGTATCCGATTCCTTCTAGCTGTTTTCTCAATTTCCGGATCAAACAACAAAGGTGATGTATTCTTGGAATACCTCGTATGCATACACTACTTGAAATCTGCACAATCAACACACCTCGTGTAATACTGAACTACAAGAATGAAAAATGAAACAAACAAGAACTGAAACAAAACAAAACAAAACTAAATATTTTTGGATTTTTCTGAAAATTTTAAGTAAACGAATTGAAAACAAAATTTCAACACGTTGCACACCGATTCCACGGCAGCGGCGCCAAAATTTGATCGTTGTCGTTGGACCGATCAAAAATATAAACTAAATACCAATAACTAGTATGGGTAAGTCGAGTATCGTATCCTCAGAGAATCATGGGAAAGTGTTGAACAATTTACAAACTTGATTAAACTAGGCATAAACTTAAAATTGATTGTTGGATTGATTTGATTAAAACTAAAAATGATTGAAACTTAACAATAGAATTCAATAATAAAAAAGGGTAGACCATTCTCACGATCCCAATTATGCTTTCAAGAGTATAACCTAACTTATATTCGTTGGAAATCACATAGACATGATTCGTTATAAAGCTTGGACTGAATGAACATTAAGGATTAATTGATTAGGTTGTGATGATTCACGATAATGAAAACCGAGTAATTGACACAACTAAATTATTTATCCATTAACAAGATTACAATTTCATAATAGATTATTCCAATAATTAATGATTAACAAGAAATTGAAATCAAAAGATAGATGGAATTCATTCAAAGTTATAAACAAATAATCATTCATTCAAGCCAAATAACATTAGATGCAAAACACTAATCAAGAATTAAACATCTAATCAACTTGAATATAAGAAAGGTTGAATACAATTGTCTTACATAATTGTTCACATGAGAATGATCTAAAGAAAATTAGCCTTCCATATTCATCAATGAATCTTCAATTCGGATTGTCATCTCCATGATCTTGTGATTTGATGATGATATTAGAGCTTGGGAAAGGTAGTTTGCTGCTCCAGATATGATAAATTAGGGTGTGATTAAGTCTTCCTTCGTATGTGAAAGTATAACTCAACACATAATTAAAATCCCAAAAAATTCGTATTTTTGTTTAGCACGTGGCGTAAGCTACGGTCTTCCTGGGCGTAAGCTACGCCAGTTGAATTTTGCCTGGCGTAAGATACGCCTCTCATGGGCGTAAGCTACGCCCTCTCTGTCTTCAACTTCCAGTTTTGGTTTCTGCACACACAACTAGCGTAAGCTACGCCTATGACCAGCGTAAACTACGCTCCTTCAATTTTCACCTGGCGTAACTTACGCTCAAATATAGTGTAAGGTACGCCTGTTGTATTTTCAGAATTATAGATTTCTAGATTTTGGTTCTTGAATCGCTTGACTTGTTTCTTGACTTTGCTTGACCCGTTTATGCTCCATTTAACGCCAAGTTATCACCAAAGACCTGAAACACTTAAACAAACATAAAAACGCCCTACTCGTCTATTAACAAGCACAAAGTGGTCCAATTTTATCCATTAAGATCATGCGTTTTAAGCGTTTATCACTTGACTTTGGTGATGAGTTGTATTTGCATGCTAGTGACACTGTTGGAACACCTTTGATTAATTTTAAGTTAAAAGGAACTGAAAATTATAAAGTCTGGGCTTGTGCTATGGAACTTGCCCTTGAAACAAAAAACAAAATGGGTTTTATTACTGGTTATTGTGAAAGATCTGTTGACAATGAAGTCTTAGGTAAACAATGGGATAGGTGTAACTCTGTTGTCTTGACTTGGATTCTGGGTTGTGTTACTGAGGAATTATATCTGGGCCAAATTTTTTCAAAGAATGCTAAAACTGTTTGGGAAGAACTAAAAGAAACCTATGATAAGGTAGATGGGTCTATTACTTTTAATCTGCATCACAAAATTCATTCTCTAACTCAAAATGGTGCTCCCATTTCTGAATACTATCACAAACTTAACTCACTTTGGAAACAGTTTGATGCTTTAATTAAGTTACCTGCATGTACTTGTAATGCTTCTAAAGAAATTCAAGAGCACCAACAACTTTTGAAACTCATGCAATTTTTGATGGGCTTGGATGATGTGTATTTACCTGTTAGGAGTAACATTTTGACCAGAGATCCTTTACCAAGTGTAAAATCTGCTTTTGCTCTCATTTCTAGAGAAGAGTCTCACAGGGGTACCCTTCCTGTTGAAACTGCTTCAAAAATTCAAAACAGTGCTTTCCATGCTAAAACCTTTGATAATGGTAAAAGATTTTTGGGTAACAGAACCTTTAACAACAAAAGTTTTGACAATAACAAAAGATTTGAACCAAGAAAGGGACCAAATACTAATCTTCAGTGTAAAGGGTGTTTCAAATATGGACACACTTTGGATAGATGTTTTGATGTTGTTGGTTATCCTCCTGGATATGGCAGAGACACTGCAGCTAGGAGAAATGTCTCTCAATCTTATAATAGACCTTTGACCAATAATAATGCTGTCATGTTGATTCTCAATTGTGTGCTGCTGGTGGAGCTTCTTCTTCCACTAGTGGTCCTCCTTCTCCTAATGCTTCAGATGGGTCTATGACCCTTACTGCTGATCAATATGCTAAGCTTATGTCTCTCCTAAGTGATAAAACCCCATCTAAGGGTGCTCAAGCCAATATGGCAGGTAACTTGTTTAATTCAAACCATTACTTTAATGCCAATTTCACCAAGTTTTTTTGTTCAAATGTTAATCTTAAAATCAATGTTTCTGAAAAGGGTTGGATTGTGGACTCTGGTGCAAACTCACACATGACTTGCACTGATAAATACTTGTTCAATGTTTATGACATTTCTGGGCTTGGGTTAACTGTGGGACATCCAAATGGAACCCAAGCAAGGATTTTAAAAATTGGTGACCTTAGGCTGAATGATAATGTTGTTTTGTTTGGTGTTCTCTATGTTCCTGAATATTGTGTGAATCTTTTATCTGTTTACAGTCTCACTAGAGACAGTAAAGCTTTCATTGGTTTTGATCAAAATAGGTGTGTTATACAGGATTTACAAACAAAGAAAGTGATTGGGAATGGTAATCAAAGTGGGGGTCTTTACATTTTTCAGGATATGTGTAGAGGTAATAAGTTTGTTAGTAATCATGCTAGGGTTACTTGTTACTTGTCTTCTGAATTGTGGCATAATAGGTTAGGGCATCCCTCTGACCCTGTCTTGACTGTCCTTAAGAACAAACTTAGGATTGAAAAAGATCACACCATGTCTCCTTGTGAGACATGTCATAAAGCTAAACAGACCAGAAGTTCCTTTCCTTTGAGTGAACACTCAACTCACTCATTGGGTGAACTTGTTCATCTTGACTTATGGGGACCCTACAAAGTTCAAAGTAGGGAAGGATACAAGTCCTTCCTTACTATTGTGGATGACCATACCAGGGCTGTTTGGGTGTATCTTTTAAAAGGAAAGGATGAAACCTATGACAATTTTGTGAATTTCTACAATCTGTTGAAAAACCAGTTTAATAAAAATGTCAAAACTGTGAGAAGTGACAATGGTAGTGAGTTTCTAAATCAAAAGATGACATCCTTCATGAATCAACATGGTATTGTCCACCAGACTTCATGTGTTTACACACCCCAACAAAATGGGGTTGTGGAAAGAAAACACAGACATTTACTTAATGTTGCCAGAGCTCTAATGTTTCAGGGGGGGTTGCCCCTTTATTTATGGTCTGATTGTGTTCTAACTGCCACCTACTTGATTAACAGGTTACCTTCCTTTGTCTTATCTGGAAAATCTCCCTATGAGTTAATTTTTAAAAAAGAACCTAATCTCTCCCATTTGAGGGCTTTTGGATGTCTTTGTTTTTCTACTATCTTAAACAATCATGACAAATTTTCAAATAGGTCTGAAAAATGTGTTTTAATAGGATACTCAAATGAAAAAAAGGGTTATAAATTGTTTAGTCTAGACAATAAAACTGTTCTTTTTTCAAGAGATGTTAAGTTCTGTGAACATGTTTTCCCTTTTAAAATGGCAAATGAATCACAAAATCAAACTCACTCTTATCATCCTTTGTCTAGATTTCCTGATTCTGTTTTTTTAGAAAATCAAAGTCCAACAAAAGCCCATATACCCTATGATGAAAGGAGAGACCATATTACAGTTAGTGATGGCAGTAGTGATGATCCCTCTGGTAGCACCAGTGCTGCTAGGGATCAATCATACTCTGCAACACATTCTGATGATAACAACACTTCTGAGGGTGAAAATGATCATGATAATTTAACTCATAGTGACCCTGCCATGCCTGTTAATCCTAGGAGGTCAGAATGAACCTTCAGAACTCCTAAAAGGTTTGAGGATTATGTTCTTGGCAACAAAACTAGGCACAATATTGCTAACTTTGTTTGTTATTCTAATCTGAATGATAAAAATACTTGTTTTGTGGCTAATTTGAATAAACTGCATGAACCTATGTCTTACCTTGATGCTTGCAAAGACCCCTTGTGGGTTGATGCAATGAATTCTGAGATGGAAGCTCTATATAAAAATGGTACTTGGGTGATTACAGACTTACCACCCAATAGAGAACCCATTGGGTGTAAGTGGGTGTATAAAATTAAATACAAATCTAATGGTCAAGTTGATAGATATAAGGCTAGGCTTGTAGCCAAGGGCTACTCACAAAGGGAAGGGGTTGATTTTGATGAAACCTTCTCCCCTGTGGTTAAAATGGTTACTATTAGGTGTCTTGTGACCATTGCTGTCAAAAATCATTGGCCAATACATCAACTTGATATCAACAATGCCTTTTTATATGGGGATCTTGATGAAGATGTTTATATGACTCCCCCTCCCGGATACCATTCTGTTAATGAAAACAAAGCTGTGAACTTGTGAGGTCATTTGGGTTCAAAAAATTCTCAAGGATCTTAATGTTCATGATTATGATCCAGTTTCTATTAAATGTGACAGTAAAGCTGCAATTCAAATTGCAGCCAACCCTGTCTTTCATGAGAAAACCAAACATTTTGAACTTGACTTGTTTTTTACAAGGGAAAAAGTTAATCTTGGAATCATTAAAATCCTTAAGGTCTCTTCTGAAAACAATATTGCTGACATTTTCACTAAAGGGATGTCACAAGCTCAACACAAATTTTTGTGTGATCAACTTGGTCTTTTTGACATCTTTCACATTTAAGTTGTGGGAGGGTGTTGAGAAGATCAACTTAAATGTAATTTATTTTCTCTAACTTAATCTGTTTAAGTTGCAGGACTTATGATGTTATGTTTCAAGCTTGAAGGACCAGTTGTGGATATTCTGGAAAGAAGATACTTCAGGGACTTGGATTGTAACAAGTAGAAGATGAGGGACTGAAGACAAAGATTGAAGGCCTATATATATCTGCTTATTCTTCACCTAGGGTTTCTAACATTCCTTCTGACAAAAATCAGTCGTTTCTTCCTCTTCACCGTTAGGATGTAGAGTGAGAGATGAGGGTTTGTTCATCTTAGGTTTTCATCATTGTCTGTAATAATTTTACTCCTTTCATAGATTCTTAATTAATCTGGTTTATCTTAAGTGTTTTGTATTTCTTTCTTAAAACTCTTTGATTCAATGAATATCTATATCTATTTCGCTTTATTTATCAAATCTTCTGGTATTATATTTGAAATATATATTAAGTTGAAGTAATTTTATCACATATGGAAATGGTAGCTTTGACCCATTAACTATGAATAGGATATTATGGTTAGATTTTGCCTCAAACGAGTCAAATGGGGGTGTTACATGGGAGAGCAAACCCTTTAGGGCATTGCCAGGATTCGAACCCGGCGTGGGCGCATCAAAGTTGGGGGTGTTAGCCATTTATCCGCTCTGCCTTTAAAAAAAAAAGGAGTCAAATGGATGGTAAAGAAAATAAAAAGATACAGGGGAAATGGGTCGGGTAGTTTAAATGGGTCAAAAGTCACCCATACTGTAGTTTTCCCACATCCAACATCCTAAGTCAATACTGTAATCATCATATTATTGCCAAACTTCTAGCAGTTTTTGTAATCATATTTAGCAATAACACTATTTCTACAAACCGTTTCAACCCATTACCCAATCAGAGTGACCCACCCGTACTTTTTCCATTTCTAGGAAAATGAAATCACGATAGAGGGACGGACATACCTCAGAGAAAGTTATAGATATCGTTTGATGTCTGCTCTGCTTTGCAGCTCTAATGGCTGCAACAGCTGTTCTTGCGTTTGTTGCCAACGGAACTAAAATGAACGATACATAAAAAGGCTCTATCTTAACAGATTCAGATAATTGTTTAACACTTTCCACCAAAGGTTCAGCCAACACCATTAGCATAAAGATGCCGACTAATAGTAAGATAATTGCCTTATATTCCCCCCCAAAAAATAATACTATTACCTGAAACTGTTCCATTGCATTTGATCCAGCTCGAGAGTCACCATCACTTACCTGCACAAAATAAAAAATCAGTTAACCTTTCTATATGATACAAGGAACGGGTTCTTTCCATCATTATGTATCTTACTTGGTTGATATCTAGTGACTGATTTTGTAAGTTACGCTTTTGTGAAATGAGCAATTTTGAAACTCCGGTTATGAATTCACTTCTATCAATGTTTCCATCTCCATCAATGTCTAAATTTCTCATCATGATCTCAACAATTCCATCGTCCACGAGTAACTCCTTGTCATTGACTTCCTTGATAAAGTTTCTTAGTTCTTTTTTTTTGTAATAGATTTATCCTCGTCGGTGTCAATTAAATCGAAGAATCTGGTATAACACGAAGTTAGACCCTACAGATTAGAAGTGGCGACATGGGTGAGTTGGGTGGCCAGTCAAACCAGCTTTGTGTCACTTTCTGTATGAATTCAAACGGACGGATTGGGCTTGGATGAACATTTTTTCATTTTTTAGTAATTTATGCATAACCAGTGTTTCTTTCATAACAAATATTACTAAAATAATTATTTGAAGCTTTTGGATAAATTGATTTAGGAGTCAGTAGACATTGGTTTGACTAGTTTGAAATCAAAATAACCCAAATTGACTCATTCATAATTAGATAGTTCAAATTTGCCACTTTGTGAAAGGTTCAAATGGAAACCAAAAGTATGTCTATGAAATTAAGTGTCAAAGTAATATGTGATTAACTTCATTCACATGTGTAAAGAAAAGGAGTTTAAATCAAAATAAATAAAAGAAGTGCTAAATACAACCCTGATGGTTGTAGCTAACATGTATAAAAAAGATGTACCTTTCATATCAAAAGCTATCCTTGAATTTTATGAGAAGCATACAACTATTTTATGCATCATAACATAAAAAAGCTGAAAGTCACATAAATACTTTTTATTCTCATATGATAAAATATTTTTCACATGTGAAGGCTTTGAATAACCTGTGTTTTAACCCATTTTCAACTCTATTTTTTTCATCGCATTTATTTTTCACATATGAATGAACTTAATTACATGCAAATGAACAAGTACATGTGTGATTTTTCCTTAACTTTTGTGGTTCTCATTGAACCCTAACACTATTAGCAATGGTAGATTTTCCTCACCTGTTTATGACAGATTCTTCTGTGTCTCCATCTGGTGCTCCTTTATGTTTGACATATTCTATCACAGGGGATATGAGATCTATCAACTTTTTCTTATTCTCAAGCAATAGTTCCAAAACCTAATATACATGCAAATAAGAATATATAGTATTAGTCGCAATAGCTATAACAAGTTTATCTAACAAACCAATACTAGTTTATGGTGTGACCCTTACCTGATTGTATTCCTTCCCTGATCTATCACAAGAATGTGGATCATCCATAATTTTTCTTGTGCCATCTAGCCATTTTTTAAACATATTGTAGAATTTCTCCATGGTCAATTGTTTCTTGGGATTTCCTATTAACGTTTTCTTCATTTCTCTTTCCTTAACCATGAAATGTTTTTCACTATCCAACATAAGTGCTTCTACTTCATAAAACGGCACATGCAGTTCAACTTTTTGTTCAACTTCTGCATACTCCAGTCTCCTATTCTGTATCAGTCGATTAGAATACTGCAAAAGAAGGACGCCCAATTGGACGAAATTAATAGTTAAGTAATATATCAAGTTATCAGCATATGATATGAAATACTTTTTTGGTAAATGACAGAATGTATACCTGATAGAAGAAGTAAGAGAATAAGCATATAACCGAAACCAAAAGTGACACAAGTAGAACAATCTCGTATTCTTGACTAGAATATGATAAACCAAATACACTCGGCAATAGGATGACTACAAAGGGTATAAGTGAGTAGAACATAACTTTTGCATGATATTTGGTTTCCGCATCGATAAGAACACCAGAACCTATAAAATATATAAAGTTCATATGAACTGAAGTATACAAGGAGAATGACTTGAGTTAGTAAATTTTCTAGTATGTGTAAATGCTTTTTAGTTATATACAAGTGAATATAAACTGATAACTATCCTAGTTGTTGAGAGATAATGCAAACCGGTGAATAGGTGTATCGCTTGTCTTTTTACTTTAAACAGTATCCCTTGATTTTCTACTCTTGGATTAGAATTTACAAAGAAATCTGTTCTGCTACAGATCAAGCATACTGTTGAAATGTATAAATGTATCAAACTTAATCTTATAAGTGTTTATAATTATGTTTTGTGTATGAGATGTATGCAGGTAAAGTACAAGGACCATTTCTGTCAAAGTCTGGAAGCTGATGAAGTTTGGTTTGAAGAGAGAAAGAAGGGAAAGATGGAGGGGGCATTATGAAACTTCTCAGCCTATATAAACAAACTTATAACCCTTTAGGGTTTCATTCTTTCAGTCTATCGATATATTCAATACATATATATTCGTCTGTATATATATTTTACAATATATATTTATGTCTATTACGATCATCTAGATCGTAATACGATTCTGGTCTTGTTATTCAATCTAAACACATTCGTTTAGATTGATTCGTATTGTATTGCTCTTAAATCTATAATAATAATAAAGAAGGGGTGAATCGCACCGACTTCCTTCGGGTATATCTTCGTATTATTTGATTGTATTTAGATTTCGTACATGGTATCAAAGCCAGGTTCCAGAGTTTGTTGATTATTGTGATCCGATTGCTTATTTAGGATTATTGATTTTGGGGCGTATTTCAATTTTGAAACCCTAAAATTCAATTAACCCTGATTTTGTCTCGGTTTGTTTCCGCTGTAGATTCAGATCCTGATTATATCTTTGACTAAGTGAATCAAAGAATAATTAGGGTTCCTCTACCTTTCATCCGATAGCACTGTAACACCTCCTTTATTTTTCAGTCTTATTATTCTCTTTATA